>JAVIWC010002037.1:0-336013 GCA_031894815.1 Creontiades dilutus
GGGATGGGTCGTTCAGAGAATGTGCGGAACCGTTACGATCGTTCCGTTCCAAGTAAGTAACGGTTCCTTTTTACGTTCCGTTACTGGTTTCGTTCCAAAACTTGGTTCCTCACATGAAGTGAATTAGGAGGCCGCTTTTCGTTTTCAATACGGTTTCGTTCCAGAAACGTTTCGTCTCCTTCAATGTTTGGGGCATGAATGGAACGAAAAAACTATAGGTTGGTAGGTTCTACTCATGCCTGTAATGATTCAATCGTTACATTTATTCAAGAAGTAATGTTCCTTTATAGAACAAAGTTCGATTATTTCTTCTAAAAATTATGACGCTGTAAATAAAGTTTATTACTATTTAAGTTTATTAAAAGTTCATTTTATTTAGTTTCACCTGTCCCGTTGTCTGTCTGTAATCAAATCTTGCAAGTTAAATTTGATCCACTTCCCGACTGAACTGAAAATTTTCATGCATGTGTAAATCGGATGACAATGCAATATTATGATGACACACACACATATATATACAGGGTGGTTCACGAGTTCCCCCCCCCCCCCCCCTTAAAATCGTTATTTTTGAGATATTTTTTAAAAAACTTTTTTGATTCTTCATGATTTTTGCCAAGGATCTCAAATATGACCACGTTGCGCATTGCGCAATCAACACCAGCTTTGTTATTTCAAATGTGAACCCCTTTTTTTCATTTCAGCTTAGGATTCTACGCTAAATTTCATGAATTTACGACCCCTCACTTGATTTTTTTGACCGCGCGCAACCCGTTTTGGGATGTAGGTTTGTCGTTTTGTTCCACGTGGAACGGAAAAACTCAGCAATCGTAACGGTACTTATCGTTCCGCTTGTGGAACCGTTCCTCGTTCCGTTACAGCTGGAACGGTCCATCCCTATAGGTAATCGGTCTGTCTCTGTAGAACCGTGCTTAACTGTAGGGGACCAGATATTTGCCCTTCATGAAAAAAAAAAAAAAAACCATTCAAACCTCGTCGGCTTACAAGTAAAATTCACTGGAAGTAATTTTTTGAGTTTATTTGCTACTTCTATTTTTTTTATTCCCGATCAATTGGGGTGGTCAGATTTGAAATCCAAGGAACGATTTCCTAGGAGAATTCAAAATAGTTTTTCACTAAGTCAGCATTAAATTTAAAAAGAAATACAGTCAGGAGAAGTTAATTAATTATTCATTGAAAATACTTGTAAAAGCGTATACCATTGAGGTTCACAAGGGAAAGAGTATGTACGAAAAGAGCATATACATTATGAACCAGCTGCAGAACAAAAGTTTCAACCCTCTATTCCAATTTCTTCCGATCATATATAGGGAAATTTCTTTCCCTGCATATAGTACTTTGATAAGGCAAAACTTTTGTATCACACTTTGACGCATTTGAGGTGGTTTATAAACACAGAATTTGATGCAAGAAAGATTTTATTTTATTATTATTTTTTTTTTTTAAGGAAAAACCAACTTTACGGTGGACGAACATTGCAGTTTTGGAATCTAGGCACCTTGAAACGTAAAATGACAATGTTTGAGAGAAAATAAATTTTTTTCGATCCGATCACATAGACTTATTAGAATTAATAAGCCAAAATGAACTCAAATGGTAAAATTTATAGAACCTCGACAATTTTCAGCTTTTTCTTACGTTTCTGGGCCTAAATGAACCACAACTAAGAGAAATAAACTGGGTAGAATGCGAAAAAAATCGAGGGTTCGATTAAGGAAAGGATGACAGAATTCTTCTCTCAAATTAAGAAAGAAAAAAAAACCAGACAGAGGGAGATGACGGACGAAGCCGAGCCTTACCGAAGATGGACGAGCGCTTAGAGGGTAGTCCCACCACGATCGGACTCTAGATGCTCCTCCCCTCTACTCCGTAGGGCCGTTTTAGCAGCGACTGTACGTGTGCTTGGTCGAGATTCCTAGAGTTTGGGCCTACGTGGAGGGGGCAAGAAAGGTTGGGCCGGAAGTGGCTACCGCGTCCGGCGCTCTGATTGGCCGAGCCGAAACGGCGCAAAAAAAACGCAGGTTGACTTTTGGGACGAACTGTCATCATCCAAACTAAAAATAGATATTTGAGGCGGCTGCCAGGCTCGCTGTGGTGCGCACTGGGCCTACGCGCAGGCGGCTTCCCGGCAACCTTCCCGAGGGGAGCCTGCATGTTACTCCTGAATAAAACTACAACCTATCACATAGACTGTGATGTAATCATTGGAATTACAGGGGCGCCCACGGGTGGGGGGGGGGGGGCTATGACGCAGGCTGCGTCATTGAAATTCTTGGGGGAGTAAAGTGATTCTTTTAGGGAGGCATTCTAAAATATAATACATCACTAGATGGAACGTAAAGCGGGGCATTCACGGTCCGATTTTTCATCCAGCAAGTAGGAATAGTAGTCGGATTTATTTTCATTATTCACGCTCCAACTTGATTTCCAACTAGCGATCCAACTTCAGTCCTCGCTCTGCTTTCATCCCGAAAACTTTGTGAAAAACAAAAATGTATCGGGTGCAGGCAGTGGCGTAACGTTTTTCAGCGGGACCCTCCTCAAAATATTTTCAAAGCCCCTCCACATAATGTTTTTTTTGGCGAAGCGTGCATTTTTTCAACGGTCATCGTACAATACGCTACGATAACCTAACTAAAAATACATAATATGATATAACAATTTAACCCACCTTTACGATAGGGATGGGACATCGAAGCTTCAACATCGATGATGGCTACTACCGATCGCTTCTTGATAGTATTCTGAGGATTTTGTTTGTTCGCTTCAGCGTTTGTGAGTGAATATCCCATAAAGATGTCTCCAAGTAAGTGGTGGTGTTTTAAAAGAGCAACGCCAAGTCTGCCAGATGCAGCATGCCGGAATGAGCAAATTTTCAAAGTAACTCGTTTTGCAGGAGGAAAATTACGTAAAAACCGACAATTTTATTTTCTGACTTGTGATACCCATTTCTCATTTTAATTCCAAAATTTTTGAAACCTGAAGAATTTTTTATTTTTTTGGCGAATTTTGCCAATCTACCTTGTTTTATAATCTTCAAACTGCTCTATTTTGAAAGGATTGAAATATTTCCAATCCGATTTTACCATCGTGTTCAGTGTGGAAAAAACTTTATAAAAGAGAGTCACCTGCTCGGGGGTTTTGGGCTAACTTTCCCCCATTTGAAATGCCCTAAATCTCCCCTTAGAGTGAAGCGATTGTGCTCATGTTCAAACATAGCCTTTTGGAAGCCTAGTTTTAATCTTAATTTTATCGCGAGTTATCGTCTGAAATGTGTTTTTGGTGTCTGACAGTGGATTCAGAATGCTTTAAAACGGATCTTTATGCATACATTTTAGTCTGAGAACAGTAAGTAGTTTCTTCTTCTTCGAAAATTGTCTAATACTACGGCAGTTGAAAGGATTTTTAATATTTCTCTTTTTCCACGTTAGGTAGCAAGCAGACTAGATGGAATTGTTTCTGTGAACCAAAGAGAAAACCAAACCGATGTTATCGGAGCCAACACATCGATATATTGATTTTATTGAACATGTGGCATCGATGGCAGAACATCATAATATCGAAGCAAAACATCGATATTTCGATGATGTCGATGTCCCATCCCTAGTACGCACCTTCGCAACTCTGACACCTTAGCTACTTTACAACCTTCCTCACCTGGTTATAAATAAAACCAAAAGATGATTGATCAATGAACCTACATTACCGTTGATGTTTATAAACTTGATGTTACCCAATAGAATTTTTCTGCGTATCGTTAGTTCCAGTTTATTCTTTAAAATTAAAAAAAAAAAGAATTTTCGTAGAGCGGGCCCGTTCCCGGGCCCCCTTGTAGCCCGGGGCCCCCCGCATCGCGGGGTTTGCGGGGGTGCACGTTACGCCCCTGCTTTCTCCTGCAACTTATGATCCCTAAAATTTATTGATTTCTTATACACGACAACAATAACAGACAACACAAACTATTTTTAATATTTCGGCTTTTGCTTTTTTCAAATTGAAGAGAAAACTAATTTTGGTTTTTAGAAATTTAGACAATGATGTGCCGAGAGAAGCGTGCCATGGAGATGTGTTGTTGCCCAGCTAACGCCCGATGTTCAAACCCGGAGGATCATATGCTTTCAGAACATTTGCGTGGGCCCTCTCTGATTGAAGCAGTGCCAACTTATTATCTTCGGGTTTCATTCTTTTTAGGATTTTTAGGCCAAAACAGTCATCAAATGAAGCATCATGCGACGTGGCGGCTTACAGGCAGATCTTCGTTTTTCCTGACCACTGACGATTTGTGGTTATTCACCCTTAGATTGAGCGCCGTCTCCGTTTTTCCAACGTATAAGGCTGGACATTGTTTACACACCAACTCATACACACACATAGGTGTTTGACAATCTGCCATCCCTTAGCATCTGTATAAGTTGGGGTCATTTGGGGACGTGAAGTTTTCCTCTTCCACAGCCAGTGGACAAACCTTACTTCTGCGTTCGTCAAACCTATCGGATCGTCTGTGTGTCAGAATGTTTCCAATAGACGATCCTTGTCGATAGGACAATGAAGGCGCTTGAGAGAAAGCCTTTTTGGTCCCTGGGTGTGATGAGAGGAGCGGGTAGAGAGATCTTTTAAAATGTTGTTCATCCTCTCGATGCCGAAAAAAATGTGGTTGTGAGTTGAATTTTTTCGATAGAATTTCGGGATGTAGGGTGGTGTTGAATGTGAGAAGGGATAATTTTTTGTTTTAGCATTTTCGCAGGGTATCCTCTTGTATTAAATTTATCAGCCAAGTTGTTCAAGAATACATCCTTATCTTCCTTCTCACTGCAAATACGATGACCCCTGATCGAAAGAGCTCTTGGTATTGATTGTTTTGTGTGATGGGGGTGGCAACTTTCATAGGGTTAATATAATTGCTTGTTTGTTGATTTGATGTGTACTTCTCTTACTTTGAAAAAGGCTAAAAGCCGAAATATAAAAATTAGTGTTGTTTTGTGATTTATTGTTGCTAACAAATTTGTACATTTCTATATGCTCTTGTAGAGCCGCTTCTTTATATTGAACAAAATAAAATATATTATATATATTGTATACATTACCGTCTCGACTGCCTATTTGATTTATTCACGGGTTCTCTAACCTCGATATTGAGAAAAAGAACACGGAACGAGCGGAGGGGAATCACGTCGTTTCCCCGGTGTAGAGGAGGTGGGCAACAAACATTCGTAGGCCTAAATGTTTCCAAACTTTCAACAACCCGTAGCGAATCCCTCCTTCCCCAAGGCCCAACGATATTTCCTAATTTCTAGATTTCACCTCCTCGGTGTCTCCCTGGCAGGTTGTATTCTCGTTCATGGAACCTCAGTCAATTGGGTCACTGGAATAGTATTCAAGGTTCGCTGGACTTGGACACCCAGCTCTGCTCTCATTCCACACATAGCAGGTACCTTCCTAAAAAAAACAATACCTGTCAACTGAGAGGGGAAACCTCTTAACCGAACATGTAATTATTATTATTACTTTTGAACAAAGATGGACCGAATAAAAACCAGACTTCATTTTTCTAATTTTTGTATCGCCATATAAAAAACTGTATAAATAGAATATAACTCCATGAAGTACAGCTCACGAAAAACTGCAGACCGTGGGTCATCCCATATCCCTTAAAATTTTATGTTTGAAGCATTCGATTAACCTTATGCATATATCATGCTACCATTCAAATTTCAGCTTTAAGTATAGATTGATTAGAGCAGAAAATAGCCCTTGTGCTCACTATGCTGGAAATATCCCTGGAAATATAACAATCACCCCGAATGAGTGTGTCTTTGTGGACTTGGGGTGTTGGATGGTTAGGATGCGTCAAAGGGGATGGGTCCTGATGGCGTCTCACCATTGTTAGTGAGATCTAATTCATAATCCCTTTAACCTATGATATCTTTAATCATAACCTATTACCAATTTATCATACCTGGGATTGGAGAAGCAACACTTGGGCGGGTTGTGGCATCGCGTGGTTTGGGAGTAATCCTCGGCCCCTGGCTACCTTCTCTGATCAGATTATGGCTGTGACATCTACAAAAAATAATTTTAATCTTCAGAGAGCGAAAAAGCTTTTGCTACCTATAGCGAGACTCGGAAGCAATTCACCTTACATATACGAGGAGAATACTTGCCTAGAATGCTTGACAGACTTTTCCAATTTGAATTTATGCTGTGACTTGATGCAAACGAATTGAGCGATACTTGGTCCTTTCGTAGAAATATCCTGGCCGCCCCGACCCTTTTCCTGCGGCCTCGTTGGGTTGGCAGCCCTGCTGGCTGCTCCGCTTCAGTTGGCACCCCCGGCGAAAACAAATACGTCACCTTCAGTTGAGTTCCCCAACCCATACAAGATGGATGCCTGGTGGCCCGACGGGACTCCCGCGTTGTAGACAAGTAGTTACCAAAATTATTCCCCGTTTCTCACGCTAGCCGATTCAAATTCCCGCGGTTTTCAAGAAATTATCCCAGAAAGCCTCGGGGAAAAATTATCTGGTTCTCTTTGCTCCCGCGGAAGTGTGATCTCAAGACGCAAGGATGATCACTGCTCTGGTTTCGAGGCTGATCATGTAAGTTATCGCCCTTTTCCACCATCCTTATCGATAAAATTCATATCTGGTAAGGCACTATTTCAAGTAGAATATTATTAGTACAGAGTATTCCATGACATGCGAAGTGTAACTTGGGATTTTCGGTTCAATTATACATGCAATTGACGTGTCTTGCTCTGTGAGTTTCATTGGAATGGCTGCAATTATTTTTATAGAGCATCTCGTCACAAGGATCAGGACCTTGGTCAAATCCACCCTCAAGTTGTATTTGTAGGTGCTTTATCTATGTTTCACCTCTCAGATTCCGTTTCGGCAGTCAATTCACTCATTCAAACCAAATCGGTTGCCACTTTACTGGGAGAAGTTGTCAACAACGTATAGGTCTATTTTCTGTCGTTGTGAGGACATAGAATTCTATACTTTTTTATAAATACTTATAACCCGCAGTTCAATTAGGGTAATAAGCTTTGGTAGTGCTGTTACGTTCATACTTACAATGTTGGCCTGACGTCCGACGCACATATCCATTGTTCTGCACCTACTCACCTATTACATAAGTTGCGTACATAGTAAGTGATTGTCGGAGAATATAACAATATCATATTTGTCTACGGCAAGATGCACTTCACCGCTACTATTGAGTTTTAACCTAACTTTTCCTTGTCTATTCCTAATTTTATTTATTTCGAAATACTTATATGGCGTCCTATTACAGGCAACCTCTGTAGGGGTGCGATCGCCACGGTTTGATTCTTTCAACGGATATAATTCTTTTGTTTTTCTTGGGCCGGACACCCTTCAGTGCTTTACAAAATCGAACTGTTATAATTAGAATTCAGTGTTCTGTGCAAGTGCCTACCTACATCGTAATGAAATTGATAACGAACCCATGTACAGTCACACTCATCCAATCCCAATGCATTCCATTAAAATTTGGCTATGGGATAATTACCTACTTAAATTGATACCCACGGGAAATAGGAGGAACACTACAGGGACGTCCCTATGTCCGGTTTTTATATGATCACAGATATAAACATAATTATAAACACTTATGAATATTTTTAAAAACTAGACCTAATTATTGATCGAATAAAAGAAAAAAATGCCAATGGGTATAAGAAACGCTAGAATGGTTTGGCTATTACCACCTTCATCCCTCTTCCCGGCATCAAATTCAAAATTTCTGGTGTTGGTTGCACAAAAGAGGTTAATTATACATATATGTTAAAATCAATGTGTGAAATCCGTTATATGTATATTATATATAATGCCTAGTCATTCTATAGAACGATTAAAACAGCTTGTCAGTGTATGAAATGCGACCTTTCACACAGGTGATTCTATATTATGACTGTGGAATTTTAGGTAAAGTGTACGATTTGTTTATTCAGCGCTCTTCTAAAGAATGAGGGGTAGAAAAAGAGTTATTAAGAAATCAACTGAGAAATGTTAGATCAGGAAGTTCTTCTTCAATTACATTTAAATGTTAGATCAGGAAGTTCTCCTTCAAGTACACTACTTCTTTTCAATTACATACATTATTGCTAATGAAGGAATGGATGGTCTGTTCTCTATCTATTGCATACGTTGCCCAAGACGCTGTACGCATTACACATACTACCTGGCCATTATACTTGATAAGGAGCCAATGTGTACACGAAGTTGAACAAAATGAAGAAATTATAGGTACCTACTCATTGACTGAAACAGCCCGTTATTACATATAATATTTTTGTTGAGTTTATTGAGGGTTGGTCGAAATAAAATACGCTTTTCTAGGCCTACGTGTCGTTCAATTTATTGAACTTCCTCAGGGCTAACTGACAAACTGGTACGAATGATAGATTAGTAGCCCTGAGGAAGTTCAATAAATTGAACGAAACGTCGGCCTTGAAAAGCGTATTCATTTAGACCAACCCTCAATAAACTCAACAAAATGTTCTGTACTGAATGGTCAAGAAATAAGGATACTATTATATATAATGCCTGCACTATACACATTAACTGTGGCCTACCTATACATTAATAATGAAATTAAAAAAAAAAAAAACATGGAAATAGTGAAGACATAGGTAACGATTTATCATTATTACCACCTCCATTCGTATTTTCCATAATTAGATTTGAAAAATCTGAAATCTGATCCAAAACTAGACCAATATTGTTGATCAAACAAAAAAAGATGCAAGATAATCGCCGATGTAGGCTTGGTGTACGGGTAGTGCATGAATGGATTGCCTTTTAACCCCTGCTGTTTGTAATTTTTTTTTCGATCAGCGATAACGCTAAGTCTTATAGTGATGTGTTGCGTGTTCATCCCATTCCAAAATCAAAATAAATCTTACAGCTGTGTTTTGTGGAAGTCCTCCAAGAATTGATATGGAACTGCGAAGTTGACCATACCACTTGAGAAAGTAGTTAAATTTGAGACTTTTCCAGAGGTTTGACACCTTCTATCATGATTTTTGGGAATAGAGTTGAAGTTCAAATATTTTCAGTTGATCATTTAATTTAATTAATTAATTTATGTTGAGCGTTTGAACTGCTATTAGTTTGACTAGCTATAGTCCTTGAATTGAACTTGAGAAGTGTTGTAATGAAAAGGAAATGGTATTCAACGTGAGGAAAGGTTGAATTCCTTGTGAAAAAGGTTGAGTTAGATGGATCCTTGTAATGAGTTTCTACAGTTTTCAACCGAATTTGATGCACAGTTTACATTTTTGGATAGTGTGTTACAGGCTATAGATGAGCAAAATCTACGGGAAGGTTCTAGAATCAGTAGTGATCACAGTCATGGGAATGGTACATTGATCTACAATTTTGAGGTTATTTCATTGTTTAATATCAACTGGTAGGAGCATGAACGCACTCAATTGAAAAATTCATCCATTATGGCGCTGTCTGGCAGCAAAGTGACGTAACGCCAGCGAGCACGATTTTCTTGTCATTTTTTTCTGAGCTAATCTTAGCCAATCACGTTCCCCCTAGAGAGCGTGTTCTACTTGCACAAAAAAGCCATGACCGTAGAAAATGAATCCTTAGCCGTTCAAGGACACAGCTGCTCGCCAACTTGCCTCCAATCGGCAAATCGTTTATTTTATTACTAGTTTAGTGGCCCTGCTACGCTATATCTAGATCTATATATCTTCCCTATGTTTCTTACTTGAATCCGTGAATTGATTATTATAATTAAGGATAAGTTCCACGCATTTTTATGTACGTGGATGCTACTTGGCACCGTTTAACATCCATTGGCTGAATCTTCATTTTCAATTTAAATCAAGTGTTGTTGATTTTATTCTTTATTAGTATGATTATAAAATTGTGCATTATTGTGATCATCTGGAATTCACACCACTCTACGCTCTTCATGAAGGAATTTTCATGATGTTGTGATGGAATCCTAGTCAGCCCATGTTGGAATGATCTGGTTTGCCTTTTTCGGTTACCTTCATTATAATCATTGTAGCCATTGCTGTGGCCACATTGTCCCCTGAGCCCATAATCTTCGTCTTTTTTCATCCTCAACTGTAGTGACGGAAATTATCCCTTTCCATTCACAGTGGCTTTCCAGTGTAGGTTTGGTGAATTTTAAAGGGGTTTGTATTCAACCCGACTTCTACATTGTTTATCATCATCATCATTGCCTGACCTCCTGTTACCAGACCACCTGTTTCACCTTTTCAAAACCACTGTAGTGGTGGGAACCACATGTTGGGAATACAGCTACTATATCAAGGAACCCGTTTTCTCCTTCTCACACCTATTAATCCACTGCTGGACCCTCATCATTTCCTACTGAACTGGATCATTTTCCACATTGAACTGAACATTTCAGATAAGCTTATAACTAGATATATATACCACCAATCAATTAAATATTTGTTCTTTTCCGTGACCAATTAGGGAAATATCATCTTCAACAATCATATCAACTTGAATCGATATCATCAATAAAAGTCCAACGTTCTTCTTACTTGAGCATCCAGAGTTCTAAGAGTTAAGAAACTTATTCTTTCAACAATTTATCGAGGTTCTTTCAACAATTTATCATTTTTATCCATTAGAATGTTGGACACGCATTGAACTCAAAACAATGAGTCTAATTCACAAACAACATCACTTATTGAAAATAACTTTGCTCTTCGAATTTGCATGGAAAAAATGGTTTTCAATTTTCAGTTCGTCCGCAGAACAACCTTACTTCATATGCCAAACTTTCCTTTGACTTTGATGTTGTCAGAGCAATAAAAACTCCTCGGCCCCCTCCGGGAAATGCCTGTCTGGGAGTGGAACGCGCTTCATCGCCGTTTCCTGTCGCCCCTTGTTGAATTTCCCGGCAAACTATCCACCATAGGCGGCTCATAATGGATGACCGTTCGAAAAACGAATTATTGAGTCACGTCCTCCGTTTGAATGAGAACATGATGCGAAGTGGACCTCGTTTCCGTCGTTTTCTTTCTGTGCCGTTTTATTCGGCCACGTTGGGTATTCGCGCAGGTAAAGCAGATTTCTCGCCAAGTTAACCAGATCTCTTGACATCGGAACTCATCTTAATGAGAAGTCGCAACGACACTTTACTTGTACACATTTTCCGGAAAATTGAAATGACTCTCAAAGAATGTCTTTGAATTTTATAAAATTTATTGTGATCTAGTACTGATGTACTGAGTATAACGTGTGAGTTTAGTGGGTGCACCTCGTAAAGATCGGGACTTATATGATAAGACGACTCATGGTTGCAGGCGAGTTTGAGAATTAATTAAATCAGCAATTAATTAAATTTGCAATTACACGAGTAATTGCGGACAAAATTGAAGACGAAAGTGGAGGAATGGGCCTAAATAATGGAAAGCGATAATTTAGGGCCAACAGTTACTCTTGTAATTGCTGAATAATTCACTGCAATTACTTTGCAAAAATTAAAGTAGAACTAAAATAGAGAGAGAGGGAGGGCTGGGTAATGAGGGGAGGGCAGAGCTGGGCACAAAGTAATTGCATTTACAATTACTAGTAATTGTAATCCGAAATTACAAATACAAGAAATTGTAATTCGTAACACTATCGGAAAAAGGTAAGTGTAATTACAATTGCTTGTGAATGTAATTTCGGATTTCCAAGTACAATTACAATTAATTAATTGCAAAGTAATTGTAATTTCAATTACATTTTGCCCAATTTTGCTGCGAGTAGCCGGTCATGGTAAAGCACGGCAGAAAATGTCGCTAATTTCCCACTGGTCTATCTTTTCAGAAAATAATATTTTGAAAACATTTCCAGTCATGCAGAATGGTCGTACCTACGAGCTTATTTTCCAAAATTATACTTTATTTATGTTGAATGGAGTTGAAATCTGAGAAGTTTTGTGTAGAAAAAAAACTAACTACCTACGGATGTTATTGCGAAAAAAACTGGTTCTAAATGATATTCTTCCATTCACACGGAGATTTTGAATTTCCGGCTTTTTTCTGGCGAATTCATCCTTCCGTTTAGAATGCTTGATTTTTTTGGTTCATGAACGAAGCTATCTCAATCCTGCCGAGAGCGATTGTCTAGAATAGGGGTCTCCAAAGTATCATAATGTGGAGGTGTTAGGGCGGGCCAACGGGGGGGTGGGTCCAGAAAATTTTGAAAATTAGATACTTGAAAACAGTGTTTTTAAGCACCCTTAGACGAGTTTAACAAGTTCAAATTAGGCCTAATATAGGTACGAAAAATAAATTTTTAGTGACTGTATTTTTTAAAATACCATAATAACTTTTTCGTTGTTCAATAAAAATATAACAATTGAATTTTCAGGAATGGAAAATTTTGAACGTCGGACACAGGGTTTTTGAGTACTCCTAGACGAATTTGACAAATTCAAAAATAGGCCTAATATAGGAACCAAAACTTAATGGTTAATAATTGTTCATTGTTCTACAATAAATAATAACAATTTCATTTTCAGGAATATAAAAACAAAGTATTTACGAGAAATATATTTTGTATTTTTTATTAAAATTATTGCATTCAAAAACGTCTGCCTTTCAAAAAAGTAGTAAGTACAGGTGTTTTACCTTTTCTCTACTATCGCAACCCAATAAATTGAGTGTGAAAATTTGCCAAGTTTATTCCCGATAAGTATTCCAGTCAGGTAGGAGTCTCTCATTGGTTGGAGCTGTGGGCATACCACTAAGAAGTGATAAAGGGATTCTGCTTCCTGTCTATCGCATATTGTGCAGATCTCTTCCTGATTCCATGAGTATTTTATCTCTGTTACATAGGGGTATGTAACACTTTATAGTGTCATTTTGTGCCGATCTTAACTGAGTGAAGACTCTTGTTTTAATTATTGGCATCAAGAATTGAGGGTATGTTGCGTCTTGAACAAATTTATAAATCGAACTGTATGAAGAATTGTCTACTCTAGAACGATCGGCATTTATACAGTTTGTTTTGTGTGCCTCAACTATGCTAGACATATGTTCAGCCGCTAATGTTGGGTCTTGCGAATCCCACAACCACTTACAATCAAGGGATTGTAACAAATTCCTTAACTGGCTAGCCCAATTGTATTTTTGGTTTACGGAGCTGTTATCCAGCATCAATTTAAGCTTAGAATAACATAGCCGAGGAACTCGATTTAAATCCATTGTCAAAATTTTATGCCACCAGGTCAACATTTTTTCAATATTGCTGTACTAATATGTCCCACATTATTCATGTATTATTATGTATTTCATTTCTGAGCATGTAGTTTGGCGTTCCCATTGGTAGAGTTAGTAGGAGTTTGAAGAAAAACAGAGCCCTTTCAAGGCAGTCGGTGTACCTGAGTGCCCATACTTCCGCTCCATACAAAGCGACAGACAGAATCATGGATTCGTAGGTTCTGAGGATAGCTTCCCAAGAGCTACACTTGGCTCTGGTCAGAACTCCCCGAAGGCTTGCACCCGAGCCTCCAGCCCTCTGGCTCGCAGCAGAGGCAGCTCCCAGAAAGACGGCCTTGCTAGTAAATGGGACCCCAAGGTAGACGTACTCGATGACAATCTGTAGGGCACTACCTTGATATTGGAACTTATCAGCTTTTCTTAATTTGCCTCCAGCTCGGAATATTAATACTTTTGTTTTGGCGCAGTTTGCTGTTAAGTTGTTAATATCGCAATATTCTTCAAGAGCGTAAATTTTCCGTTGAAGGTCGACCCTGTCGTGACCCAGCAGCACCAGGTCGTCTGCGTAAAGAAGGACTGCAGTCTCTACCTCATGGGTGATGCTTGTGCCTCTCAATCCTTTCGATGACAGATGTTGGGCCAGATCATTTATGAATAAAGAAAAGAGAAGGGGGCTCAAAGGGTCTCCCTGGAGAACTCCCCTTGTGATATCGATATAATCTGTGTTGCTTACGTCTCCCTTCACACAGACTCTAGCCTTTCTGTATAAATTCCTTAGGAGTGCCACGATCCTGGAGCTAAAGCCCATCTGATATAGTTTACTCCAGAGCAGGTCATGTTCCACGCAGTCAAAAGCCTGCTTAAAGTCCATGAACGCTGCAAATATCTTTTTGCCCCTCTGGATGTCAATGTGAATTATTGAAGTCAGCGTAAACACACCATCCTGGCATCCCCTTCCCCTCCTAAACCCATTTTGTCCCTCGTAGAAAATTGAGTTTCCTTCTGCCCATGAGTTAGAATCTGGAGGATGCAGTTCATTAAGAAGATTCCTCTATGGCTATTTGGATCGAGGGGCCTCCCTTCTTGTAGATGGTAAACATTTCCATGTTGGCCCAATCTTGAAGGACATCTGCAGATTCCAGGACGGAGTTGTACATGTTCAGCAGAGCTTCAGTCCAATGTGATGGCAGATTCTTGAAGAATTCGTTGGAAATCTTATCGGGTACACTCGCTTTTCCTGCTTTACAGTTTCCCAGAACTTTTCTCAGTTCTTTCTGGTTAAAGTCCGAATCCAAAGCTGGTACAATTTGGTAGAAAAATTCTGGAAAAACTCTTGATTCCCTTGAAGTCATCACGGTAGCATAATTTTTTCCGCGGGCGGCGGGCTGTAGTTTGGAGACCCCTGGTCTAGAATGATGCATTTCCCCCCCTATAATCATGAAACTCGTATTTTTTCGTTTCATTCGGTTTTTTAATTCTTTTTGCCATTAAGTTCTTCATCAAATCAGAAATTAGCAATTTAAAAATGATTTCGAATGAAAGCTCCTAATACGAAATACGTACAAATAAATAAACAAACACACACACTGTTCCATATTTTAGGTACATCCGAGGCACAGAATTGATAGAAAGATTTTACTTCTTTCAATAAATTACCTTGCATAATGTTAAATAAACTCGATTCGCTCAAACTTGCAAGCTCCATAACCGGAATTCTCAGTCAGAACGCATTAATTTTCAATAACCTAATTAAAAACCACTTGAAATTCCACCAATTTTTGTTGTCGGCTCCTGGATTTTCTACTTATTCTGGACGAAAACAATAACAAATCTTATGTTCTGATTTTTAGAATTTCTTGATTTTGGGTGTCAGTTTGGGTCTCATCTTCCTGGTGCAATTTAGATATTTCCCGTGTTACGTTTAAATGGACGCCCAGGTCCTTACCAAATTTAGCTTTTTTCGCCAGTACTTCCCAGCTCTTGTTCTGCCGCTTCTTGGCGCGCGGTTCCCTCATTCCTCCAGGGCTTGTTCCGTTTTCGTAACAGTCCGGAGAATCTATTTACGAACAAGCCGTTCTGCTACAGGATGGGGTTCATAGTCCTTCGAGCGGGTGTTGGCCCCGTGCCCAGCGTCCGTCTGAAGCCTGAATCAACTTCCTCCTGGAACGCAAAGCAAAGAGGTCTTCTCTATGACCGAGAACACTGGAAATAACCGTGTACCGTCGCCAGTTGTTGGAAATGTAACCTGCCTGGGTCGTAAAGAGACCCAAAATAGTAATTTTCCTTCGGACGTTTACTCAAATAACTCCGTTACTCCTGGTATGAAAGAAACCCGTTCTTGTCTCACATCCTCGAAATTCTGTTGAATGGGGGATCTTCATTAGATAAGAATAACGTCTGCCAAGTTTGATGGGTGCAGCTTTCCCCCAATTGAACCTTCAATACCTTTGGTTTATGGTTCTGTAGTCGACCAAAAATCTACATTAAATGCAGAACTGAAATTTTCGTGTTCAGTCGGTTTTATTACTCTTTTTGGTACGATAATGGTAGGTAGGTAGGTATGACGTTAGTTTCCAATATCTTTTGGATTTCTGCTTGAGTGTTTTTGACACAATAGTCAAAATCTAGACATTCGAAGAAACACTGACTCCCCAAAATCTGAAATTGATCATAGCATAATTATGAATTAAATTTTAAAAGTTCACATCCTGAAAAAGGTTAACTCAATGTGATAGTTAAAAAAAGGGTTCTCGCGATACGGCGGGTTTTATCTCAAAATTAGCTAAGATGAAAATTATGAATCATGTAAATTATGTATAAAAACGCCTCCAAATCCAACACATGGGCGTATTATTGTTTTAGTAACTGCCCGTGTCACTGTGAGATTTGGATGATCACTTTTAGGTTTAGAAATTGCAATTATATTATGGTTGAATTTCTACGGATCATTAGCGAAACAACGTAAAGTGACGAAGTTTGAGAAGAAAAAACGCTGCAAATTCTTTCACTGAGGTGTATTATTCAATAATTCATGATTTTAATTTCTACTAAGCTTAGGAGTGTGCATGTTTCACAGGTGATAGAGCGATTATTGAATTTCAGGAGATATGCACAGAGCACTTAGAACGGTTCTAAACCAAAATACCTATTTGGATTGATCGGTTGATCATATTTGTGTGCCTCCTGAAATTCAATAATCGCTCTATCATCTGTGAAACACGCACACTCCAAAGCTTAGTAGAAATTCAAATCATCAACGCAAGCCAATTGAATAATAAACCGCAGTGAAAGAATTTGCAGCGTTTTTTTATGGTTATCAGAATGCTTCAACCCGTGTATCGGCTACAAACCCATTTGGGGGTTCACTCCAGTATCCACATTACTACATCACTACGTGACTAGGTTACTGCTAACAAAACAAAAACAGTTATAAACCAAAACCCCAGTGAAATAATTTGCAGCGTTTCATGCATATCAGAATGCCTCAACCCGTGTATAGGCTACAAAGCCTTTTAGGAGTTCACTCCATTATCCACATCACTACATCACTAGGTTACTGATATCAACACAATAACAATGAAAAAAAACAAAATAACGCAAATGTTGGCACCATAAATCGGGCCATACATCGGGATTGGTTTGAGCTACGGACCTGGGGAGGGGCTCATGCGATTCCTCATGGAAAGTTCTTCCAAAAAAGTCCAAATTTTGGCCGCCTTGAATTTTTTTGAGGTTTTTAGGGATTTTACATAACTTTGACAACCCTTAAAAGGCACTTTAAATTTAGTGAGAGCGCTGGCGAAAGAATTAGGGCGTTGTCGGACCAATATTGATTTTTCCTGAAAATTTCAGCTTTTTTGATCCAGCCGTTTGGGAGAAATTGTGCGTACGGCGTACGTACCTACTGAACACTTTTTATTGCAGGTTCAGATTCTACACCCTTTGAAACGTAAACCATTAAATTTTGAGGGGGGGGGGGGTTAAACTTTTTTTTTCAAGAACCATGACAATATTATTGAATAATAAACCAAAAGATGGTATATTGGCACCGTTTTTACGAAATGAAATGAAATGAGCTTGTAGCTCCTGTAGCTTGGTTAAATGTACTGTAAACAACTTTCGGGGTGAAAATAAAATACTTCCTTCTCAGAAGTAATAACCGCTGCTAAAGCATGTTTTATGATTTTTTTTTTTTTTTTTTTAATTTGATCATGGGTTTTGTTCAAGAAGCATCCAGTTGTCCAGGGGGTTTGCCCTGCGAGGCAGAGTCTGGACTAGTTTGATCGGACTATAAAGAAATGAAAGAAGTACGCTGTGTCTTAGAAGGTGGCAAAACTCCGGTTTGCGGAATGAACTCCGAACTCCAACAACCGAAAATGAAAATGGCGAATGACTAATGACTTTATCGATCTCAATCCCGAATTGTCAAATCAAGTTTAGTGGGTCAGATGCGAGGCGAGCGAGTGCAAGTAGGCAAAGACAAATAAGGCGTGAATCCGCCAGTCCGTCAAGGTTGGAAGTGGGGTTACCCAACGGAAACCTTGGTCCTCCGGTCCAGCTGCGGCTGTAATCCAGGGCCGACAGATTTTGCACCTTTGTTACGCGAGGTTGAGCAAAAAGTATGTCGAACCATACGGTCGTTTTATATCGGGGTTCAGAGTTAGTGAGTTGTTGTGGACAATCTATCCTTCTGATAAAAGGTTGCCAGATGAAAGAGAGATGCTTCGTATTGGCGTAATGTTGGTCTCCATCTGGTTTGGGTGTCGGTTCACAAGTACCGTTGGATTATGGTTTATTTTGAATAATTGAAATTGATCTTATGATGAATTGATATGATGAAACCAGTTTTAATTCTTTGATAATAATTGATCAGTTTTGAATATGTTAATGACCATATTCTAGACATGAAGCTTAATCTGCTTTCTTAAAATCTAAATCCGAGAGTTTTTGGAATTTTGAGCAAAAAATTTCTAGGGGAATAGAAAGTTATCAATTAAGGTTTATTATGATATATCTTGGTGGTCCGAGCTAAATTCGGTGCATAAAGTATCATTCGAATTATGGGAAGGATAAAAACACATCTTGTCAGACCGATGTTCTGGACAGAGCGGATAGTAAACACTGAAATCAGGTAATATTGTGTCTGATTCTCGATGTTTTTGCACGGATTAGCCTGTTGAACTGTCGTAAGTTGTGAAACTGCTCTCATGAATATGCCGTTTAGGTGGGGATAGATGGGAGGAATGCGGCTGTGATTGTTGGATAGTCGCCATAACACGCACTTCCTCAGTATTTTGTATCGAAAGAGGCACTCTATTCTATGCTACTGAAGCTACTTTCTTACATTGACTAAAATTGTTTTGTTTTCTAAAATGAACATTTTCAAGAGCCTCTTGCGTTTTACAGCTTTGTGAACTATTTCGATCCCATACCTCCGGTAGAGGATCGAAAAATCCTTTTTTCATGTCTACTGTTGATTATATCCACATGAAATTCTCCGGGGCGTTGGGTAAAAACAATATTGAGATCTGACGGCAGAATGAGAGTTAAAAAATTGTGAAATCCTACGTTGCAATAGCTTCTTGAAAACTTGATCATTGATGACCTTCTTTAGGTGGATTCAGAAATGGTGGGTTCCGTGGACATTGACAATTCGGGTAGAGAACATGGAACTAAAAGGGTACTGAAGGTTCCACAGGCAAATTAGCTTCATTCACTCAAATTGGAGGCAACTGTCAGATAAACGAAAGTTTTCGTTTCGTCCTCATTATCCCAGAATCGTTTCAGAATATTCCAAAACGAATTACCATAAAAAAAAAGTGGACACTTATTCTTTTAGAATTCTGCAGGCATTGCCAAAAAACACTTCCTTATTGATTTATTGGTGGGATTTGGTTTCTAATCTTTCCGGCTACTCGTTTGAGTCCACCATCTTCCCACAATTTAACTTAATCTGAACCTACTAAATTATTTCATTCGAGGACTCAAACCCACTTTTGGCTTGATCCTTTTTTTATCGTTCTTAATTATCTTAATGGAGGTCATGTAATTAACACAATCTTCTCAGTTCAAAAACTTTTTTTTTTTAGATTCTCTCCCAGGTGAAAACGAGAAAGGAGCCTTCGTTTCACACGAATGTTGCAAAATATCTAGCGCGGAGGAGAAGGCTAAATTGTAGATGCGAGAACCTGTGGGAGCATTGTTCACAGTTTGTTCCTTTTTCTTATTCGTGCGATGTCATTCGGCTGCCAAAAGCCGAACGTAAATAGATCCTGCCGGGGCGGCTTGACAATAGGCATGATTTGTTTGAAATTATATTTTATAATATTGTCTTAATGGCATCAGATTAAGATAGAATTATCTTTTGATGTCGACAGTTCTAATTTTGCTGTTCAATTGTAGTACGATAGTCTTTAGTTGATATTAATTTGATTTCCAGGGAATGCAACGTTGATCTCAATCGGTAAAAAAATTAGCATTGTTCTATGGTTCAATGGATAGTGTAGGTCACATGCAGTTTTCAATGGCTTCCGTATCTGTCTACTGTCTCTCTTAAAGTTTGTTGAAAACTAAATGAAAAACGTAAGGGGTAATTATTTTGCGAAGGTCTATTATTTTCTACTCCACTTCAACACCCCCCCCCCCCCCCCAGCCCCAAACTTGCCTTCTTGACTGCCTAGTCGTCAAAACGAGAAAAGTTTGCACCCGGTCTCAACATTGTCAACCTTAGAAATGAGATTTTTCGAGTCAGATGAGCTCGGACTAGTCTGATTCCCATCTCAATCGATTCGGCGTCCGAAATTACTTAGAAGTGACCCCCCCCCACACACACACACACACATGCAAGCGCCTGTGTTAGCAAACATCTCTAAAAAACACTTTTTTCATACGGCTAGAAGTTCGGACCACCTAGACCCCAAAGGGAGTCCATGTCCGAAACAGCGGCTTTTTTGTACCTCAATTCTAAAGCCCTTTATGGCTTCCACGGCGGATGGACACACCACATTTTTGAATCTGTGCACCTTGAAACGTTGAATGACAAAAATCGAAAGGGGTTTAAAACAAATTCTTGCTAAACAATTACAACGGTTTAGATGGAGCCTTGATGCCACTGAACTAGCTTCAAACCACTTCCTTTCTTTTCTGATACCCTCAAGAGCCCAACAACCAATTTAGGGCAGCTCATCTAATTAATATATTGTAATGAAATTAAAAAAAAAAAAAAATTACAACGGTTTATTATTGAAAACAATAAACAACTATAAATGGATTTGAAATGAACAGCATTTTCCTAGCTGGTGCAAATCATGTTATTATATTTTCATCATTATTTTTTTAAATTGGAATGGATGCAATCTGGGTTTTCCAAGTCCATAAAATCAGTTTTTAGGCGTCCATTTGTTTGTTGTCAAGCGTTAGCTTGAAAAGTAGGGTGCGTTTTGTTGTGGGAGTGGTGACTTATCTTCGTGATGTTGTGATGGTGTTATAGAAAATCTGTGCGATAAACTATTCTTGAATGTTGTAAAGTTTCAACCCAAACACTTGATGCAAACTAAATTTTGTCTCTGTTGGTTTAGATTACGATTGGAATTCTATTAGATGGGTTTAATGAATTGGGTTTCGACTGGAGCAGCTCATTAGCTATCGATTCCCTCCGTAACTGCCCACTCCCACGGCAACTGTAGGCGGAATTGAAAATTGATTGATTGATCTCGGAACGTGTTAAAAATTCTTGACAGATCTGCGGGGTAGTAGCCCCGCAATAATCTGAAACCGGTAAATTGGGTAGCAAAAATATATACGTAGGTTGGAATTAACGCTTGTCTGGACGATAAACATCATTTTGATTCCCCCTTCACTCAAGATCAAGCCAACCCATTATCGATCATTATACTCTGTGTGTGATTATCGAGATTAGTCACACAAAAAACACACTTATTTATCCAAGTAACTAATTAGTAAGTAATTAATCAGTAGTGGTTATTATCACAAATAATTATTCAACTAATCGCCGTCTGATGTCTAGACAGAGAACCCAGAGCTAACTGAAGAAATAAGGGAAGATGTTGAATCAGTTTAAAGTAGCGTTGTACTAAGAGTTGGCACAGTGATAATCTGCCCTATGTTTGTCTGAATCTCCAGATTTTATCGAATTTTCAAAAAAATGAAGCTACTGACTCTGAAAAATTTAAAATACTAATTTTCGACGAATCTTTTCATTTAAATTCTTTTTGAAGCATTCTGAAATAATAGTTCCTGCATTTGAACGCTTTATATTCATTTATTAACGTTGTAAGTAGATATATATAAATATTATTTCAAATCAGAAGAATTTCAAATGTAAATGAAATCGATATAATATATATCGATAATAGATCTAAATATTATCTGAAATCAAAAATAGAATCTAATATTATTAGATTCTTATTTTCTTTAATTTTGTAATAAAAAAAAAGAACTTATTTATAATTTGTTGAGGAATATAATCTGAATATTTGTAGATACAAGTGAACCTAGGGAGATAAAACAGAAAGAAACTGCAATCATAAACTTACGTTAATTTTGTGACTGAAAAGAATATTGTTAGGAATAAACAACTGTAAATATAACATTGTAAACGTTTACTCTATGACTATTCAGTCTAATTTCCTTGTTCTCTCAGTGCAATTTATCCTATTTAGATTACAAGGTATTCTACAATTCTACCATTAGGATCATGACTTATGCAACAATAAACTGTAATGTTGTCAATCATTTGATAGCAGGTGATTGTCTTAATGAGGAAGGCCACCTACCTTGGCCGAAATATGGCAGAAATCAAAATAAAGAATACATAATAGGACGACTGGTCTAGTTATGCAAACCCTATTATGTATTAGTAATGGAAACTTAGTATATATTAGTAGTCAGTTTCCCGTTCTGCTATTCTACTTTTGACTTGTGAGAGATACATTTCTTAAGGAACTCTCCTCTAGAAAGTTTGAGTTATGTACTACAAGACTATTCATATTGAGTTTATGAACTTGTATGTTGACGGGCTTGAAAAAAGCTTATGTCCGATTTTGCTTCTCATTTCTCGTTCTGAATGGTAGAATTTTCTTTGTCCTCGTCAGACTTCCAGACGCTGTGGGAGTCGCAACCTGATTCGCCCAAGTTCCAACTGGAAAGAAGAAAAAGCAGTCTCGCCGAGTCAAATAAATGGATTGCTGTTTGTTAAGATCTTTAGGCTACGTTAGGGTTTCATTTTTCATGTCCGCTTTGCTGTTTGAAGCTTTGCTGTTTGAAGAGGTGGCGTCCGTAAATATTGAATATCGCAGGTTTACTCGTTGCAACAGACGAACCTTGAATCGATAATTCAGTAGAACCCAGTTAGTTATCAAGTCGAGGCCGAGACCGTTAGATTGGATCCAACGTTCCCGTGAAATATCTTAACTCTACAACATTAGGTAAATGAAATGTAAAAAATTGCTGTAAATCACTTCATTAATTTATCGTTAAATTCGAACGATTTTTTTTCTTTCTACGTGTGTTAAATAAAAAACCGTTACTGTATATAGATTACATTTATGAAATGAATATAATCAACGATATATACATTGCGGATGGTTGTGCATTATGCTGCAATGCTGAAATGAACAAGTATAACCAACATGAGTAGTGTGATTGTAGTTTTTGTTGTGCCTATTACAATATTAGTTTGAATTATCAGAATTTGATTAATTTCACGGAAAAATTATCATCCATATAAATACTGGTTTTTGTACTTACCTGTTTATGATCATTAATATACTGTATGACTTCTAATTGAAAAAACCCAACCCAAAATCTTCTATTTACAACTGTACACATTTCGTTTCATAATTTCCAACAATTACGCGTGCTTTTTCTTGTTCGATTAAGAATTTGGTCTGGTTTTAAAAAATAATTATAAGGGCTTATGAATATGACTGTAAGTGTGTATAAATTAAAAATGGGCTAGGGATTACTGACCAATATTTTAAATGATTTGTTGAGGCCTGGAGGCTTTCTTTACGTGATTTTCCTCTTCATCTTTTCTAACTCATCGTCAATACATCGAACGCTTTGGAGCGGCGGCGACTCTCCGGGGACATGTCAGTTGAATTCTCGTCCATTACCTTCCATTTTAGGACCGTCTGGGAGGGGAATGTTTTTGTCAGAGCTGGAAATAGTACACTGGTTGTCACCGCAGTGTGTACATTCTCACTCGAACAGGGCAGTTGGATTTCCGCAGTTCCATGTTCGGCACCAGGGTGGGCGCCAAAAGATCTGAAGAACATGAGGGAAGGAGAACGGAGAGAACATGGGAAACCAGAAATCTTTAAGTTGAAATTAGTTTACCAAAAGACAAAGACGTGTTGAAGTGATGCAGTATAATAAAGACAACCCTTTGCCCCACCAATATTTTTCTCTCTGAAAATCTTGAAATTTTAATTTTTTACCATTTACTTATTGTTACAACTGATTAGCAAATTTACTTTACTTTCAGGATAGATAGTGTTCTTTTTAAGCATCCAAAAGGGCCTAAAAACGGCTACTTTTAGCAGGAAATTCGTCAAATTCCATACCCCCCAACCCCCTTGTCGAGCCCCACCAAAGTTTTGGACAACTCGGCGCCCATGCCCATAACATAGAATCGCAATTTCTGAATCTAGAAGTGGGGGACAAACCTCACAGTTACACGACGAAAATAATTAAACCATGTGTTGGAATTGGTAGCGTTTTCTTTCATTCATTGGTTTATTTCTTTTTGAGTTTTAAAAAAATGCGTTTGGAAGGGTAACATCTCAGAATATGAACTGTTCTGTTATGTTAAACTCCCTCACGAGGGAGTTCGAAATCACTTCTCACGATGAATTTCCTTCTCGTCCGTAATTTGCAATAAATTGAACGACTCGGAACCTGAGGCTGTCAGATCGCTCAACTTTCCCCCGGCTAAATTTACATCGGAGTTGGCCCCACTTTACTCACCCGCTGAACGAGAAACTCGCAGTCATGTCTCAACCAGTGCGAACACAAGTGCGCTTCATAATATTTTTCGGGGAGGAGGTGGTGATTGTGTACGTATGAATGATGACGTTTTAATTGGACCAAGGTACTTACTTATTATGTCAACACTTATATCATTGTTCATTTATTTATGAACGATTCGAGTCCTATTCCGTTTTCTTTCATTTTCAATGTGAAGCAAAGTAACAACTCCTGAAAAATCATAATTTTCGGCCCCGTTGTGTTCTTTATATTGTCAAAACGACTTGAGTGAGAGTCATAGATCTTGATTTTCATTTAAAAAATCAGATGCCCTACAACAAACAAAGAATAGCTTTTGAGTTGGAGGCTGGCACTGTTTTCCCTTGATTGAACGGTCACGTGCTACGAACCAATGTGCGTTGGTTTTTCAGTTGTTTTCAGTAATTTAGCTTTGATCCTTGGCTATCCCACCACTAGACTGTAAAATAAAAAACAAAGAACATACCTAGTTTTTGGTGCCATCTATATCTGTGTATATCTATTTCGATAGATATTGATGTTATAATTACCTCGCCTCAAATTGGTACCTATTCGCAGTTACTGCAGAGAACTAAAAAAGGCATAGATACCAAGCAAGAATCTCGAGACGCGAGACCAATAAACATAAGAATATTTACATCCATGTGTAGTAGTTGCGACAAACCCAACCTGGTTATGGTATCCAGGAACGAAAAAGGGTATGGTATCCAGGAACGAAAACGGTGACACGAGACCAATAAACATAAGAATATTTACATCCATGTGTAGTAGTTGCGACAAACCCGTTTGAAGTGAGTCATTTTATTTATGTAAATCGGAGTTTCAGTCGTTCGCGAATCGTCCTTCGGTTCGACAATGAACGTTCGATGATCATCGTTGAACGTTCAGCGTTCAATCGAGGCTAAAGCGTATTCTACGTTCCTATACTTGTGGCAGTAGTCTCTAAATAAAAGCAAAGGGGGGTTTTATTTAAAAACGATTACCGTCGTGAAACAAAGAACCTAATTTGTTGATAAATACCATTCAATATCGTAGTATAACTAACTGAGAGAGAGAGAGAGAGAGAGAAAAGAATTTATTCTTCTAGAGATATACAAAAAACAAGGATTCCTAGTAGGTACACATAGTAGAATAATAAATTGCTCGTCGTAGACGAGCAAGAGTTATTTGTGCGCATGTACCTTAAATGATATAGATGGATATGAAACAGACCCAAAAAAATAGATTTTTATACGTCGTGTCAATTTTAAACAAAGAACCTAATTTGTTGATAAATACCATTCAATATCGTAGTATAACTAACTGAATGATACAACAGCCTTATTTTCCAATGACATACGTCCAATGAGTACGGTCTTGAGCCGTTGCCCTTATCAGTATAGGTCATCTACGTATTCATGTTATATCCATAAAAGAAGGTAGAATTGCCAGGGCTAACTGCAGGTAGCCCAAAAACAACATAGGTATCAAGAATATCGCGTATCTTGCTCTTTATTTCAAAAAACTAATAATGATAAGGTGCCCATCAGGAAACAAAGAACCTAGATAGTTGATAGGTACTGTACAATATCACACCGTAGCTAGTTATACTACCATCATATGCTAGTTATAATCAAAATACTTTGAAGAAGGTAAAAGCTGAAAGATAGACTTGCCTTCACTACCAATAGGTACCGTACGGTTGGTTTTCTTCACTCAATCTTGATACAACACCTATTTCGCTTTGATGATGAAAAACAATCGAAATGAAGGAACACTGCCAATTCTGACGCATGGGTTGATTATAATCAAATTATAATAATATAATTAATATAAAAATACTAATTTTTTTTATTATAACCTCCGCAAATTTTGTCATTTTACGTTTCAAGATGCGTATTTGAATAATACCTGGTTCCTCGTATCGTTGTGAGGTTTTGGGGAGTCACTCTTAGGTTCGGAAATTGTTGTTGATTATTGAATTGCTATGGATCTAAAACATATCCCAATCGGTTATGCACCCAAAAATACTAGGAAATGACATCCCACTTGCCTATATCAGTAAAGACCTCGAAAGTCCCGTTTTTAATCAATCAGCAAATTATATCACTTAGATTTATTATTTTTGAGCTCCCCTTCCCAAATTTTCTTGACTGCCAAGAGTTACCAAGGACTTGAAAAATTTGAATTTTCGTCCTTAAAATGAAGTTTAAGAGCTCGGACTAATTGGGAAATTATACCCCACTTGCATTTGCCAGTAAAAACCATGTTTTTGAGCAGTGTTCAGCCCATACGTGAGGAGATCGGACTGACCGAGGAGGTTGTCGAAGATTTAGAGAGAGGCACGCCGGAAAGAGCCCAAGAGAGGGAACAAATGCTGAATTACTCTCAATGCTGATGATCGAATCAGACATATAATTGGCAGCTTTAGAATTAAGATTAAGAAAAGGTCTGATCCTTCCGATTCGGAAGTTCTTGGTTTGCTGAGCCCTAACAATGTTCCTTGTGAACAGATATCGTGTTTGGAGCTATCGGCCTTAGTTCCTGCCTCACCAAACTTCGGACGATGATGATTCTGACGTATAGTGAATAAATTACACTTCCTTTTGGTTCTGTATACATACTTACTCATTTTCATGCTAAAAACAATCAAATATTTACTGGAAAATTTTATTTTTTACTGTTCACTGTGTTTTATTTTTTACTGTATTCTATCGTTTTCTTATATTGTAGTTTTTCTGGTTCGTTTCTTTGATAAGTCGCTTCCTTTTATTTAAATTTCTGTGGGATGATGTACTATGATCAATTTGTGATAAATAAAGCCTTGATTCTTGTGAAATTGTTTTATAACTTGTTATACCCATCATGTGTTGTACCATAAGACTGGCTCGCCTAATAGTTTCTTATACCACCACAAACTCTTCATAGAATCAGTTGGTACGCTACCTCATTTTCAAAATCTCTATTACTAAAAGTTGATTGTTATCACTTTTCATCCTGAACTCTCTCTGGAGATGCAGGGCGGCACCACGTGCGCTAACCGATTACACCTTCCAAAAGATGGTAGAAATTGCAATAAGAGAAAAGCTAAGCATTGTAATGTAGTGCAAATGATTTTGTTGAGTTACTTCTCGAAGGACCACAGCCAAAGTCTGAAAACAACCGTGTAAATGCGCAAGGAAAATATAGATGAGAAGGCAAGAAAGTTGAATTGTAAAGATATCACACTATATAAAGACGAGCTTATCAGAGTATATCGACGTTTCAGGGGGTGGTAACGCTGGGCGGGTGGAATTATCTCCCAGGGCAATCGACCTGCTCCCACCTCCCCCCGACCACGCCAGTAAAGGAAGGAGGGCCCCAGCGGGGGGAAGCGTCTCCCAGGGCAAGCGACGTGGTCCTCTCCTCGGGGATTTGGGATATACGATTTTTTGACTTTGCATATTGTTATTATACTCCCTCATTGTGTTATTCACCTATTTCTTTTTAACCTGCGTAGCAGGGCCATTAAACTAGTGTGTATTATACGTCCCAAAAATGTCGAGAATTCTACCTACCTACCCAACTCTATGGCCATAGAAAAGATGATAATCGATGGTACCGGGATGTTGCGAGCAGCGAGAAATTCCAGATCTTGAAGAAGCAGAAATAGCAATCCTGAAGATTCAAGTGCCCAGTCCAGAAAGGCCCGAAACATGGAGTGGGAATATCCACTCGAATTCTCAGAATTTTATGCGATTCACGCTGTAATTTCATGGGTTGAAATTCCGTGTTTCGCGGCCACTGTCTCGCGCGAGACGTCTGGTAGAATTATTCTTAATTCTCAGCTGCCAAACTGCAGCATTCACGAGTTGAGATCGGGAGAAAAAGGAAACTTGCTAGCTAGCTGAGATCGCATGCGGTTATAATGCGAAACCCGGATGGTACAATTTCTCCCTTTTAAATTCCCACCAAAACTCAGCTGTTCTGGAAAAGATCTGCGGTGTAAGTTTGAATCAATGGGGAATTGAGCATCAGGGGGAAGGAATGATCGACTACGTCATGGATGATGGATGCTGTACGCGGCGTCATCTTGAGAATCCCAGCTGATCGTAGACGTTGCATAATAGTAACGATCAAATAAAATGCAGTTGAATAAATTACAATAACTTAGCATTCATTGTGCATGAGATGACCTTAGATTTAAATAATGATATGCAGTTTTGGTAAGCGAGAAAATGAAGCACTAATGCGCATGTCTGCAATCGATATATACGTATCGATACATCTAAAAAGTATCAAAAAATATCGATACGATACTTTCAAAAAGTATCGATATTTTCAAGTATCGATACTTTTTGATACTTTTTTCAAAAATGGGTGGAAATGTTGTTCTTGTACTCTCTCTCCCTCAGTGTGACAAATAATCACATCTCACGTTTTTACTTCATCTACATTAGATAAATAATGGTCAATGTTCAGCCGCGAAACTTGTTTTTTATTTTAAAAATTTGTTTTGTGCGTTTGAACGATATTGTGTTCTCTGAGTGGAAAACGCACTAACATGTTGAAATACTCTTCTCATTTTTCTGTCTTGGCCGCAGCCAAGACATAGGTGTTGTTAGCAGTTTGCGAATATTTACTTGAATGTTTATAATGGTCATGGTAGGTGATGACTTTGCGAATTATAATACCTATTCTTACTTTTAAATGTACATAAGCTGTTGGAGGCAAAATCGTGGGTGGCTGATGAGTGTATGATAATGATGAATGTAGTGAAAAAGGTTTGTTATGATTAGGGGATAGTGAGTGTGGATGAGGTAGATAATAATGAATGTAATGAATAGGGAATAATTGATGTAATGAATAAGGTTTCATGTTTAGTAAGTCAATTTACTTTCAAGTTCAACTAATTTACTTTACAACTAAACTTCAACTGTTAGTTAGGTTGGTTGGTTGTGTTAACATTTTGTTGGCCCTTCCACGATGAAATGCTCATTCTCACTGTGAGCTGGAGGTTGGTGGTACATCAAGTTTATCTTTAATTTTTTGAAGTGTCCCTAGCAATCGGTAGGTACTGCCAACCACCTTAATGTGTGGTGTTGAAATTGATGAAGGGCTAAAAAAAGTATCATCTCCGATACTGGGAAAAAAATCGATACCACGATATATATCGAAAAAAGTATCGATATGTATCGATACTTTTTCAAAAAAGTATCAATAAGCAATGCCGCGCGAAGAAATAGTTTTGTGCGTTTGGGCAAAAAAGTGCAATAATGACGATAACCCCCGTTTGTTGTTAGTTTTTTTGCCAAACATCAAATGAAGGATTCATTCTGTTCGACTCATGTATGGTACATTCGTGATCTACGTGGAATTTCCTGTGAGATAGGCCCACAAAATAATTTTGTCCGCCTAGATCGGTGAATTTGCCCAGGGCATTGATGATTTGGAATCTACGTACCTTGAAACGTGAAATGACAAAATTTGAGGAGGGCTTACAGAAATGTTGGCTTTATAATCACAAAGGCTTATTGTTAGAAATAAGGAAATTGAAAGCCATTTTTACAATCAACAGTTCGCTGAACCTGTTTGGTTTACTTGGTGGAATTATTTATCATAAGGTTTATGCTCACCAAGAGAAAACATAACTGCCAAGTTCATCCTAACCACTTGCCGAAAACGCGTTGATTTGGTACATAAAATACATTCCGCTGAGAAGGTCGTTGATATGTATAAGTTTCAAGTTGATTTACATGGCAAATAACAAACCTTTGTGTACCATCTATAATCCACTGTAAAAGGAGTTAGTTTTATTTGAAGTCACGTCGCATCCGAGGAATTTCACGAAAAATGTAGGTGGTACCATAAAACGACAAAAAATATAATTGTTGATTGCTGTCTTCAGTTTTTTATGGTTCGCTGGTTATTGTCAATATTCGCACTACGGTGAAACTGCTATTTCTTTTTCGTTTATTTTTTGGTATACATCTTTCTCGATTTCGTATCCTTCAAAAACGATTTTGGAATATGTAATTTTAAATGTGAGTCAATGCACTTCGAGTCAACATATGTTCTATTATTTTTCTTGTTCGGTTACTCAAGTTCATTATTGCAAGTAGTTGGTAAGCCAAAACTAATAGGTATTTATAGTACGATATGAGTAGTCTTCTCTCTGGCTCTATTGATGTGCATCTAGTCGTAGCTTTCTCTCAGGTAGCTTAGTAAAACCTGGTTTATAGTTCAACCTTCGCTGGAGATCAGAACGTGCATCGAACGTGCGTTGCTGTGACATTTGATACCTTGTATGTATGCCGCTTTTGGCAATTATGGATGGTTAAGACTCGGCTTCAATTCTTAAAAATACGTGCCTAAACCAAAACCACTTAATTATGTTATTGAATGCATGTGGGTGCCGTGAAGAAATCTAACCGAAATTTCTGCGTCAGTGTTATTTTTTGTCTACTTATTCAACAAATGTATCATAACGTAAGTCCTTACCTACGTGCGTTATATCTTCTGTTGAATTATCGACCTATTTTTTTAAAATTAGTTTACTTAATTCGGTACACCTGCCAACCCCGCTCCTCCCTGCTAGTAACCCACCTGAGCTTGCCTCGCATGTAACAGTTTAGTGTTGGGGCAAAATTGGTTCCCACTTTGTGTTATAAAATCCCTTGCCCTATATAACATAAAATCATCATTCCTAAATTAGTACTTTGGATATAAAGATTTCATTAAAATCAACATTCTTCTAGGTTCTAAAATGATAAGGAAATCTGTTTATTTATACTTTTGTTGTCATAAATCCGAAAGTTACAACGAGAGTACAATTTTTTTTTCAGCTTTTTTACAATCACCTGTTTTTGTAGAGTCGCCCAACTCCCCAGCGGTAGATGTAAAAATGGCGTCCTTATATAAAATCTTGTGGCGCAAACCTAATATTATGGGCAGTTCCAAAATATCTCTCTCATGAAGTTCACTAAATTAATTCAAGTGATTCAGAGTGAGCCAGTTAAGTATTTAGGAGTTGCAACAAGCCTTCTAGTGGGTTTTCGAACTTGCAGTAAATTATAGAGATGAGTTTTTGCAATGTATCTTTCTATTCACTGTTGTCTTCAGCTTGAATGAATTGATTACTTTCAATAATACGCCTTTGTAATCATATGACAAGCATTTTTTCGTACACCCTCCAAAATTTGTCGTTTTACGTTTCAAGGAAGTTACTTAGATCCAAAATCTATAATATCCGTCCGCTGTGTCGGAAATGGTAGAACTGATAAAAAAAAATCCAGACTTTCGCGCATGGACTATATTTAAGGTCTAGTTGGTTCTCTATCCAATCCATTCGCATCATCCGCATGAATGCTAGGGTCCACTCGAACCCTGGTTTTTAGGCTAGTATGGTGTCATTTTCTTGTAATTTTGGAAGACAAAATTATTGGGGTAGGTTTCACATCCGTAGAAATTCACCCTAGCTAATAATCGCAATTTCTGAAACTGAAAGTGACGACACCAACTTTACCATGACACGAAAAATCACTCATTATTCGAAAAATGATAAACCTATGTGTTAGAATTGCCAGCGTTTTTTTCCCACGAGCGCTCAAACCTCAAACAATTTCTTGAACTTGATTCGGAAAATTTTTGAACTAGGGGTGTTTGAAACATAGTGTTTGGGCTCAGTGCCCTTGAAATCCTAGAACAAAGCTATTATTATCAACTTCAAACTCGCCAAATAGAAGAGAAAAGAAAATGAAATTACAGTAGAGACTCGATTATCCGGACGCGAACAAGGTGTAAGAGAGAAAAAATGTGAAATGGATGGAGGGCGAGAGGTGGGCGCCTGGAAGTCGGGTGTCGTGTATTGTATGGTTATTATATATTTGTATGTATTGTTATACTGTACCTCACAAAAGTGCAGTATTAAAGAATCGCGTTAATAGTATAAGACACCTTGAAAATACTGTCTATTTCACTGAAAATACTATGTCCTCAAGGTATACATGATCGTTCCTTGTCATCACGTAGGCGAGTGGGAAACATCCAGGAGAGATCACACATGTTGATATAGATTTGAAATGCATTTCTGAGCCTATTTCCTTAGGTATATGGCGGGAGTCAGTAGGAGGTACCACTTTACACATGGCACTTTACCAGCTCTAACCGCATTTTCTTGTCGATATCGACCTCACGACGGCAGCTTGTCATGACAACACTTCCTAGTAGTGGGCTAGAAACAGCTGCGTCTCTTCATTCACGCAGGGGATCTGAAAAATGCGGTTTCTCATCTTCCTGGGTACCTGCTCAGAACATCTTGCGAATGCATTTAGTTGGTACATCGGAAGCAACATGCCTTGTTCACTAACCATGTCCTTATCATTTTTACAAACTCACACCATGGAATATCAAACTAGCTTTGAAACCCAGAACAGTCAACTAATTTCCCGCAAGCCTCTAGAGAAATCCGACTCATTCCTTTGAAATAGGAATACTTCACCCCTCATTGAGATTTCTTTACATTCTCTGTACTGCTCTCTATTCTTCTCACTTTATCTTTTAATTACCTAGGTATTTCTCTTTAAATATGTACGACATTCAAGAGAAAAATCTCACTTATTATTCTACGGACCAAAATGATCCAATCCTCAACGAACATCAAAAGAGACTGGTTATATATACATGTAGGTTGGCGAAATCTTATAAATTCTTGAAGTTGAGAAGGTTATACAACCCGAAAGCCTGCCAGTTGACTATTTGCTTAAAAATCTCAATTTTCTACTTCTCGTAGTTTTTTACATTTCATTCAAATTTTTTCTTTCTTTCCCCGAATTCTTTTTCTGTAACTTTTTGGGTTATTATTTTCAAGAAAGATAAATTTTAATGAATTTTAATTTGAGGTGTGTCTAGCTTCCCTTCCATTACCGGATCTCTCATACCTTGAAAAGGGGATGAGATTTTATTATGAACGGTGAAGTGACCCACTTCACAATATGGTCAAATCCTCTATCTTGCTACCAAAACCAATTTTAATTAAACCTGTAGTATTTATGTGATTATGTTTTTTATTATTTTTATGTGTATAGTTATAACTTATTAATGATCCCATCTTATATGTTGTGGTTTGTTTCAGATTAGCATTTGGCACTCTATATCCGGCCTATGCTTCATACAAAGCAGTGAGAACTAAGGACGTGAAAGAATATGTAAGTGATGACTAAATACTAACTTGCCAATCGCGTTTGTACTCAAGTCATTCTGTTTTTGTTATTGTCTTGGAGCGGACAAGGAAAATGAGTCGGCTATATCTCCTTATGCTGAAAACAGGGCCGCTGTCTACAAATAAAGATTTAATGCGCTGGGAGAGAATTACTCAAACTTCTTAGTCATCGATAGTTTTATTTACTGCGGGTCACTGACCAAAGTGAAAGCTACAGAAGATTTGCTTTATTCACATCCTTGAATTGTAGGTTTCGCCATGAATCATGACAACCTACTTTTTGCGCGCCTAGATTTATGGTTTTAATAATCTGAACAAGGTGGGTGTGACAAAGAGCTTGTATGCACAACCTGGTTTGAGCTTTAGAACGCAAACTGAACCTGGAGAAACTGTGGAAAGTTTGATGAATAGGCATTGTCTTGAAAGTGTAAGCATTGAAATGATACTTGCTTTTTACTTCGAATTTCCTTCTCATTTGAAGAATAAGAAGCTGAATTTCAAGCACTCGCTCGGTTCCTCTAAGCATTTATTTCTAACTTTGTAAGGAATATGAATTTCTCCCTAATTGTGCTGTATTATTGAGGAGCAGTATGTCAAGATTCAATTAACTTTCCTGTGTTTTGGTTTATAATTTCCAATTTGAAAAAAAATTATTCGAGTTGATTCGAAATTTGCAATGTTCGTCCAGCGTACAAGCGTTAGCATTGATTTAAACAATCCGTTCTTTTGCACACATGGACTCCATTTAGTGTCTAGTTCAGGGGTGCTCAAACTTAAACTGCTGGCGATCTTCCTCAATATTTTTAGACTACTTACGATCGACTCTGAGAGGCTGCAAGTATCCTACCTAGGTAGGGTGTACCGTAGAATATATAGATATTAACTTTCCGCACAATTTACATTATTTTAGTCAAGGTTTGGGTTAGGTTTACTTAAATTCTTCTCTACGATATCAATGAAAAAACTCCTAGTTATTCAAAATTGCGAGTTTATTCGTTGTTACAAAACAAAAGAGATATGGTTTTAAACTCAACTAAGGAGTGATTTTGGATGTTGAAGCGTGGCACTGCATGACTGCGTAACCACTGAGTGCCTAAAGGCTGGGCTGAAGTGCTCGATCCTGTGTACCTTTTGCTGTGGGCGCACTTGCAGCAACATTCCCCCAATTTGCCTCGACGACGAGGACGACTCAGATGCTGACGATCCAGCTGCTGCTCAAAATGACTCGAACCCACGACCCATCAACGAAGTCCCTCCTCCCCCCCCCCCCCCCATGAAGCAGACTGGTGTGAGCCGGGTCCCTCCAAACGTTCGAGAGTGGTTTGAGGAATCACTTTAGTTTTTATACGATTCGCAGATTAGCGAAGTAGATTAGCAGGTGTACACACACGTTTCTTTCCCGTTTATCAGGTATCAGTTTATTTTACCTACTTCTTTTCCGGATATTATAGATAATATGTTTCTTCCTAGTTTTTCTTCTATCAATTATTCACTTTTATAACATACCCATATTTTTAACAAATAAAGCAATGTTGTGTTGGTACAATGTTTTCTTCATTTTTCCGTTAAATCTGAGTTGTGTAATTATTTGATTTTTATGCGATCTGGTTTGAGATGAGGTCGAGGTACCTACCTATCACCTCTTTTGTTTTTCATATGCGTCTGTACACATATTTACTTACATTGCGCGATAGCTGCTCACAAAAAATTTAGGTAACTATTTCCGTGGTGAGTAACACGTCCGTTTTGAAAAAGAAAAAAGAAAAAAACAATTCATTCCACTTTTCCGCTAAAATCTGAGTGGTGTAATTATTTGGTTCTAATTCGTTTCCGAGAAAACTATGAGGGTTGCAGGCTCTGTTCTGGTTTCAAATTGAAGCTTATTACATTCCCTTCAAATTCCTTTCTCTTGATTTTTCCCTTAAACGAGTACTTTTGCCGGTACGAGGCTCGAAATACGACCTTAACACAAAAATTTCGCTTTTTGGGAAAAATTGTCACTTTTCAAATTAGCGTATCTCCGTACCTATCAGACCTGCAGCGCTCGGATTGAGCTCAAATTGTAGCAAATGTAATCTACTTGAAAAACGTATAGGACAAGAGTTACCGAGACACGACTAGTTGAGGAGTTATAAGGAAATACAGGAAAATCGGCGAGAATTTCGTGGTTTTTAGCGCACTACGTCGCTAGCACAGGGTTTTCGGGGTTGCAAACTTGGGTGTAAACTACCCGTGGGGGTCGCAATCTAACTGGGGGAATCCGGTAGCGAGAACCTAAGGACCACCAATGGCGCTGAACGCTTCCATTTAGATTACAACGGACAATTTTATTCTCATCTATACCGAATCAGAATTCCCCCAGTTACGTCGCCTTTTCGTTTTCACGCTCCCCCAGTTAGATTACTGAAATTCCCCCAGTTTGCAATGTTTGCTCTTTTTGATGTCGATATTGACTGGCCTATGATCGCAAGCATGATGACATATGATCGTTAGTTAGTCGATTGCGATATTTTGACTTAGTTATCTTCATTTCAGAAAATGCAGACTCGCACAAGTAAGTTGACCCAAGCATTGCCGTCAGTTGTAGGGCGATTTGTCTTCGATTCGGATATTTATCTTCCAGAAATTTGTATCAGATGCTGTAGCTTTGAGCCTTTTGCCGCAAGCAGTTTTATTGCGTAATAAATTTTTGTCGTTTAGTTACCTACTTATTAAAGAATTGTTTCTTCTCGAGATCTACTTAAAAAGCGCGATCGACCGTTTGAGCACCCCTGGTCTAGTTGGTCCTAGCTTCTAGTCAGCCCAGTCTCCTCGTACACGTAGATGCTGTGGCTCAGAAACAGGTCAATGGTTTTCACTGACAGGCAGGCTGGTTTTCTTCTCATTTCGGACGGAAATATCGATTGGAAACAGGCTTCTAAAGGAAATAATCGCGTTTTCATTTCCAAGTAATATTGGTGTAATTGTGAAAAAAATATTGGAAAAGGGTTTACGTTTCAATTTTTATTTGGGGGGGGGGGGGGGGGGGGGTTGAAATAATAAAACTTCATGAAATAATTTTCTGCATTTGTAATATGAACATTAGAATCCTGCAGTTGACATTGAAAAGGTAGTTCAAAGATGTTGGAGTTCATTCAGAACAATTTACTATCGCCTCTCAGTTCTTTGAATTATTCCTTCTCTATTGCATAATCTTGTTACCTCTTCGTTAACAACTGGTTTCGTGCTAAAGAGCGCCTTGCGGGCAGTCCACTCAGTTTCAATGTCGTTTCAATTTGTAGGGGCTCTTGTGGCCTGGACGCCGCTCCTTCTCACGTTGATGCACTCGGATTGCCCAATTCTCCCGTCTGATTTTAGCTGCTTCAAGAACCTCAACCTTGGGTTTGGCTTTGTTGACCACTGGTAGAAATGGCCCAATCGACGTTTAAAGTGCAACATGTCGTATCTCAGTTTTTTGGCTGTTTTGAGTTATGCACATTACTTGAATGAAAAAAACGCGGGGAATCGAATAGAACAGTCGATTTTGGGCTAAAATCTATATTACCGCATATATCGGGCTTTTTGTGAACTTATCGTATCAAAAAGTCCTAATCAACTTGTCGTATCTAATCAGTTTTTTGCCTCTCCTGAAAAGTTGAGACGTATGAGATACGACATGTTGCACTTTAAGCGTCGCAATGCTCCTAGTTGTGAGAGTAGAGCTACCTCTTTTCAGTGGTTGTAGACATCATTGTGTTGGTTTATTATTCAATAATAAACCATCGTAATCGCTCTTGGAAAAAAAAAAAAAAAAAACAATTTTAGCCCCCCCTGAAAATTTCATGGTTAACGTTTCAAAGGGTGTAGAATCCGAATCTGCAATAAAAATTTTTCCGTCCGTCCGCCGTACGCATGATTTCTCCCAAACGGCTGGAGCAAAAAAGCTGAATTTTCAGGAAAAATCCATGTTGGTCCGACAACGCCCCAATTCTTTAGGCAGCTCTCTCACTTAATTCAAGGTGCCCTTTAAGGGTTGTCGGACCAACCCTAAGTTTAAGTTTTGTAAAAAACCTAAAAAAATTCAAGGCGGCCTAAATTTGGACTTTTTAAAAGAAATTTCCATGAGGAATCAAATGAGCCCCTCCCCAGGTCCGTAGCTCAAACCATTCCCGATGTATGGCCCGATTTATGGTGCCAACATTTGCATCCGCATTCACTACATCACTAGGTTACTGCAATCAAAACAAACAAGGTTTTTTTTTGTTTTTGTTTTGATCGCAGTAACTTAGTGATGTATGTGGGTACTGGAGTGAACTCCTTAAAGGGTTTATAGCAGATAGACGGGTTGAAGCGTTCTGATACGCATGCTCCGTCTTACGAAATTTAAAATTTTCAAATAGAATATTTTTCCATTGTAATCGCTCTTGAAAAAACGCTGCAAATTCTTTCACTAGGGTTTATTATTCAATGATTAATGATTTGAATTTCCACTAAGTTTTGGAGCGTGCGTGTTTCACAGGTGATAGAGCGATTATTGAATTTCAGGAGGTATGCATAGAGCACTTAAATCGGTTCTCAACCAAAATACCTATTTGGATTGATCAGTTGATCATTTGTGTGAATATGAATTAATCTAAATTCACAAACGTGAATGTGAGTTAATTCAAGAGCACAAGAGGAAACAAGAGGAACAAGGCATGTCACAAGAAGTAGTTTTTGAGAAAAAAACAAATTTGAATGTTGTTTTATTCTTGAAGTCACACAATATCTGAAACCTACTGTGGTAACGTTAAAGCAGGTTTGTGCTGCCGTGACGACGTCATCTCAAACAATTCCTTTTTTTTACAATGATTTTGAGTTAGTTACAAAATTGTTTTAGCAGCACAACGATTCTCACGATTAAATGCTTAATAAATTTATATAATCAGTCGGTTTACTGAATATTCAAATCCACTCTTAATTTTATATGGAATTAACAGTTTAATTTCGTTTTAGTATTACATTAGTTTTATTATAATATTTCAATTAAGTTCGAATTCATTTCGTAAATCAAAGTAATATTGCAAAACAAAAGTTTCAACACAAAGTTGCCATCGCAAATAATTCAATCAAGTTCAAATTGCATTTTAAAACTATTTCATAACTATAATACAGTAAATATACAAAATATCGTTTATTAGTACCTATTATCACAATACCTATTATAGGCAATACCTATTAGTACCTATATTATCACAACATTTAAAGCAAACCAAGACAGTAAATTATCTTTCATTTCCAACACAATACAACTACAATTTCTTTACACACTACAATTTAATTTACAGCAACATAACAATTATCTGAATTTTACAGCTTTTATAATATTTATTTCTCTTCTTTTGAGCTTCTGTCACTTGCACTATTATCACTATAAAAACATATCTTTTCGTTGCCTTGTGCTTTCTGGCAAAGCGTGAAATTCCTTCTTGCTTTCCACCAGATGATGTGCCTGGCGTGGTTTTTAATTAATTGTCAATAGTTGGTTTGCGTTGTGATCGTATCATCGGTTTTGTTGGTTTCGCAGACGGAAATTTGATTGGTGTTGTTCCAATAGAATTCATAGTAACCTGGTGTTGATAAATCGGGCTTTTGGGAGAATTCGGTAAAACAACAGATTTTCTTTCCTACTTTATACTGGGACGTAACCATGTGCGATCTCGGCGGTAAGTTCGACCATCGTCGATACTGACGTCAATAAAAATTTCCATGATTATTCTCAACAATTCCTTTTTTCCATTCCTTTCCGGTTTGAGGCTTTACAAAAACTTCCTATCCAACATTTAAGGGTGGAATGCGGATCTCCTCCTCCTTTTGGTCGAGTACGGAGGTAATAATGTAGTTCGACCACTCGTCTTAGAAAAACTTCCAGTTTTTTATCGCATTTCCGTCCAGTGACATCTTCGACGGCAAGGGTACTTTCGAAGACATTTTTCTTTTAGACGTTTATTACTTTATTACTTACCCAACGTAACGAAACAATGCCGAAATCGGCCTGGAGATCGCACCGATACGGAACGTAAACAACACCACGTTGCGCCGAACTAAAAAAGTGGGCAAGAAAAACAAACGGCGGTTAACACTACTTGATTACGCGGAACGCTGAGATACCTGACGCCATGTTTCAACTATATCTAACACGTAGAATTTAGATATATATTGAATTTTTAAGAAAAGGATAAGCGGGTAGCAATTTACGAGTTAATGAGAAGGACAATAATGTTTTACTGTACCTACTGCGGTAACGTTAAGGCAGGTTTGTGCTACCGTGATGACGTCATCTCAAACAGGGAAAGTAGGTATCTTACCTGATAGACAAGTTTCGTCGTATTAGGGTGTTAAACTCATTCGATTTGTTTTAGTTCAATTTTCGCTGCATTAATCCTATTGCAGATTCCTTTCTACTAGTCCAACGAATCTGTGGATTAATAGAAAGATGGAGTCAGTACCTATATTTTTTTATTTCGAAATAAAAGCATAGCGAGCATATAGACCACCAAACCTAATGTAACACACCTTGACAGTAAGAGTTGCGCATGGCAGCGCTAGTTTCCCGTTGTAACGTACCGTTTAAATAAAATAAATTAAATGTAAACATACCGTTCAAATTGCACATGGGGTGGAGTGGGATGTCAACACCGACCAGTTACGAAAGGCTGGATGTCTTGATTGAAGACCAACTATTCTGGACTTAGATCCAACTTAGACTTAAATCCTTCAGACCTCAAAGTTCCTTCTCAAATCCTTCGCTCTCATAATATGAAAATATATCGCTGTAAACTATTCCATTCTTGTTTACTGTAATTTTGTAATAATCGCTCCTGTATCAATCCTTTTATTGAATTAGATGAAAACGGTGAAGAAATAACGATTTCCTGAAAACCTGCATAATTTCGACTTTTCTAATTCTTTGTCGGTTCACTTCTTGAGTTTATGTTCCACGTTGACCAAACAACGTTTATGTTCCGTTGAAGAAAATGTACACTTTCAGGGCCATTTACCTAAAAACAGTCCTGGAAATGAAATATCATTAGTAAATACAAGAATAATTCAGTTAAAAAGTTGAAACTTTTTGTAAACAGCTACATGGACAAGTATACAAAGGAGCTTCGGTACATTGCATGGAAGCAATTATTGCTAATAAATGTTTAGGACTTTAGGAAAATGTCTGAATATCCATTATTTAATGGCAAATATACATCCATTTAAGTACTAGTTCAATCACTCTGAATGTCCAAGTGAGTAGCAAGTATAACTATTAACATCTTATTCGTTGTGTTTGCAGGTAAAATGGATGATGTATTGGATAGTGTTTGCCCTATTCACTTGCGCGGAAACTTTCACAGATGTTTTGCTTAGTTTCTGGTAAGTTCTCTTTTAACATTATTTTTTGTGTATGCTTTATGTTTTCGTTGTCCTAATTTACTTTTTTTAAATTTATTCTGCTTCTCGACCAGAAAGGTTATTGGCGCCATTGTAGATGGTGTTAAAGGAGTCACTACGATTGGTACGATTCCAAACTACACCTAATACTACATGCATAATCTTATGACATGTATTGACTTACTTTTCATTCACAACCTTATTGCATTTATACCTGATTCCACAAAATTCCATGCTGCTTCGATTCCGTGAACCTTTAATAGCTTAATAGGACTATTTACACATTTTTACAATTGATTTCTTTGCAACACCAGTTGTTTTATTGATTTACGCGTTCTTCGAAAATGATTTATTCCCGGATTTATTTTTGGATACGATCATCCCATATGTTCGCCTATACTCATAATCAATCTCAAGTCCTTCTAGTCAATAATATCGTTCGCCAATGAATCTTTAATAACCTTTTAATGATTCCGATTAAGTTCTATGGTTAATTAAAGAGGAACTATGCTTGTTGAGTCCTTACTTGCCTTGTTTCACCCTATCTAGCTTCGAGTATGATAATTAAATTATATAATCGGGGAGTCGTGTGATCTTTTCAGTCAACTTATCAGTTGATTCCACTATCTGCTACTAAAGTGATTATACCGTTTAATTTCAAACAATTGCTACTAGAGTGAGTTGGCGTCGCTCATCACTCATTCTCACAATTGATATCAGACTTTGGAGCACTTGACAATTATTATAAAGTTTATGTTTAGAATTAACTCCAGCTGATGAGTAACGCAGGGGATTCCTCTTCCCCACAAATTCGATAGGTGCTGGTGTAATTAATTTAATGTGCGCTGCTTGTTGATGTTAATTAGGTTTATTTCGCTCTGTTGCACTTTATGGTTCATTTCGCTTGGTGGAGTCAGAGTACCTAATAATGTAATTGTGCATATGATTTTTATGAACCCATTTTTAGAGCTGTCGTTGTGCAGGGTAGTTCGCTGAACGGTTGTTTTAATTTGCAAGAACGAACAACGAGACCGAGATGAAGATGTGGTGAAGTCAAGCATCAACCTTGCAGCCGACGACGGTTTTTGGTTCATTATTTCCAATAATTTGCCCAAAAAAAAATTTTACCCCCTCCTTCAAAGTTTTTTTTTTTTTTTTTTTTTAAGTTTAACGATGTGCAAAATCCGAAAATATAATTTTAATAAAATCCGCTGTACACCGTCCAGAGCTTTCTCCCGAAACTACCGAACAAAAGTTAATGAATTTTGGGTCTAAAACTACATTTGGGGTGTGATTTCGACTGAATTTTCGGCATTAATCTCTCTCAATGTTAAAAAGTGAAACCGGAGGGCTAGAATTTCAAAAATCCGATTATCAAAAACTTACAAAGCTTAGCCGATATTGCTTCTACGTCCTCTATTGCCCGAGCCTTAAATGGAACTAGCAAGTGTTGAAAGTTCCTGCAAGTGCAGGCAGTGCGGTAGTGGCGGTTTGAGTGACTAATCATAAACGAGAGTAACGAGTTACTAGAGAGTAACTCCTCAAGAATTTCCTTGACAGCATCAACTTATCTGAACCTTCATAACAGGGAAAAGCTCGAATTTAGAAAAAAGTGTTTGAAAATGTTTCCTTCTTACAAATATTTTCTCTTCGTCGATATTAACGTTTCAACCAAAATGAGTTAGTATGCCCCATCAATTGTTTATTTCCCTTCGTAACGGAGTTTATGTTGTGCGTCAGGACGTGCTCCTAAAAACGCCCTTTAACGAGTGTTGATCTGGTCTAGGGTCGTTTCCGTGACATAAAGCCTTGCCAACTCCATTTCGTAGTACAATATCTCACATTCTTTTGTCTTAGTACTGCTCATACTTATTTGGTAACAGTCTGTCGTATTTTTCCTTAATCTCATGGTTTCATAATTTAGATTATCTTCTGTATGATTTTCGTTTCCAGGTTTCCATTCTACTATGAAATCAAAGTCGCGCTGGTTTTCTGGCTCCTGTCGCCTGCCACCAAAGGGTCCAGTTTCCTGTACAGGAACTTTGTCCATCCTGCTTTCCAAAAGCGGGAAAACGTGAGTGCCATGTTATTGTTTCAACATTTTATTGTAGATTGTGAGGTGCCGTTTTGATTTGTTGACTGGTCGAAAAGGTCGCAAATACGAAATTGTTGTTTAAAAACTTCGAAATCTAGAACTTTCAAGGTAGATTTCACAATCATTTGTCACTAAAACTTAAATGGAATTGAAAATGCAGTTAGGATTTACCCGTCTCCGTTTTCTCGATAATATAATAGAATACTTGCCTTCGACAATTAGCATAAATCAACATTTTGAAGTAGAAGGTCTCGAAGGTCTCGTCAGCATGACCAACATCAACATAGTTGATAGGGGAGGGTGACAGCATCATTAAAACCTTGCATACTTATTTGAAAAACCTACGTTGAATATGGCGGAATAGGTTCCTACGTAGGAAATGTTAACATGTAAGCCACCGAACTAATTAGCTTCCCTCATGCAGGTACCATTCAAATAGCTGTATTCGTGGAGAATTTATGGTCATTACTGAATTGTTCGTTGGAATTGGAATCGTTGACATGAAAACAAGGTGGATTTTAAATTACTCTAGCTCAACAAGACGGTCTTTAGGCTAATAATCCCCAATCATATTTGAAGAAAATGACTTTCATAACTTTAGGAGATTGAAATGTAGCCAGTGGCGTAACGTACACCCCCGTAAACCCCGCGATGGGGGGGGGGGGGGGGCGCTCTAGCAAAATTGTTATTATTATTTTTTTTTTTTAATTTTAAAGAATAAAGTGGAACTAACGATACACAGAAAAATTCCATTATGTAAAATCAAGTTTATAAACAACAGCGGTAATGTAGGTTCACCCCGCCTTCTCCTGAGCAGTGGTTACAATGTAAACAAACTTTTGAGATTTTGAGGTTAGTGCGGATTGCGGGAGTTTCCTGTTTTTCATAATGTTGTTGATTCGAATCGTTATAATATAAATTGTATACCATATTGATACTTAAAAATGACTGAAGGAACTGATGTGTCTCTGGGAAAAAGTTGACTTTTATAACAAACGGTCATCCAAAAATTTGCTACGTTGACTAGAAGTCTCGAGTTCGTAAAGGTAGGTTAAATTGTTATATTATATTATGTATTTTTTGTTAGTTTATCGTAGCTATTGTACGATAACCGTTGAAAAAGTGCACGCTTCGCAAAAAAAAAAAAAAAAAACATGGGGAGGGGCGCGCTGAAAAAAGTTGTGTAGCTGATTTCTATACAGATTTTGAGTAATAGTTAGCTCAAACTTGCTACTTCAAATAATTTGCTCTCAGATATACAACTGGGAAAGGCACAATTGAAACGAAATGACAGCACTGAGGCGGCAGGAATCAATTACGAATTCATTTAAAAAACCAACCAACAAAATTGGGGTTAGCGTCCTAATCAATAATTAATACCATTTATTTTCCTCATCTTTGTTTCCATTTCGAAATTATATTTTGCTGCGTAACTGTTAACTGTACTATTTCTCCTATTTTGTCTCGTTGTTTTTTTATCATTTTTATAATTTGTTTGTGTTTTTCTATCTATTGGGCTACTTTTTATTTTAGCTAATATCTGTACGTATATATATAAACACCACTGAGGCTTGATTAGAGGGGTGGTACCTGAGGGTGAGTTTGATGCAGATTTTGCGACCTATAGATTTTGTTAAATATAGATATAGGTAACGGCTGATTTTGAGCTCGACCATATTCTTTTCGTAATAATATTGGTACAAGGACAAGAACTGTCTGTCAAATTTATGATAACAATAACAACATGGTTGTTGGTTGTGGTGTGACCACTTTCATTTTAGACATCAGATTGGAGCGTATATTAGGTTTATTTATCGGAAACGTTTCGTCCCGTTATTGCTATGACGTCCTGTCATTATGTTATGGTTATGTATGCATATCCAACCAACATCATCCTGGTCAATACACATCGGTTATTGTTGGAGTGATTTTATCCTTATCATGAGTTATCTTTTCACATATCTGATGTCTAAAATGAAAGCAGTCACACCACAACCAACAACCATGACTATATTTCGTCAAGATAACTCATCTAGTTATCTTACAAAAACTTCTCTCGTCTTCCTTACTGGATTTTCAATGATGATCTTATACAAATTTTTTTGGCATGATAAGGATAAAATCACTCCAACAATAACCTATGAGTGTTGACCAGGATGATGTTGGCTGAATATGCATTAGGGTAGCCCTTTTTTCAACTTCTGAAATGTACAAGTTTTATCTCTTAAAATTGTGCCAATGTATAAAAAAAAATTCTCCTCAAAATTTGAGCAAAATAGGACTAGCCTAGGACCCGCATTGGCCATATAATATTTGATAATTGCACAAAAAATAAAATGGCTCATAATTTATTGTGACTTCAGTATTTCTAACCTTATTGATTCTAATTGTTGAAAAATCATAGAAAATAACCAAGCTGTGCGTAACATGGAGAAATTGAGACGAACTAATCAATCATAATCGCAGAAGAAGTAAATTACGAAAAATGGAATTTCGGCCAAGATCGAAGATAGCTTGAGCTTACAATTGAAATTGCAGTTCAGGTATAATCAGGATAGGCTGCTAAATGTAAAAAATCAAGGTATCATGAGATGACTACAATTTTATTTTGTAGTCATCTCATGTCAATTAACTGCTTCTCATCTTCATTTTTTGTAAGGACGGAATTGTAATCTTCGTCAATCTTGACTCCCCTTTCAGCTGTGTCGTTCACGACACCAATTTTCTTCAACTTTTCACAGGTATTCAGACGGTCAGCATTCCAATCCAACGCGAAGGGGGTTTTTGCAGAAAGCTGGAGAACCTGTCGAAGAACTAGTGGAACTGTGTGTTCCAAAAATCGGGGAACTCCTTTGGATTGACGACATATCGCTTCGTCTGGTTCACTTACGGTGGTTAGGACCTCCATGATTTTATTTTTAATTTCGGTCGGAATCCCCTGGTCAACTAAAGAAAACATTGAGGCCTCAGGAGATAGGTACCTTAGATGGTTGGAAATTTTTTAGCAGTTATTTCACTGACTTCTGCATCGCATCGTTGTATTTTATCAACTGTAGGTGAAAGAGAAAATCATGGTGTGGAGCAGCTGAGGCGATTGGGGAAAGGAGCCAAGCTTTCAAGTACAGATTTATTAAAAAACGACAAACTCTCTTGATTGCGTTGAGTTCCTCCATGCTCAATTCAAATTGGCTCTATCCAGGGTTGCTCTCTCAACTCCCAAAACTAAAAACAAACGTTACCAGCCATAATTTTGAATCATGCTCCAAGGATCGAGCTACCTACGCTTTTTTACTTATATTTTAATGGACTGAAATTGCTAAACTAGATCTACTTAGGCGTGAACCAACCACTGGATACACATCTACTACTCCCTGAGATGTGCCCTAAAACTATAAACACCAACGAACCTCACTGCCCAAGTCTTCATGGTACCGTACAGTGCCGGAAATTTTTTTTTCAGTCAATTATATGTCTGATGCGGGTCCTTTCAGACTGGTCCTATTTTGCTCAAATTTTGAGAAGATTTTTTCAAATATAAATGGCACGATATGAGAGGGTAAGACATGGACATTTCCCACTTTTAATTTTTGCCCTACAGATAAGGGCCACCCTAATATGCATACATAACTATAACATAATGACAGGACTGAAGAATTCCCCATAGCGGGACTAAACGTTCCCGATAAATAAAGCTAATATACGCTCCAATCCAATATATTTATCAAAATATAACTCTAACAATATTAACTATCAAACTATGAAAACTGAAGCAAGGGAAGCAATAAGGCAAACAAATTATTCATCTCGTTATCACCCTCATTTTGCATGCAAACCCTTCTTTGGTACCGTCTTACCGCAGTTCAATCTTTAAATCGACGTTTCATTGAAATTCTGCAAATCTATGTTTACTGATAACAGTGTAATTCTTGATTATCTTGGTGCAACCCGTCTGTTTTAAATCAACATTCAGATCTTGGGTTCCGTAAAACATCTACTTTATCTACTACTATCGATCTACGATCTACTTTAACCACGATTAGGGATTGTTGGTGAAACCGGCCCTAAGAATAAATGTATACTACAATTTTGGACGTCCCGAGCTGACCATGATCAATCATTTTGTGGATAAACATTCGTACTCTTCGAGGCGTCCTTACAATATGTATTGACGGCCAATATATTAATTTTACAGGGAAATCACCTCCAAAACCAAAAAAATAAATTTTTCTTTGATTAGAATTTCAATTTATTTTCCGTAGGAAATCGATGAAATGATCCTCAAGACTAAGGAGCGCGGCTACAACACAGTTCTGAGCCTCGGGTCCAAGAGTGTGACCTACGCCACCAACGTTATTCTACAGACTGCGATGAAGGTACATTCATATATTATGAACTGCTTTCTGCTTATTTAAGCATGACTTGGTTTTGCATGACTTGATGGCATATTTTGGCTTACTATGCGTTTGCTGTGGTAGTTGATTCTTCATTAGAATTTAGGTTTGTATGTTTTTAAAGAGGAATGTGTGATAGAGGCATTGAAGGCGATTCGATTAGTTGATGATCAAATCCAAAATCCGAAAATCCTGATTCTATTGTCATTTGTTTTACATGTTTCCCGTCTAGCTCGTATTATGAGTCTATATCATTTGAGACCAATAAATATTGAAGGTTTGGATAATTGTTGGTTGATTACTCAAGTCCTTGTTTTCAACCGATTTTCGGGGCTTCATTATTACTTTCAACAACGAACCTTAGTAATTAACCAATAAAAATCGGTCTTAGACATAAAAATATTTAATTTTGGTTAATTTTGGTCAGTTAATTCGATCAATCAAAATTCACTGATCATTCCAAATGGCTAATTAATAGTTTGAACGCACTTGTGACAGCCTCTGCAATGGGGAATGGGTTGTTAATTTTCGAAAAGTTTCCCTTTTTTTGTGGAATGCTCCACTTATTCGACCTCAGTGTTCCAATCGCCTCAGCTGCCAGTCCACATTCCTCTTTGTTAGTCTTGTTGATGGTAGAAAAATTTGGCCTGTACAGTTGTTAACATTTAATAAGCCGCAAACGAGCTTAAAGTAACTAATAATTAAGTGATGACAATTACTCACTAAAATTCTAGCAGACTTTTTTTTTTTTTTTTTTTTTTTTTGTCATTAAATTTGCTTCAAGAAGAGTTACAACTCCCTATAATGGAAAAGGCGTGTTTAAGTGGACCAAAGTTCTCCTTCCCTTTGTCTGAAGCTTCAGATTCAATCGTTACGTATGTTTTATTGCAATTACACTAAAAGCTGATATATCCAATGCAGAAAGTGGAGTATTTTTAAATGCTTTGCCAGGGTGAAGGAAGATCTCCTTTCCAATGAAAATTGTTCACATCCTGGCGGCTAACTTTTGAGCGTGTCAACTCTGGAGCTAGTAATTCCTCTTCTCTTCTGTCCTCTGAAGCCTTGCTTTTAAATTTCAAGGGGAAATCAATTTCAGGGCTCAGACTGTTGGTATATGGTCTATTGTTCCTGTCTAGGCTAGCAGCAATTGGAGGTTGCTAGAGCTTTACCTGATCACAGGTCTGTTAGTAGTCTTCAGCAGACAATCATTCTTTTCGTATTCCAGCTTTATGTAATCAATCTGAGAAAATAAGCTCAAGCTCTACATTTGTGACGTTGTTTTATTGGTCAAAGCTCGGCCTGGATGAAAATGCATCCAATACAGAGACTGTGAGCTCCTGACCTCATTTAGCTGATCTAAGGTCTGTAATCTGATTTCAGCAGTCTTTTCCATCTTACCTTTCAAATTTGACATTGAATACTAATGAAGATTGAGATTCACCAAGCTAGTTTCAAATTTTATAGGACATGGACATACAGACCACACAACTGATCAGAGGTCTTTCATTAATCTTCGGCAGACGATCATTATATTCGATTTCCAGCTTTGTCACTAAAAAAACTAAGTCACGCTCTACATTTAAGGCGTTTTTGTATTGCTCAAAAGCTCGTTCCACGTTCAAATGGATTGATGGGCGCTGAGTAAGAAGCAATGTTGGATAAATGCTCAAAAATGTTTTTCAAGCCCACCTCAACTTTTTACAGAAACACCGGTTTCGCCTTAATTTGTGATTCACGTCAGTATTCCCATTTGAATCCTTGAAAATAAATTTCTTTCTAATTCTCTCTTCCTTGGAATTATTGTTATACTTTGAAGTGAAAGCCACGACGTAGTATTCGCATTGGAAGCCACCACACTCCTTGTACCGTTAAGGTTACTCACAACATTAAAAAGAAAAACTGTTTAATTTATGTACATATATATGGTTTTTTGAATTAAAAAGAACATCTATAATTTAGGCTGAATCCTATCGAAACATGAAAATCTTAGCATATATTTTCGAATTATTGGGATTCGATCTGGATTCAAATGCATTTGTGGCGCTTAACTGAAACCATATTGTAAATAACCTATTAACCCATTTTTATTTATTTTATTTTTCTCGTCAACTCACATTTGAGTAAAATGCCTTCAAGTCGTGCAAAATTATTTCCTCAACTATTGATCATGTTTTATTTCCAGCCAACTTAGGAAAAGAGAGAAAAGAAAGAGATTTAGTTTTAGGGAACATTGTAAGTTATAATGGGAGGGTGAAATATTGACTTACTTTACTTCTTGAACCTGGTGAATTGTTGTACCTAGATGGTTCTGTTGCGCATCGCCAATTTCATTTCATACCGTCAACAATTCTAACTGATTTACCTTTTGTTTTACTCATTAGCTAAATTTTGTATTCAGTGTTTTATTTACATAGGTATTTAGCAAATGAAATTACCATTTTAAAGTCACTCATGAAAAAACAGCAGGGAGTACCTACATTACGTATTGGAGTGATGTACAATAACCAAAGATATGTTTTCGTGTGTTAGGTAAATGTTTGTTTCATTCCCCCCCCCCCCCCATAATTGTCAATTTTATTTCATTTATTTTTCATATAATTTCTTCGTTTTTGTGATTCCCGTTCTTGGGATTTATCGTTGTTATCATTCGCTAATGATTGACTTGACATAAAATCGTTCCATCACGTCAGAACACTTCCAACGCTATTTTATCCGGAGTTTGTTTTCTCTGCTATTCACCCTACAAAACTGTAATTCGAAATGTAGCATCTCCGAATAATAAAATGCAGGGTCCGGATTAGCTGTTTCTCCAACTAATCAGCTGAGTAAGCTAAATTCTCTTCTGTTCACCTTATTAAGCTGATATTCGTTATGGAGCCTCCATGTGACAGTTTGAGAAGAATGCCATGATGTGCTATAACTAAATCAGCTGGCTGAGCTAAATTCTCTTCTGTTCACCTTAGAGAGCTGAAATTTGATAGAGATCCGAAACTCGATTAAAAGCCTCTTTGAGATAGTACAAAACGAAAGACATGACGAGCTCCAAAAAAATTTGAACTGAGTGAGCTAAATTCTCTCCTGTTCACCACTGAAAACCAAAATTCGATGGGGAGCCTGCTTGAGACCGTTCGAAACGAATGTCATGAATAGCTCCAACTAGATCATCATGTCATTTCACTTTAATAAATATGTCAATCATTGGTGAATGATATTGCCTGGAAGCTCACTTGCTTCCCGCCATGGGGGTTTTCTTACAACAAGGTTGTTTCCTTTAGACTGTAGCCGCGGCCAATGCGCAAGGCTCCTCTTTCCATCCATCGGACCACCACCACCCTGATGGATTCAACATGGCGGAGGACGATTCAACAGACAATTCCTATAACCCAAACGAAGACGACCCGAATTATGAAGACGAGCTGAATTCAACTGGAAACGGGGTCGTCCATACGCCCATAAGGCGTTCGCAGCGCTTACAAAGGCAGAATCTCTGAGACTCCCAAACGCTTGAAATCATTTTGAGTAAAATCCCCCACCACCCCCTAAGATTACCTCTACTTTAGTCATTTTTCATTGAATAATCCCAAATTCTCCCATTCGGAAAGAAATATTATTGTTTAAATTTTATAATCTTCGGTGAATCATCATAATTGAAGGTTATTGTGACGGAAACTTGTTTTATTATTGATGGTAAAAGAATAGTAATTTTTTAAAAATTTATTTTGTTTTATTTAATTTTTTAATCTCTTTCTTATTCTCTCTTTTCTCAAGTAGATTATTTGTAGTTTTTATTAGTTTTCTTGAATCAATGCTCACAAAGTCTACTGCCTTGCCTACGTCTTTTCCAATATGAATTAGAAGCGGCTTAAGACTGAAAATGTGATAATGTACATAAAGGCGTGTGTGATGTGATAATAAAACTAATTGTCTTTTTTATAGTTGGACAATGGCTTTTTATTATTGATTTCCTCGTTTTAAACTCACGCTATTATGGTTTCACCAAAGTTTTTTTTTTAGTTTTTATATTTATTATTTGTTTCTCACAAAGTAAGTACTTTTTTATTTATCTTATTCAAGGCCCGTTCCACCATTCGGTGTTAATCGAGAATCTGGAGTTATTCCTAAATCATAGAAATGAGATCATTTGATTAACCTTGGATTAAGCTGAGTTTCTCTGTGGTAGTATGGACCATTAGTAAACAAGTTTGAGTCGGGGATCACACCAATATTTGGCTTTTCCTAATGATTTCAATTATTGTCAATACTAGATTTTCAAATGGACTAAAACGCTGAAAGCTCACATGATTTTGGGGAGCCCCCACGGATTGTGGATAATAGTTACATTGGGAATTGTCTTCCCATAAACAACAATTTTCGTTTAAAGGAACTGTAAAATTTGAAAAATCAAAAAAGTCCCGAAAAAGTTAGTGAATGGACAGCATTTTTGATATATTCACGATCCGAAATAATGTTTATACTTTAAAAGAAGTGAGGAAGCAGTGACGCGGCTGGATATGTTGGCTCGCTGGTTTTAAACAATTCAGAGACCCCTGCTGGCATAAGGGGGGCAGTTAAAGCTAGATAACTGTTGGGAAGAGTTGCCATAAGAGTTGGGCTTTAGGGGAAAATGGTATTGACAGGTAAGGTTGATTTACATCAGGGCCTGATGCTTTCGTGAGGCATGTGATAAAACGTTTTTCCCCATAGCCAGATATGGGTAAAATGTCCGTTTGATAAATTGAAGATATATATAGCTGTTGGTCTAATGAAAAGGAGAGGTAAGGTTAGCAACATGCTAGATAACTTAAGTAAGTCAAGTAAGGGTTTGTCTAGCCCCATACCATGTGGTATTATTACTGGGAGGTTTTATACGAATATTACAGATTCCCTTTCAAAATCTTGCTTTATCTCCATCTCCCCCTAAGTGATTGCAGTTTGAAGTAGAACGCCTCCAATCTCTGTTTCTATCAGTTCATCCATTGCCAAGATACGATTTTGTTTAAGAATTTTTTTTTTGCGATAATCATCTTTTCCCATTCAAAACTGATTTTTCGTTTGCTACCATGTTGTTTCTCAAGTTCAGAAGGTAGCAGAAACCATTGTGACCACTTAGACTTGCTTAGTTCCATAGTCATAGAAGACATTTACGGCTGATTTTAGATATGATGTCATACGTTTAGAAAAAGTTCGAGTTAAAAAGAATAAATTTGGGTATTTACGGAGAAAAAAACAGTCTTTGTTTGGATAGGAAAATGTGAACATTAAAAACTTATTATTTATTATGATTACTTATTATTTACTTATATTATAATAAAACTTATATCTTGCCAGTGAACTGAGGTAGAGAAGGAGTTGACGGCATTTTACTCCAAAATAGATCTACTATAACGTACTAGAAGTACGTACGTGTTAGCATGTTCTCATAGCTTTCCATTCTTAACTAACTGCATCATCCGTTCTTTGGTGTATTCGGTCAATATTCCGTTCCTTGGCTCGAACTTGGGTAAGTAATAAGTTTTAGCGTAGTTCTTTGTTGATCCTGATTCCCTCATATCGCATGCATATTTCTCACTCCCTTTGAATATAGAGTGTCGTTGCTTTGTATCACAGTGTGAACTACTTTCGGCCTGAATACCTTTCAGTCTTCTTAAAGTAAAATATTATTCTGGTCACTCGAGAGCAGGTACTGTGAACCTAGGAGTTTGAATAATGGCCAGAGTAACATTACTGAGAGCAGATGATTCAGCACTTCATTAACTGGTTTAGTCATTCAGTAGATCTGATAATTACTTAATCGGCTCTAAAATGCATCTCAATATCATCAATAGGCAGTATGAATAAATATTAGTTGGCTGGAAAGGAAAAATGGATGAATGAACCATCAATTACTCCTGTACAATCAAGTATTAATCAAGTACACTGTGTACATATTCAGTTTTATTTTGGTCGGTGTTGCACCTGACTTCAAGACCTTTATATTTCAACAGGTTCCCGTTCCAAAATCTTTGGGTTCTTTTGTGAAGGTAAATATATTTCTTTTTGTCACAGTTTTGACGCTTAAAAGTAGTTGTTTTTTCACAGGAGAGTAGCGTATCTGCTGAGATTAGCATAAGTACATTTTAAACAACTAGCCTGCTGCTAAATGTTTTAGCTCCTACCTTGATGCATACTTGAGCACCTCATCTGCTATATATTTTCGCAACTATCTACAGGATGGTTTTCCGAACCGAGGGTGCTCACTACACTCGGAATTTTTCTCTTGTGGTGACAGGGAGACATTATGACTTGTAGTTCTCGGCACTCCTTTGCCGAAACTTCCTAAATCTACTTTGAGTCTTCGCATTACCCGATTGTGGAGGGCTATAAACCTTTTCGGATGTAGTTATGTATGGGCACTATCAAACCGCCAAATTTCCCCATAGTTTTGATATTTTCCAAAAACGCTGCAAATTCTTTCACTGGGGTTTATTATTCAATTGGCTTGCGTTCATGATTTGAATTTCTACTAAGCTTTGGAGTGTGCGTGTTTCACAGGTGATAGAGCAATTATTGAATTCCAGGAGGCGCACGAATATGATCAACTGATCAATCCAAATAGGTAATTTGGTTGAGAACAGATTTACGTGCTCTACGCATATCTCCTTGAATTCAATAATCGCTTTATCACCTGTGAAACACGAACACTCCAAAGCTTAGTAGAAATTCAAATCATCAACGCAAGCCAATTGAATAATAAACCCCAGTGAAAGAATTTGCAGCGTTTTTTATGGTTATCAGAATGCTTCAACCCGTGTATCGGCTAAAAAGCCTTTTAGGAGTTCACTCCAGTATCCACATTACTACATCACTACGTCACTAGGTTACTGATATCAACACAACAACAATAATAAACCAACATGATGCGAATGTTGGCACCATAAATCAGGCCATAGACCGGGAATGGTTTGACTTACGGACCTGGGGAGGGGCTCATTCGATTCCTCGTGGAGTGTTCTTCAAAAAGAGTACAAATTTAGGCCGCCTTGACTTTTTTTGTGAGGTTTTTAGGGATTTTACAAAACTTTGACAACCCTTAAAGGCCCCTTTAAATTAAGTGAGAGAGCTGGCTCAAGAATTGGGGCGTCGCCGGACCAACATAGATTTTCCCTGAAAATTTCAGTTTTTTTTTGCTTCAGCCGTTTGGGAGAAATCGTGCGTACGGCGGACGGACGGAAAAATTTTTATTGCAGATTCGAATTCTACACCCTTTGAAACGTAAACCATGAAATTTTCAGAGGGGGTTAGACTTTTTTTTTTCAAGAGCGATTACAATGGATTATTATTGAATAATAAACCAAAATTAATCAATTACAGAAACCTCAAGTTTTATATTGGACAAGTGACTTTGTTATTCGTTCATCATTAGTGAAAACGTAGTTTTCAAATACGTGGGTACCCATTATATATTTCGCTGAGGGTCCCTACTCCAGATCTGAGCATTGTTCTGAATTCGGTATTCTTATGAAACGTCATGTACAGTTATAAACTTGTTTCTTTTACTGTTCCTTTCCTTTGTTCCCAGGTTGAGGTACTCGTCCTGAGGCTCAATAATAACATTGCGGAAAATTATTTCACTAAGGTTTACTATTTGTCCTCCCCAATTCTCTTGACTGCCGAGTCGTCAAACAAGAAAATGAAAAAAAATTGGGATTTAAAAAATGAATTTTACTTTCAACATCTTCATCCTTGAAAGTAACATTTCCCTAGTCCGATGAGCTCGGACTGACCACGGACCCATCTTAATCGTTTCGCCGCCCGAAAGTACTTGAAATGTACTTGCTTCTGTCAGTAGCAACTTCGATAAATCGAGTTTTAGGATGGAGCATGGTTTAGTCTTGGACTGACAAGCCAAAAAATGTCACTCGGGATGGGTGACGCGGAAGTGTCACACGTTCCAGGGCGCCAGGAGCTAAGACCGTGGTTTTTCCGTTTTCGCCGCACTACCTGTACTAGCTAAGTCTGGGGCCTTGACAACGCTCCTTCCCCACATCCCAGACGCACTGGTATATAAAGAGGGAAGGTAACGGATGGTGGGGCGGCAATACGTTGGGGATCGTGGGATTATTTAGGTCAACAAATGGGAGGTAAGTGTCTGTGGGGGGGGGGGGGGGGTTGACAAATTTGATTGTTTTCTTTCTAATGCTATTGCGTCATCTCTTCATTCTAGGCAAGCAGCATGTGTATGTGCGCGAGTATTTACTGTGTTTAAACGTCATTTTATCAACTTGATACCCAATGAAAATTCGAACATTTCGAATTACTGAATGCGGAAAATCGGAAAGCTTAAGATAGTGGGCCAAATAAGAGCAAACTTTGAATGACGTACCACAGATTACGTCTAATATACTCAGATCAGTTGTTTTCGTTATCCCGTACAGAAATCATAATGAACGGTTAATGATTTGCAGCATTTTTGTTTTAACTTGGGTTTCGGTTGGATTTGTAAATGTGTTTCCTAGTGAACCAAGGAAGAATTATCACAAGATGTAGATGTAGTCCAGCGCGTATGAGGGTTATCGAATACAGAAATGATAAACCTTTGTCTGTAATACGTTCACTCCGGACCGACACACCTCCAGTTTACAGTTTCTACACGTAATCTGTTTACCTTTATGCTTAACCACCAGTTTGTGTAGCAGTTTTCTCCTGAACTTAGTGACTTGGGTTTGTGTCGGTTAGGTAGTGATTTTAGGACGCTTAAACAGGAATGGAGGGGAAAGAATTCTGAAACTCTCCTGGTAAAGTTTAAAACGCTGCTTTTGATATTCATTTGATCTTTTCAGTCAACGAATTGTTACAAAAAAGTTTGTTACTTACGATCTCACCAATGTCTAATCTTATCTTTTTCGTTCCCTAATGACTGACATGACTTTTAATATTGGTTTATTTGAAATAGTAAGCCTTACAATAACGAGTCAACTCAACTGTTTGGTTCCAATATCTGCTACTGTGTAATATTACGTCAGTTCGATCCGTTACATACAATTAGGGACAATGAACTGTGGGGAGGTTTTTTTCAATATTAACAGTGGAAGTAACAATGTTACGAAATTTCAGGGTGGCGGTGGATTGATGGAACAACTGATCAAACGTAGCTACAGCCTCACGGATCTTCCACAGAAACCGCAAACTTCAATGCAAGATATTCCTGATGGAGGCCAAAGACCGAGTAAGTTTACCAAGGAATTTCAAGTCTAGACATCAATAATTTCAAACACCTCTTACTTTTTCTAATCAAATTTTAGTTACAAAAAGATAAAGATAAACGAAAAATTACGAAAATGAAATGTACATTATGCTTGTACAACTAGCTCTTTGATTCCCCAAAAGCAGATATGTGCGTATTAAATCAAGGATTTTGATATCAATTGTCTACAAGTTCAGTCGGATTTCGTTAGAATTGGTATTTTCTTAGTCCATAACGCTGTTTACTTAGAAAAGGCAAACTTTTTTAGTTTTTTCAAATAATTTCCCTCAGCTTGCCATATTAAATGTGGCTAATTAAATAAATAAATTGTATTCTACATTCACTTTTTGCTTTCTCTGGACCAAAGAAAGCATACCGAAAGGAAGCATCGTGTTCGTCTGAGCATGGATGGCAACAGGGATCTGCCGGGTCTGACTTACTGAGGCCTATTGGCTGCTTATTCGAAAGTCGAGAGAGTGGCTTCACAAACTTTTATTAATCCTTTGGGGTTGATTAATCAAGGTAACGAGATTACTGGCACATCCCGGATCGATGTTGGACCAAATTTTGTAAACTGTGGTCTAGTAGTTACGGAGAAAAGCTGCGGACGGACAGATTTTCCATTAATCGATTTTTGAAATCTACGTATCGTGATACGTAAACCAAAAATTTTGAAGAGGGTTAATAATTTTTTTCTTGGTCTATTACAAAGGTTCTTTATTGACAATAATAAACCAAAATTACTCATTTCATAAAAATTTGCAACAAAAAATCCAAAAAACGTTTAATAGTGCTAATATTGCATTCTTAACAATTTCTGCGCACACAAAGTGAACAAGTTGAAAAGAATCGCTGTTATCAACTTGCAGGATAACTAAAACTTTAATTTTTGTTGTTCGTACTAAAACTTGTGTAGGTGTTATTACGGGAAGAAGTTTTCGTTTACTATAATTATGAATTGTGTCGTTTGAGTTATAAAAACTTTTTCAATTAATGAAGCATCCCAGTATTGGTGATTTTGAAATTCAATTCTACTTCAACAACCAAATTTACTGAATATTTGAGGCTAAATTTGGGAGCTTTTCTGGGAATACCAAGTTTATTTCATTGTTAATTCATGTGTTTTCTTATTTCTGGATATGTAAACTTTAAGGAGATTAATTTTACGTGCTTACCTCTTTTCCTTGGAGTAGCTCGACCAGCGACGCGTGGAAGAAGAGTGGTTGGCAGCACTGCGAATTTGAACATGAGGTTTCCCGAAGTCGATGTAGACATAAGATCTCCTCCTGCCCACCACGACATTATTGGGTTAGTATATCTAAAGAATGTTGGTTTTACGTTACAATAATTGTAACAATTATTGTACTTTGTCATAGACTTCTAGCGGGTCATTTGTGCTTGTAAAAAGGGATTCTTTAGATAGTTTTGAAAAGTGAAAAACTCGAAAATCCTAGCAAATTTCAATTGACGAATGATTTTTATTTTCGAGAAAAAACAGTGATGACTTCAATGTCAATTAGGTCAGTACACGGAGCGTACTACAAAACAATCCAGCCTCACTAAAATCGTAACTCCTACGGTAAATTGTTTGAACCTCCACGTTTTTAAGCACATTGCACACTGCGCACGTGCGCAAGTATGCTCAACACACACTCACTTTGTTTGTTAATGTGCAGAAACCCTTTCTTAATCCTGATTCAAATTCTACACTCGATTTCGTGAAAATTTGAACAGTCATTTGATTGTTTGCTTGTGGAACCCATTCAGCGAGCGCTCAAAGTTGCGTCAAAGTCCTCAAAATTGTGCGAACATAAATTAACATTCCCAGAGTGTGGCACATCAGTTTACATAGTTTTCAACGCTGATTCGAGTGTAAAAGCGTTCAATTCAGTCAGATGATTGATCGCGTGCTTACTGCAACATGAAGCAAGCATAATTTTCTTATTGTCTAACTGACTGATTTTACGCCTCATCTTAATTTATCGTTTCCCCCTTTCAACTAACTAGTTTTATTCAACATTTTAATGATCATGGAAAATAAATGCTGTTGTTCTGTCTATCATCAACTTAGGAGGAGTTTGTCATGACACTGTAGCAACATTTGCAGATGAAAATGCAGTCCTGGTAATTGATGACAGCAGTAATGAGACAATTTCAAAACTCAATAAGTCTATCTTCAGTGTCAGTATTTGGATATCAAAGTGGACGAGACCAATTGATTGTACCAACAGGACGATCAACTACATCCATACCTCAATCAATAACGTGGCAATTTCCTACGCGAATGAAGCGACATATAATAATATATTTCATATAATAATAATATTTCTGGGACTCTGCAGTATGATACATCATAGATGAACAGTGGCACTTCTGAAAGGAGGCACTCCATCAAACTTCAAGTGGACAGTATGGATGAAATAGTGGTAAAGTGGACAATAGTAACTGATTAAAAACCTGTAATCTCTTGGAAGTACAAGATCTAATTCAAAGCTTTAAGCGTCTGAAACCAGATGAACTTGTGTAGGTAGTGAATGTGATGTGTTCGATAGAAATGGGACAAAGTAATGCATCTTAGATCCTGAAAAATATAGAGTATCTACGTGCGAGAGTCAATCGGGCAGGCCTAGGGAATTTAGGACTAACTAGACCTAAAATGTAGTTTTGTGCGAAAGAAGTGAGGGGGTTACAAAAAATTTTTGCTATATGATTTCAAAGGCTTATTACTGAAAATAATGAACCGAAAATGATCAATTCATGGACAATTATCTATTCATTCAGTGGTGTAACCGTTTTTTCCCCCCCCCCCCCCCCCCCCCCGCATTTTCTCTTCTTGTTCCTGCCCCCTCTGTTATGCCACTATATTCATTCATGTTATGGAACCGAGGAAGTTATGATTCCCACCAAAATCGGCAATAGTTTTTTCATCAACTCAGCTTGGTATTGGATGCTTACTCAAGCAATTTCCTTTTCAATTTTAGCGACATCCGATCGACCGAAGACATCAGCTCAGGCTATTCAAGCACAGATCAGCTTTATACTGAAGGCGTCCTCACCAGATCCTCATCTCTATCTTCTGCCAGAGCCAGGGGAAGAGGCATTCGTACGACTCAGCCCAGAAGTCGCGCCCCCGTATCAGAAGTAAGTATTCTCTGATTACAACATTCCACGTATTCAGGAATCTTTCATGTTTTTGCCATTTTCAATACCCCTTGCTGTGATGTCTCATGGGACCTGCTCTTCAAGTGCTCTTAATTGTGGACATCAAAGTCACAATATGTTGGAACTCGCGAATGTTCCACAACCACCCTCTGAAAATTGATTAAAAGTAAAATAAATGGATTATGATGATGCTTCATTACAGAAATTAACCTGGGTAATTGTCCATTTCTGCTTAGTCTCGTCAAATTCTTTTCGTTTTTAAATATGTTACCTGTAATCGAGTACGAACGACTGATGAACAAGTTGGTTGGCCTGAAACAACAGGATAATGCAAATATCATGGAGTCGAAGTACAAATATTATCAATAGTGAGATATACAGCGGTCCTTTGCCATCAGTTCTGATGCCTGCGTGTTTTGGTTTCAATCCATTTCTGTGCGACCATTGTGAAATTATTCACTCTGGCTCAATTTATCGTCTTTACTGAAGGTAAAGACACTTTGCTTAGTTTCTTGAACAATCACATTGTGTTTCCGAAAGAAAGCCTAAATGACATGTTTTCTGAATGCCGTTTGCTATAACAAACGTGCCAGTACACGTAACAGTAGTAGGAAAGTGTCTTAACAACAGAACAAAACTGTTTATAAAAATACTTTCACTTTTTTTTTAATTATTGTTTGACTGACCAACAAAGTTTTTAGCTTTCTGGATCTGTTTGGAACGAGCTAGACAAGAGATTTTGCGAAACGAAATGAATATTTCAACGCCTATAAAACCTGGCTTACCTTTGTAAACAGGTGTTCTTTGCTGAAATATTGCTCGAAGCAAGTGTTATTTAATCACTTAGTTGGAAGTATTTAATATGGAATTGGCCTTTTAAAGGAGAATACATTCAAGCACAAATAATGAACATAACTAGGTAGTTTGTGTGGACTCGGTGTGGTATCTCAGGAGCTCTCCCGGAAGGTTGGAGTAATACGAATGAAACACAGTTATCTTGCTCTATCCACAAGAGATGTACTTTGATTAAAAAAAAAGTGTTGGATACTGATAGTGAATCAGAGACTACCTAAGTAGGTAGTGAAAATGACGATCAGAATATTCACTCTGTCTCGAAAAACAAAAGACATCGAGAAGAGGATAGTTGTAATGTACCAAGAATCCAACTGAGAAACACATGTCACTGAAGATGTATTTCAATACCCCCTCCTCTTCAATGGCAAATACTATAACGAAGTACAATGAGATGTTTATTAATGTTTATGTATTGTGTTGGATGAAGTTGTATTCGTTCATTTTTCTGACTGAATTTCTGGATATGTTAAAGTGGTTTTTTGTTTTTAAGGATACTGAAGAGTCGGAAGACGAATTTCAAAGTGCCATGCCTATCCAAACCTTGTCTTCCCAGGCGTACCTGTCTTCATCGGTATTCCAAACCCCTTCCCCTCCCTCTTTGATTCCAGCTAAAATAGAAAGAACCAACCGTCTAGTTGACCAAGCACTGATTTACAGTAGCGAGCCCATGGTGGCACCGCTCCTTGCTGACGGTAAAGTGTCTTCGAACGAATCCGCCCTCCAGTTCATGATGTCTGAAACCTCTCAAATATCTTCGGGAATGTTGCGCGTGGAACAATCGAGCCAAGACACCGTGGTGTCTTCCAACCTGTTGAACCCAGAAACGGCGAATCAGTCTTTATCTCGGTGCTCCTTGTCGAGTGACCAATCGGACGACCCCGAGAGAAAGGGGAAATACCACAAACTTCACGCCCCCCTTCCACCAGTACAGACACCTCCAGCGCCCGCATTTGCCAAACCCCTTGGCCTCAATTTCCCTGACGTGTTCACAGATTGATCATCCAAACTTCCAAAGGAGTAATGAGAACCAATAAATCACACAACACCATTTACATTGTTGTTTTTCCCCAAATAATTTGAGTTAAAGTTATAATTTTGCTGTTTGTATTTTAGCCAACGGAGCAGAAATGTGCACTCTACGTAAATAGTATATTGCCAACAAAAATACTGTGCTGTTGAAAATTAGCCTTGAAGGCGAATTTTTAGTATTTATAATGGTAAAGTGTCATTCACAATGAGGAACTCCCGGTATAAATAAACATAAATTAGTGGTTTTACACTTTTGTAGAGCCAATATTTGTTTTTGTACAAACCTGTTGTTCACTTTGTATTATCTTTAGCTTCATAGATAAGGCCCTTTACCAACTCAGTATCGATAGAATCGATGGTAGAGAATAGAATTCCTCCCCCACAAAACAAAAAAAATGCGTTGTTGAATTTTGGTTTCGAATATTAATTTAGATACCCGAAAATACCTTTTCATGAATTCCAGTAATAGTACTGATTGAAGGTTCATTTCAAGAAGCAGTTATGAGGCATTGCGTGCTGACAACTCCCATTATGGTCATTTGAAGAGACTCAGAACTGGCTGTGAGGAGCTCTGGAACCGTTCAGAACTAGTTCAAGTGGTTCCAGATTTTTTTTAGAACTTTTAGTTCAACGTTTGTGCAGTTCGTGTCTTCACACTTGAAAGACTCCCGCGGTGTACAGGTTCCTGTGTGGAATGTACACAGAACTGGAGTTAGAATTAACAGTCCTGAACGCGTCTATCCCCTCTCCTTTTCAGTTGTATTGGTTTTTATTCGATTCCATCCGATTATACAATTTTGATTGGGGACTGTTTCTCCGAGGTAACAAAAACAGTGAATTTGACTGTCCTGACCATGGAAAACATGACAGGTTCTTTCATATTCTAGTGGGCATGTAGGATGTTGTGGGAAGAGATCTTATCATCAGACTTGGCCTTACGCTACTCAACTTATATTGACTAAAATCTAATGGTACTTTGCATTTTCACCCCACTAATGCCACCCGAGTCAAAATATTCTTACCCACGGTTAATTTACAATTCTTTATTTGAAAAATTTCATAAATAAGTTGAATATATAAAATATTGAAGTCATATTTTCGAAAATGTTGCGCTAAAATAAATTATTTTGAGTGTTAGATTGATTCTCACCATCTCAGTCATTATCGATATCGTGCAATCTAAGTAGCCACCTAACAAGCACGATTGGTCCTAAGTCTTCAGAATCATAAATATTATCAAAACCTATGTAGCTACATAGCTACACACTTCTAAAATCACAATATCTGTTCATCTGAATTATCCCATCTCCTCGTCTCTCCTGCTGAACCCTATAACTTATTTCCTCTCTTCCCTTTTATTCTTGGGCTTTTCCTCATGGCTGGCAGTCGTCGACTATTTTAATGTGAGACACATTTGCGTCGTATTACTAATTCGCATCGTGTGACAATTGCTAAGTTCTAACCGTATGACAGTTGCTTTCCTTTTAGCATAAGTTTGTTTATTGTGACTGCCCACATGATATCTGTTTTCCTAATCATGTCTTTGATGCCGAGTTGAGAATACTTTCTTTTTTTTATGAGTAATTTGGGGTTAGCTATTTGCATCATTTTTGAGAGTTGTCTTTTGAAAGAAATAACGTCCTTCTTGAAGCTTTTTCCACTTTTTACTGGATTTAGTATAAAATGTAGCAGAAATGTTGAGTGATCATCCTGCATAGCCTTATCTGCTACTTCTTGAAGCCTAAATAAGAAAACTTCTGAACATGGAAGCCATCTGCTGGCTCTTGTTGCCCCGGAGAGGCTACCTATAAAACATCAACTTCCTAGGGTGAACAAGAGAGAATTTAGGTGACTCAGCAATTTTCCTCTACTTTTATACAGGGTAACATTTTTTATCGCAGTTAAGTCATAACTATAGCACGTTCCATGCTTGAACTTTGCCAGTCTGTCGTAAATACTAATTTGCCATTGTTTGGATAAACATAAACCGCCCATTTCAGACTGATAGGCCACTCATTTCAGGCAGATAAGCTGTTCATTTTAGCCTAATGTGACCTTTGCGGCTTGCTTTGCCACCCTATCAAGTCTAAATAACATGTCTGATATGTCTAAAAATGATGTTTTACCATCGAGGCTCGACTTCCCAACCATTCTGATCTGACTGGCTGACCATTGTGTCCTGACAGCCTAATAACCCTGACAAATAGGAATGTATTTGGTGATTTTTCTTTCATTTTAGGGCGGGGTTTTGAAATTGAAATAATCGAAATTTTCATTCTTTGTGTACTGTAGTAAAAATTAAGTTGTTCGAAATATTGAAGCAATTCTTGCACCTTTGAGAGAGAAGATGTTGAGTTTTTTAAAATGACGGATTTTCCGTAAATCATCATGAATTGGTACAAAACTGTATTTAAGTAACCTAACTTAGGCTTCAGTCGTAAGGCTCCGGAAACGATGCAATCCGGTCCAGTGCAATCGCCACTTCGAGCAGCTCAATAAATAAATTTGTAATGAAGCATCTGAAGGCTGAACATTTCAATTTCAAACCCCCGCCCTGAAATGAAAGGAAAATCACCAAATACCTTTCCTATTAGTCAGGGAGAAGTGAGTGTCCCCATTCAATTTCGAAAAGCTCCAGAGTTAGCCCGAAAAAACACGTATTTTCCCATTCAAACCTCGTTATCACTGGGAAATCCAATTACTACAATGGATTTGATTAATCCATTAGAAAGCTGACGTTTTGGCGAAGGTTTTAGGCACAAAACTAATAAGATTACAAAGCGTTTAAAAAAAAGGTAGTTTCAAAATTTGTACAAAATTTACTTTTTGGACTCACTTTTGCGCCTTAATTCTGCGTGAACAATAATGTTTAGGCATTAAAAATACAGGAAATTTCAAGCTCTTTTTAACGGTATCCTCAAAAGTGGATTTTTTTTAGCAAAATAAATAAGACAACTTCAGTGAAATAAGAATGAAAACACGAAAAAAATCGTAAAAGTGCAACAACTCGGAAACCAAGCCTCTAACAAAAAAACTTTTAGAGGTACTTGAGATCGGAAATGGGTTGAAAAACACGTAGAAAAGCGGTCAGACATGACTCGCGTTACACCTTGTATATACAGGGTGTTACATTTCGTGACGGCCACAGGCCAGGAGAAGATTCTACGGAAAATTCCTGATCGAAAATGCCTCTTTTCAATTATTGTTTACACCCTTAGAAAAGCGTTTTTTTTTTCAATTTTAATTTTTTTACCTTACCGCATTAAAACGGCCATATCTCCCACATTTTGCGTGTGATTTCAAATCTGATTCCTCTATTGGAAAGAGCGTTAAATTTCCTATCGCCCTATAGGGGAACCAACTTTTAATATAGCAGGCGAAACGGGTGAAAAATCAGCTTGAAAAGGACACATTGTCAAATCGTGGAGACCTCGACATTCTTCAAACGGTGGGTCCCTGTGATAAGGCATATGAATTTTAGCCTGTAGTGCTAAAAGATGCGCCAAAATCTAGGCTTTCCTGCGATATAACCAGATTTGAAATCCGTGTAGTTTTCTGGGAGAAAATTGCTTTTCAAGTAAGAAAAACGTGGTTTTCACTGGATACTCCGGTTTTTCTTCATCCGTTGATTCGTCCTGGGAAAAAAAAAAAAAAAAAAAAAAAAAAAAAAAAAAAAAATGAACTCGGATTTTTTTTAAATTAATGAAGCAATGTAATGAATTTTATATTTTTACTGTAGATACTGTTCAAATCTCCACCATTTTGCTGAATGCAGAGACGACCTCCGCTGAACGATGTCAACTGCTCGCTCCAACTCCCTGGTGTTTTGTTCCATGTCGTGAGCACATTGGTGGACATTTGAACAGTAGCTACAGTGAAAATTTGCAGTTCATTAATAGTTTTTTTTTTAAATCCGAGTTCGTTTTTTTTTTCAAGACCCTGTAAATATATATTAAAGCGCTAAAATCCAGGAATAATTTCAGAATGCTTCAAAACGGATTTTAATAAAGACATTTTTTGACAAATTCCATTTTTACATTTTTAAACTTGTCGCAATAGCTTCATTTCATGAGAAAATTGTCTTAAAAAAGAAGAAAAGATTTGTCCATAGTTGAAGATGTTTTTGAATTTGCGTACCTACCTATATGTTAGGGTTTTGTCGATTGTCATATTGGCTATCTCTTTGTTCCTTATTCTCATTCTCGCTGTTCAGTTAGATTTATGATACAGAATTTCTTTGATTAGCTTAGTTTTTTAAAATCTTTCACAAATATTCCAAGTGGTGAAATTCGTATGTACTTTTTGTTTCCCTTTATTTTGTCATTAATTAAAAATATTTTGCACGTTCTGATACTAAACATTTTTATGCAGGTTTCAAGCTTCACGACGCTTCCACGAACAACCAAACGCACCGCAAGAAAGAAAACCCAATAAATCGGCAATCAACTGTTGTTATTGTTATACCCGCGATTCGTGTTTGCATGCGAGTGATTTTCATTTTAGTACTAAACTTGGTTATTTTGAGGAAAAAACCTCTCATCCTCCGTCTATTTCTCTTTGGGTCACCCTATGAAATATTCCAAGATATTTATTAAGTTACTGAACCTACTTTAAACGAAGGAATTATTAGAATGAGAGAGATAAAATAGGAGAGCGACTGAAGTTGCTTCACCTTCAAGTATTAGTCTTGCTCAAAGATAAAAACTCTTTTAAGTTTAATAAATAAACGGAAAAAAAGCCTATTTCTATTCGATAACAATATAAATTGTGATTATTTATTCATATCAATACTGTTGTTTGAATTTCATTTATGCCAAGTTGACGAATGATAAAGTTTTACTGCGAAAAGTTATTTCTTAGATTGTGTAAGAACCCCCGTCATATGTATATTAACCTGTATTTCCGTATAAGCAGTTATGGGTGACTTTTCAGCACTTGTCTTGCTTTTGTGAAAGGGATTTAGAGTTGAAATTAAAGATCACTAATGTAGTTAATTTGGGTTGATTTTTACTTTAAATTTTTGACAAATTCAACATTAGAATGTTATTTTTCTTTACTTTTAAATAGAAAATGTACTAATTGATACGGAAGAACGTTCACTCTCTCTTCTAGAATATACTTTTCCACGAGCTAAAAGGAAAAATAATCATTAAAACACTACATACCTAATACTTCAAAAGTGTTAATATTTTATTACGTTGATGAAACTAATGAAAACTTACACAAATCCTATCTCTCAAGAATTTCATCGGTTCGTCTTACTATAACCCAAGTTGATTGTAAATTTAGAGCACAAAAAACGGCCTCCGCGAGCGAATTGTTTCTTTGGCGCTGAGTAAGACTGAAAGTAATTGACTCTCCCTAACGCTTTTAAAATGTCAAATTTCGGAATCTGTTTGACGTTTGTGAAGTCAGCTTTATAAATTTATTTGAATTAATTGTGGTTTTTTTAAGCAAATTAACGAGAATTCGATTTATTTATTTTATTATTTTTTTTGCGACTCTTACGTAAATGCGTGCGTTTTGTAAAAATGTTGATTTGGTGTTGTAACGGCCTTGGTGGAAGTGAATTTATTTGGCACTTTTTTCTCTTATGAGTTGAATCTAGTTATGCCTCCTTGTCAATTTTATAGTTAAAAAAATTAACACCTCGATTCAAGGAAAACGGCTTCAAAGATAATAAAAAAGTATCAGCAATGAGATTTCTCTCGAAAAGGAAGATGAATTAGTTTAATTGAAACGGATAAATAACTAATATATTTATACAATTTTGGGCAATTGATAATTTGCTTTTTTCTCCAAGGAACTAGTCTTTTTTTCTTTGTTTTCGACTTTTTCGTTACCGGATGGTGATTAATTTGCTACCTATCTTCTAATCTGTGTAATGTTAAAGTGTATTTGACAACCTAATCAACTTAGAGTTAAACATAAAATTGTACATATAATTTGAAATTTAAATAATTTACCTACTAATGTTATTCTCAACTAGAATGTCTAAAATATAGATTTATGTAGTGGTTTCTGTCCTCAATAACGGTGAAAAGTTGATCTCTATCTTCCTTGTATTGGTATTAACTAGTTTTTTAGTAGAAGCAGTGAAAAAAATCCTTTGGCTAAGATTTTCCCTTATTCTTTATTATTTATTTTTTATAGAAATTTTAAGGCATTGTTGTTTTTTTTCAGCAATTTATGTCGAAAAAGAGGAGTATTACCCATAGTAATGTTAATGGGATCATCTATTTGGAGTATTGTCAATACCAATGTAGGCAAATTTAAGAAAACAGTGTATTTTGGTTCTCATTTCTGAAGACCGTCTATCGTTGATTATTTGAAAGTTGATTGGTGCTACGAAATATAGATATTAAATTAGTTCTACATGAGACATTATGAATACAAAGCTCTCTTTCCTTAATACGCTTTAACGAAACCGTGAAATTACGCGTGATTAGTTCATTTATAGAAAATCGGAAAATATCAATGTATAAGAAGAGTTTTAGTGATTCTGAACAGTTCAATTCATTTGAAATAGGGAACCTTTATGAAGGGTTGGTACATCGTACTTGATAAAGACTTGAGTTTATTCATTATTTTGTAAAAGGCCCATGTTCGTACGGTCTGCGTTGATTTTGTGAAGTCTAGCTTTATTTTTCTCAGTCAGTGTTATTATTTATTTAGTTTTATAATGTATTGTGAGAGATGGAGTTTTATTGCGAAGTAAATTTGTTTGCACGTTTAATGTCGATTTTTTATTTATTTGTTAACACCACATCTCCTCCCAAAAATTATGGTCAGGGGAGGCTGCTGATAGGCGCTTGTGCTCGCACTGTTAATTATTGAAAAGCTAGTAAAAGCTAACTAGGCCTTTCTTATTTGCACCTAGGCTCGAAGCGGGCCTTCCAGGGCTCTTTGTGGAACGCAGTTCGTAGGGCCCACCTGACCGATCAGAAGACCTGGGGCATCAGCTCTAATGTCACACCACGAACCAGTAAATGAATGAATTGAGGCGAGCATAAGCGATAGTCCAATCAGATAGCTTGAAAAAATCAGACTCGGGTATTTTAACGTTATTTTCTCATCAGTGCATTTGTTACCCTTTTGTCAGTCCAGCACTTATGAGTTTTTCGTTTCGGTTTTTGAAGTTATTTATGAGTGTAAAGGCCTCTATTCTACTTCATAAACAGTGATGCCCTTCGAAACCAATTTGTTTGATTACCACACTTTCGTTATGGTTGCCAACAGGCAGTTTACTAGCGGCGGAAAAACGTGGCAACTGCAGAAGCCTTCGACAGGAATTTTATATTTCTCGCAGCAAGGATTTCCCTCCAAGTTTGTCCTCTACAGACGGACAAACTGCAGAACCGATTTTAATAAGGATTGCTACATTGTGATAGGCAAGCTCCAGAAAAGGCGAAGTTCGAATGGTTGCCTTAGTGCGACTTCTGAAATCTGACTTGTTCGCTCCTTATCAGCTGAGTGAGGTGAAGGGCTTCCTAATTTTAAAATCAGCCTAGAAAACTGACAATGGTAGCTTCTGTGGGACAGATGAAATCTGACGAGGGTGTTCCTGATTATCTGAGTGAGCTCGAAGGGTATCTTATGTCCTAATCAATCTAGGAATTTGAACGGTACTGTGATGATTTGTGGTAAATCGAGGGCTTTCCAGTGTAATACGTTTATAGTTGTGGAATGAATAAGATGTGGTCTTGCGAGCAGAGCTTCGTGAAATATAAGTGTTGATATCAGCTTTTGTTTAGTGAATTCTGTTGTCCATGATAAAAATTGTGTTAGATTTCATAAATACATAGTGATAGCTAATCTCGAAGGCTTTAATACATCTAAAATTGTTCAACATATTACATACATACCAGTCATTTCATACCCAGACAGACTCGAAATGTACCGACCCCCTCCGATTTTGTTCATACTTGGTGTAGTTGCTTCCATTAACGAATAGAAAAGGCCTGCCAAGTCAGTTCCTCCAGAAATGAACCGTTTTAGAAGCAATGGCAGTATGATATTTTGACGATTTTTTATGACCTAAACATGGTTTTTTGACTATATATTCGATTCCAATCAATCAAATTAAGCGTACGCGGTCTAATTTTCTTTGTAATAAAGTAATGAACGCAACGGACCCTGCAGAAAGCCGGTATGAGCGTCCGTTTTGTTTGTCTGGCGGATAACGTCCGCAAATCTTAAAAACGCGATTTCTCCCGAGTCGCGTTACTCCCGCAGAGCAAAAAGGTGGACAGTTTACTCCCACTAACGTCGAGGGTCACTTACCTCCGTTGGTCACGTTACTCCCGCTAAGAAACTTCTCGATGGACATTTTACTCCCGTTCGTTTACCCAAGGAAAAATGATAAACACTGCAATGGAGTGACAATAATGTAATATGTAATGAAAAGTAAGAACACTTGGATGGATGGTACGGTCAATATATGACTAGCAAACGTAAAATATGCACAAAAAAATCTAATATACCTATATCATGTTGTTGCGACTAGCAAACGTCAGATAACAATTAGTCAGAAATTCTGACCCCTCCATCCGCACAACACCATCGTTTCACGTCTCCCGCCAAATATTTGTGAAAAACAAACTTATAATTATCGCGAAAAACGACGCATCTCCCTTTTTCGCTACCACCTTCGACAAAAACAGTTTGGACGTCCGACATGGCTACGTAACAATCATCAACTGAGGCTTAGTTGTTAACGGGAGTCAACGAGTCCTCCTGCGATAACCGCTCGCTACTTGTTATCGGAGTAACGTGTCCAGAGCAAGGTCCAACTTTTCCTCGCCGCGGAGTAACGTGGTTGTCACCCTCTGCTAATTAGTAAAAAAAAAGTTCTATTATTCAGTACTTCGAACGAATTGAAAAAAATGCTTAAACTTTTCCCGCTCGTTGTTACACTTTGGACTGTCAACATTGCTGTTCAGATGTATCTAAAATGGTTTTCAATGTGAAAATATTTAACACCTGGCGTATTTAATTGATAACACCGTGGAATACGCGGATACGGGGCTGCACCTGCTCAGTACTCGCCAGTTTCCCCACTTAAAAAAAACCTGTGGAAAACGCGTCAAATTATTGCACAGAAGTTTATTATTTCTGTATTAGGATAACCCTTCTACGTAAATCACCTATCTTCGCATAATAGTGGTACATTATCTAAACCCAGCGCCTCGTTCACTCTAAACACCCTAAAAATAGCCTGTTCCATATCTCAGCACGTTAGATCAATTGGAGAAGAAATTCGCCTCAATGACGTTCAGTTGATCACTGAAGTCCAAAGATAGTTGTTGACTTTGTCTTAAATATAACTCCGTGAACACAAACCTTTACTGGTCCCTCTGACGATGACATCAAGGCATATTTCTCAAAGCCCAGCCATGGGTCATTCCGTATCCTTCAACGTATTACATTAGAGTACTCTCTATTTACCTCAAATCATCATGCTACCGTTCAAATGTCAATTTCATGGTGGATTAGAACATGAAATGCCTTACTCAGGTGGTCAGGAGCGCCCTCGTCAGACTCCAGTGGTTACGTCGTAGTAGTCTAGACGTAATTGTTTATATTGATCCATTCGCACGTGGTCAGCGATAACTGCCAAATAAGAAGCCTGATGGTGGGATAGCCTGACTGTGAGCAAGAGGTTGGGAGAGGCAAAAGAAAATATTGCTAAAAATACTAAACAGTGTTTGGTAACCACAAATGAATTTTTCGAAGCGAGAGGATAGCTCACGGGTGGTCTCAATTTTAGAAGGTAGTGCCTACCTACATTAGGAAGTAACACTTAGGACATTTACCAAAATATAAATTTATAAAACGCTTACTAAATGTCTCTAAACCAAAATGCCTTGGTTGAATGATTCATCCTAAAGGGAGATGGGTATGGTTTTTTTTTATCCCTCTCCTAGCCTCAAAACTTAGGGAAATGACAGGACAGGTGGATTGTCATTTTCGAATAAATTCACCCTTGTGCAAAAGTAGACAACTTCAAAAAATAATTGGAAACAGGTTTTATTGATCAACACATAACGTTAAAGTACTAAGACAGAAATTGATAGGAAAATCAAAATCAAGTTAAAAGTGCTGGTTATTTTAGAAGATTGTGGGTGTTGTGATTTAGAGTCAAAGGTGAGAGGGAAAGTTGGCTTCCACTTGATGACCACGTCAGCGTTATGATGAAGTTCTTGAGATATTTTTCTTATAGTATCTTTTATAAATTTCTGTCTGTAGTTAATGGAATTTTCCCATATAGTGAAAACGATCGCGCCGTACAAGTTGAAATGGACGAAAGGTCTCGACTTGTCTTCAGAGTTGTGTTGGAGTTGAGTGGAAAGACGGCCGCCTATGATTCCAAAATACTCGTTGTTACAGGTGACGGGGCCCCCAATGTCGTTATTGGCAACTAAGAACTTGGCTGGATTCCATTGGGTTCCGAAAGGAATCGCTCACACCCATGTGGCTTCTTCGTGGTAGTCTAGACCTAATTGTTTATATTGATCCATTCGTACGTTGTCAGCGATGACTGGCAAACAACAAGCCTGATAGCTCATAAGGGGTCTCCACCCGTACAATAGTATTAGTGAATTTTCTCCATCACTCTCATGAAGATTTTTGAACTTTTCAAAGTATCCAAAACCAAAAAACAAACAAACGTACCTACTCTTTCTCCACCGCCAAGTGGTACAATTCTATCATTTCCTCGAATGGCGGAGTTGGAGCAAAAGTGATCTGTGCTTCTGGGGCTTCGGCGATGTCTTTGTCGAAAATCACCAACCCATAATTGTAGGAAATGTAACGCGCCCAATGAAAATCATCTTTGGAGTATGTCTCTAGCTGTATCCTCCTGCACTTCGCATAAACGAAGTATTGCCTTGCGAGGAAGCGATATTGCATTCTCGCTAGATCTGTCTCCCCCACAAATATCTGCAACAGATGTTCCCAAACGGACATGGGGATAGCTCTATCTACGCTCCCTCCATCAAATGTTGGCGACACCCAGACAGGAACAAGCCGTTTGGATGATGTTCGGGGTGAGGAGGACTCCGCCGCACTTGGTCCGCCAGAGGTGATATGACTCATCCCAAAGTTCCAGATTAAGTAAAAAAACGATGTTAAAAATGGATGGGTTAGAAAGAAAACTCCTCAACTGATCCATTAGACAAGCCAACAATGAGAAAAGAATTAACTGCAAACAAATTCGTTTCAGACGATTCCAAGACCGAACAGTTAAAAAAATAGAATGGAATGGATTTTCAATGTGGCATCGACTCCTGGATATGAACGTTTTAATTGTAGAAGCAGATACAATTAAACAGGACGGTACACATATTCCATTTAAATGCACTCTGACAAGGATAAAGTTTCCAGCCATAAGAAACACGATTTTACTAAATATAATCATTTATTACACGATTCACATGATTAAACAATTAGGATAAAATATTATTCTGAAGGCTGGAGGAAAAACAAATTTAAGAGGTCATAGCCTACAAATAGTATTAATACCTTCAGAACTCCATAAGAACTCTGGCTGTGATACGAGGATATTCTGAATATATCTTTGGGGGAAGGCCAGAATTGTGTATCTACAGTATCAAATATATTCGTTTCTGTGTGATATGAAATGACTAGGTTAAACGTAAAATGAATTTCCAATAAAATTTGATTACATAGAAATTGAACGTGAAGGAAACTCCATTGGTGGGTAATTATGAATCATTCACAGTTATGGGATCGAAATTCGGCTGAATAGTCTCCTAAAAAGAATGTCTAATACTTAACAGATAGTAGCAACAGGGTAAATTAGTAACCACCAATAAACCAAAAAAGTTGATAAAAATTATTAACGAACAACGTAAGAAAAAACTAATACTGGAAACACGAATTCGTCTTCTATTAAACGCTAATAATCGATAAAATTATGAACAAACGAAGGTAAATGGCACCAGGATTTGTGGTAGAAATGTCAATGAATTAAATTTGCGTACAATATTTACCATAATAGTTTTAAATCACTTATTCTTTACCAGAAAGTAGCTAAAGAGGAATAATAAAAAATATTGTAAAAAACCTACAATAGATTTTAGAATATTACATGGGTAATATACATAAATACTTCCTCAAACAATTAAAACATTAAATAGCTAATGTACAATGAAGAAAAACAGCTATTGCAAGAACTTTCTATTCAATCAGCAATATTTGCAATAACACCGCGTCAATAGTACTTTTAGAACAAAGTAGGCTTATATGTAGGCGATGAAACAAGATGTACATATGTTATCAGCTTTGGTTTAGTGTGAAATTCTTATTTTGTGATTCTTAGATAGTATGTAATGATCGACGAACGTAACGCGGGTGAGGTGGAGGGAGGATCAGAGGGAGGTTTCTGTGACAGCTTCACTTCCAAGGCCGCTACTCGATTCAAGTTCGGACCTCTTCCCACTCATCTGTAACAGAAAGGGACGTGTACTGGACCCAGCTTGTTCTGTGCAGGTCTCCCTTTTCAGATATCAAAACTCAGAGATGGCCAGTAATTGATTACACGAGTTTAATTAAATACACCTGTAATTAATAACTATTAGTGATTGTTCGAAAAATTGAAAAGGAAAGTGAACAAGAGGCTCAATTGATGAAAAGTAATGTTTTGAAAGCAACAATTACTCAACTTAAAAATAAAAAATTAATTGTAATTGGGATTGCCAATACTGTTAATGAATAATTATTTAATTTTAATTTAATTATTATTTATTTAAAATTCAATAGTAATTAATTATTAGCCATGACCACCCCAGAAACGTTACGAAAATGTGTCACATAACTATGCCACAAATCAAGGTTGAACTATTTCTCATCGTGATTCGGCTTATTAATAAGTAAAGGTACTTAAGTCTAATGATATATTTTTTTTTAAATAATATTTTTATTGTTACAACTGTAAAGAATAATACATCTAGTAACTTAACTTTAGAAGAACTTGGATCACTTTTGGTGATTCATGGATCACTATCTACCTCCACAAAAGAGTTCACTACTACTAGCGATTCATAACGTTGATGTGATTGTTGTAGAGATGTGCGATCCAGTGACTTACAAATATCGGTGACTTTGGTTCCAGTGACAAGGAAATATTGGTGACTGCCATATCGGAGACAGAGAGTGGAAATTAATGAAATGTGGCGCTGTCACCGTTTTTGAAGAAAGGAAACATAAAGAGATGTTGAACATAAATTTTTATGAAAAATAATATTTTTTTATTTTTATGAATTTTTATCATTTTTTTTTAGTTAAAATAATAATAATCTGTTTTTATTCTTGTATAATATACAAGAATAAAAACAGAATAGGTATTATTATTTTATGTAAAAACATATTATGTAAAAAAATGTTTTACTAAATTTTAAACTTCTGAATAAGAGTGAGAGAAAATTAAAAAAAAAACATTCATCGCTTTAAAATGTATTTTATTACATGAAAACGTCATTGTTTTAAGGAACTTATGAATGGTAACATAAATTAATGTCGAATGATAACACAAATTCTTTAGCATTAAATTCAACAAAAAACTTAACACCAATATTTCTACTGTTACATCACAAAATATTTCTTTGGTGATAAAAATCACATAGAATTTGTAGAACATAAAAATGTAATTGACGACAAAAACAGAAATTATGAAAAACTGGAGTTATACATATAACAAATTAAATATACATAGTCTCTTGAAACAAGGATTTTCATTGGTGCAAGCGGTGACAGAGACCGTAAGTAGATATCCGATGTGAGATTCAGTGGCTGAGGCCAGAGCCGCCTAGCGGAGACAAAGCGAAACTGTGGTACCCGTTACAATCCCGCGCCTTACTTTGTGTTGGAATCCAGCGCAGTCACCGAAGTATCTGTCACTGCTTTTTCCAGTTTCTCCCATATCACTTGTCACCAGTACAGAAATATCGAACATCTCTGGATTGTGGAGCCGATTTTCGTGATCCACAGCTCTTTTTCTTATAACCTCGTCGACCATCTCAACCTTGAGATCGCAATGCAGATCATTTGTTCGAATATACCATGGGGCATTTAATATGCTTGCTCAGACTGTTCGGATGATTTTGACGTTGCTCTTTTTGGTATAGCCCGATAAAGGACAGCCATAGGCCCATATTGGTTTAATCACTTGCTCATATAGTAGTACCAGTTTAATGGCCCTGCTAGTTTGACGAGCACGTTAATAATAACGAGCGGCGGGACTCCGTGGAGAAAGAGAAATCGGGCTAACGACGGCGTTAAATTCAGGCGTTAGCCTAAACGGCACGTTAAACTTGTAGGTGAAAGTGGCCCTGAGCGAGCTTATTTCAATTCCATTTACTGACGAGTATTCCGTCAGGAGTCGCTTGTTGGGGTAAGCGGTACTGTCTCCTGACCGACTGTACTTGCAACTATGTACAATTAGATAAGATTGTAATTTTGCGATTTAACTCACAAATTACCAAGTAATTCAAATGTTTTTAATGTAATTTTAATTACATTTTGCTCATCACTGCCTAAACCCCCAACTCACCAGACAATCAGTCTATTCTCCTTTTGATTCACAATCGATTATTGAAGATTTCCTATAACCCCCCTCCCAATCCTCAATCACCATATATCATTTCCACGTTTCAAGGTTGCCCAGCCACCGTATGGTCCATTAAAAGCTTTGGAATTCATGCAATAAAATCCGTTCTTTCCCACACGGACTTTAGGTCTAGTTAGTCCTCACTTCTAGCCTTCGCTTGGCTTCACACGCATAGAAACTTTGGAGATAAAACTGGTCAATAACGTTGTTTTTTGAGGTTTTTATTGACCAAGGCAAGTGGGAGCGTCATTTCCAATTAATTTTGGACGGCGAATTGATCGAGATGGGTCTCAGACTAATCGGACTTTGACAATCTCATTTTGAAGGTGTACTAACTCTTGAAGAACATGTTTGTAAAATTCAATTTTCATTCTCCATTTTTTCATTTTCTCGTTTGACGAATTATCAGCCAAAAAACGTTGTGGTGGGGGGGGGGGGGGGGGGATTAAAAATTATAAACCTTGATGATGAAATAATTAATAGCGTTTTTGCTGCAACCAAAAATCAGACTTATTTTTCTGTCTTCCATTCGGTTACAAGAGTAATTTCAGTGACAAAAAAATCATTTGTCGATCGTTGATATATTTGGTCTTACAGGCTCTCAGTCTATAGGGATGAGAATATAATAACGTTAACAGTTAAAATAACTGGTTTTTGCATTTTTGGAGTAACCGCAATAATCAGTTATTCAAAGGAGACGGGCGGTATTCAGAATAATGTCTCAACGGAGGCCTTCTAGCTTTTAATTTGGGATAAGGGGAACGTTTTCTTTGACGCTCGATGATCCTCTCTACTTCACTTTTATTCCAGAGGAGACAAGGGGTTGTAATCTAGGGATCTATATTTTTCTCTAGCAAAACCACACCAACCTCGAGCTTCCATTGGAATCATCCTCCCATCCCAGTCAGGGCCCAACAGTTCATGGACCGATCCCCTTCATTGTTTTAATCTAAGATCTGTGAACGGGTTCGCTCTTTTAAACTTCTGGGTGAGTAATGCGTTATAACCAGTTAGCCCACCTCTAACCGAAATTAACTTTGGCCTCTTCTGTAAAATTAGGCCTGGTTTTGGATCCTGAAACCTTCAAATTATGTATAATTAAATTATAAATAATCAAATTTTGATGAGGGCAGTTTGACTCACCAGAATGTCGTCCGAGGAGCGGTCCCTCTTGAGGCGGGAGCCAGAATTCTTGATCGATGACGGAGACCCCCCGTCGAGGAAGTACATTAGCGAATCCGAGAGCCGGGCACCTGATGAAAAAAAGATTGATAAGGATTAGTTAAACGAAAATTTGGATCAGAAAAAAACAGCCCAACCAGGCCTTCATTGGCCCCTTTCCACAATCAAATTTGAAAGTTCTGAAATGTGATTTAAAACTAGACCAAAGTTATTGATCAAACGAAAAAATATACAGGGAAATCGGCAATATACATAAGCGTATGAGCAGCGATTGTCCAATACCCTGAATGAAACTTGGAATTTCCGCAATTCGTTCCACAACTAGAATAAACTTGGAGTCGAAGAAAACTTTTTTCAAATAGTCAATGAAATCAGATGAAACTAAGGAAGAATTAATGATTCGTCAATATTAGACCCTCCACTCACCCCTTTTTCTAATGAAAATTAAACGTTTACAAATATGTTAAAATACTAAACTCAAAAAGTTAATCGACCAAAAAAGAACAACATTAATCGGTCGAGAATTATCGTATTACCAGCGGCTGAAAGGAGAAAAATGTTGAGAGTTTGTTACACAACTGCAGTAAAGTTGGGATTGAATTAAAAAACTATCAGGGAAATCGGGAGTTTTATTATTTCTTTATTACATAGACATAAAAATTACCTCAACTCGACAACTCACGCCTCCATTCCTTGTAATTACAGTACAGTTCAAAACCAGGCTTCAAACCCAGTTAAAACTCCTTATTTTTCGTCCATTGTTAGCTTTCCAATACTAAGTAGCGTGAGAACTGTTTCCGGCCATTCCTCATTTTTCTCCCTGATTACCAGGTCAACGTTAAATTAATCCTTTTAACACTTATACCAACTCCTTATCCTATACGAGGTGTGGCTATTAAATAACAAGACTGCTTACAACAAATGGTTTAATAAAAAAAATTATGATACAATCGAACTTTTCCCCACAATATACTTCCGTCCGCCGACATCAAATAGATAGAGAATTTAACGCTCTTTCTAGCGGTGTCTTTAAATTTGGTCTATCTCTAAAATTAGAGGAGTTATGACAATTTTAGTGACATAATATCGAAAACCCAAAAAAAATTGTAAATCGCGAATAACTCGAAAACAAAGTCTCTAAAAAAAATTGCTAAGAGGCACTTTTGGACGGAAATGAGTTGTAGAACACGTAGGAGTCGAATTGTGCGTAACTCCTGGGACAATCTGTATTGTTGAGAGGTGTTAATTACAGTCACTGAACAAGTTTGGATGAAAAACACCCAATAGAAACATAGCAAGAATTAAAAGAACATAAACATAAAAATTGGCATAGGAGACGGCCAACTAAAAAAAGCAGGTGACAGTATTTAAATGACATCATTTTAACGCCATGTCAACATGAGCGGATTTTTCTTTCCGAAAGTAGTGGAAAGTGAGTTGCACTCAAAACCGTCTGTATTTGGACTAATTATGAACATGGAGTCTATCACTGTCGATTTCAAATTAAATACATTTCTTCTTGCCGATTTTACTTTTCAGAGTAGAAAGTCAGAGTGGAACAGCCAAAAGAAACAAATTTTCCATCATCCTCCCACATAATGTCAACATAACATAATAATGTCTAGAATGTTGTAGAACGTATCCGTAAGAGAATGCAATGGGAATCAACTAACCTGTGGCGTCGGCGGACGACGAGGGGTCGAAATCCCCCGTTCTTGATGAGAAGCTGAGATCTGCGGGTGAACCCGTGAGGACGCTGCGACTGAAAAGGTAGTCCCTGAACGGTGAGGTCAGGAACTCCTCCCCACTCCCACTCACGCTCGCTGCATCCTCCGTCTTCTCTTCTCCCTGAAGGTAACAAAACAATTTGTTACTATTTTTCTTTTAAAATTTTCAATTGGCTTGAATATTTTTACAGCCGTTACAAATACTTGCGAGCAGGATCAGATTTTAAATAAGTCCTAAATTCCAGAAAATTATGTTTTTCCTGTTTTCACAAGTTTAGAAACGTCACGATCAAAATGGGAAAGGAATCATGAGAAATCAAAAGGCTGCGTCAACTTCAAAAAAGGAAAACTCAATGATTTCCTAGAATCTACTAGGCACGCAGCATCTTCATTATCATTACTTCACTCTTGAAACAAAATTCCACAGCAATTGTATCAGCTGACGCAATCCCATGATACTATAGTCGGGTCAGCGTAAGAAGTTACGCGATCATCAGATGGGCCGAAAGATGAGATGAAGTAGCATTCTGATACCCCTTCAATACCTCCTCCTCTGATCCACCACCCGTTTCTGCCATTGCTTCCACATTGGTTTGCGCCCATACATAATTTTCATTTTCAACTTTTTGTATAAACACGATTGTTTTCCTACATAATACAGGCATTGTGGACTGTTGGAATTGTCGGAGCTGCTGACGAGAATGGGCCACAGCGGCGTCCCCACCTACGACCGCGGGTTTATAAGCGCTGGAATCACCAAAACTATCAGCAAGACCCTTCGTAGGACCTTCGCTGCAGCTGGGTGCTTCGTCGTCGTGGTCAAAGTTAGTGGAGTTTTGAGGAGAGACTTTAGCGTATTAGGGAAAATAGTAATTGTACAAGTGTTGAGGAATAATTGTAAAGTAAATCCAGTCAGTTATATTGGTCTTGTTCAATTTGTCTTCTATTCCTCTAAAAGACATAATTGGTGAAGGGAGGCGACGGGTACCGATCCTAATACCTCTTGCACAGAATATTTGCCATTGTGAACTGAATTCCTCTTTTGGATTGTGGTTTTGTATTTTGATTCGCCATTGTGATAATGGCTACCTCTTCAGCGATGTCAGAGGGTTCAGGAAACAGAAAACGGCAACGCTCCATATTGGTAAACCTATTAGCTGAATATTTCAAGTTGGAAAAGGAAAATTATGGTCATTGTGATCAGTGAATCAAATAACGGAACGTGTGGCTGATGCATTAGGTTTTAGTCAGAAAACAGTTTCAAAAATCGTTAGTGAAGTTAGAACAACGACGGATTCAGTTTCTACTTCAGATAAGAGGAGACAACGACCTTCTCCTAAAACCAAGTTGGATTCATTTAATGAGACCGCTCTTCAAAATCACATTAATAGTTACTACAGCGGAAAATCTGGTCGACTCGATTAAAACTTTTCGCTTCACTCAAACAAGCTAATATATTATTTTCTCTGGGTGCAAATCTTCAATTTCAAAAGTACTTCATCGTTTGAACTTTCGATGGAAAAGCGTGGACAATCGGTTGCTGCTTATGGAAAGGGCTGACATTGTTGCTGCAAGATGTTATTTTCTACGCAGAATACGTGAAGCTCCAGATCAGAATTCGAATACTGTAATGATAGAGATCATTTATTCTCGGATGGCAACCTGAATGACGAAAGTGACGGGTGTTTTCCATTACCTGATGAATTACGTTCATAAAAAATATTGTTATTTATATTTATTGCTAAAATGTCGTGGAAAATTGGTTTAAGTGTTGAAAAGCTATAATAAAATTTTTGTGGAGTGTTTATTTTTAATTGGAAATGTTATAAAACCACTCCCGATCCACGCCCCATCTATTCAGTTTTCCATAGCTTAATGATCATCTATAGCTTGAAGATCATAATATTATTGTTTGAAACGTTATAATACTAAAAGTTGAAAAAAAGAGGAAACTTTAATTTGCCAGCACGAGTTTCACTTTATTGTAGGTATGTTTATTGTACGTATCGTTGTATCGCTACTTAACCCCATTTATACCAACAGGTGAGTGTGAGATCGGAATCCCTCCCCTCTTCCTTGCCTTCATGTAACTTCCTACACTGATCCGACTACAGGCGATTTTTAATATGTCCGAGCATGTTCAAATTCACATTTGGGTTTACATTCAAAGTTAGGGAGAGCGATTAGATGAATTCCACTTCTATCAAACCTTATATGAAAATAATAGTTTTTGATAATAAGATATTTTTAATTTCAGCCCTTCGATTTCACCCTTTAGGATTGACTGAGATCGATGCCGAGAATTCAGCCTCAAATAGACCCCAGTTATGATTTTTTATCCATGTTTCACAAACAATCGTTCAATATTTTCGGAGAAAACCGGACAGATTTTATTTTATTATTATTTTTTTTTAAATTAAATTTTGGTAATCTAAGCATCTTGAAACGTAAAAAAGCAAATTTTGAGGAGGGTAGGGATCACAAATATTTTTTTCTTGTCCAATTAGTTCCGTTCATTATTGAAAATAGTAAACCATTATCACAAAAAACGGCTGAACATTGGTCAATTTCTACTTAGTAGAAAATTAGCATTATAAACACGTTAAAATCTTATTAAAGTATGAAAGGCAAATAAGTCTCGGGATCAGCTTACCAACTTTTGATTGTTCCCTATCAACAAGTCTCCAGGGCTGTGACCCCACGATAAGTCCTTCATCGCCCAGGTCGAGTTTCCGGGCTGACACAGGTTTGATCCACTCAGGGCAACCACTGGTTTTCTGCTCCTGGGAGTGATCATCGCTTCCTGGACAATGAAACGCCACATAACATCTTGAGATGAATAGAGAAGAAAGTCAGGGATCATGCAAATAATTGGTTCATACGCATTGCACAAGAGCAAATGGAATAATCCTCATCCACACTGCAAATTTTACAAGTAGCATGTCCCAAGTCTAGCAGCCAACAGTTTTCAGAATAACTCCTCCACCTGCGAAAACCCCTGCACGCTTCCCAATCAGATCTCCCTCTGCAACAAAAACTGGAGTACTTCCTTTCAGAAGCCACACTGCCCCCCCCCCCCCCCCCCACACACACACATGCCTTAGACGTACAATACTTTCCATACGAAATACCTTCCTGTCATTATTACTCTTTTCAATTGTTTACCTTATGCACAGTTGTATGATCTAAAAATTAATCTTGATCTCAGGATTTGTCCTTTTTCTGGTTTTTAGTTCAGTCTTTACCTTTTTATATTCTCATCCTAACCTCAAAGCACTTCAACAACCTTGTAGGTAGAAAGAAGTTATTTTTCCCCATCATGCTTTCTTGTTTTCACCTGGATGCCGTAACACTGTTGTTATATTGTTGTTTTTAGTTATGACCATTGAAGATTTCACTCTAATGACTATGTATGGTAATCTAACACCGTAGAGTACCCTTGGGTAAGGTATGACTTACAAAATACGGGTATTGCTAAATAAGTAGGGGTCGTTGAGTTTTCGTACCAATATTTTTGAGTTTGTCTTAAGATAAGTTTACAAGCATTTGCTGCGAGCAGGTGCTTCGAACGAGCATTGGTTCTAGGCTCAGGCAGTGTAAACAGTCGCTTCGAGCCGAACACTGTGTGTATAGAAGGCTTGTTCGTGCTAGAGGCTGATACACCCGATGTCAGTTTTCCAACGAAGGGATGCTCGTTCGTCGCCCGCTTACTGTAAACACCCTGGACCGATGTTCATCAAATCGAATCTAGTTCCAACCAAGTTGTTGAAGGTGTCATGTCTCTCCCATTTTGACGTTCACTTTTGTCATTTTTTAAATTGTTTTAGATTTGATTTCGACTGTTTCGCCATGGTGTGGAAAAACGAAAAGAGTCTGACGTTAATTTCCCTGTATGAGGGGTTTCCAGAGCTGTAGCAGCCCGACCACAAACGATATTTCAGCTCACTGTAATCCTCCTTCAAATCCTTTAGCAATGAAGAATAATTTCTTCACCGCAGATATGACGACTCCCACATGCGGCGCCTTTTTCTTTTGTGCCTTTCCTTTTTTAATAGATGATCTAGAACCACAATTGATGCCGCGGTAACCACAGCTCTCACGAATAACACAGGTGCCATCTGATCGCAGGAAATGCTTGCGAGGGACTGACCATCGGAAACGCTCACGCAGTGTCAACAGTGGTGCTCGTTGCAATCAGTTGACTGTCCCCAACCCTTGTGACTGAACTGTGTTAGATGTAAATACGCGATGAATACACTAAGTGCTTTAAAACGTGAGTTCGCTAAATTGACGGTGTAGCAGAGAGATTAGTCAAGATGCCCAATGACTCTATTGACAGGACTGCAACAACCCTCCAAGGCAAGCATAAATCGTTCCGCCATTCGCAAGTTCAATCCTTATAACTACGAAAAGGTAAATTGGCTCTGCAGATGTGAGGTAAGTAATAAACTTTTTTGCTTCCCTTGTCTGCTTAGCTGCAATAATAGGAATGAAGCTTGGGTTGAATAAGGAATTGGGCTTTCACCTCCACGATGGTTCTTGCTGGGCAGATGTGAATTTCAACTGTAGCAAAACAGAGTTTTCTGAAATTCCACAATTATTTCTAAATTTTCATTCTATTTCAGGTATTTACGTAATTACTTCTGAACTTCTTTTAAAGGTATAATTGAGTCGTTTGTTTCACGATTTGAAGCCGAGAAAGCAGACAAGATTGATCTCCCTTGCACATTGGCAGTTGAAAATTGATTTGGGCGAGAAAAGCCCATTTTCGTCTCACGTTCCCTTCGTGGTTGTCTGTTACAGTCTCGGTGCACCCTCTGTGTTTCAGGGCAGGAGCCGCTACTGTTTCTGATGTTATAGTTAGCAGTTGTCTGTGCTGAGCCTAAACCTCTTCCAATTTTTATAGGAAGGTTTTAAATAAACCGAAAGCTAGGCGAAGAGGATCCAGTATCACTACTCGTTCCTTAACCATTCTAAGAGCTGCCTACGCACACATTTTACGAATACACCAATAAAATATTAATATTTCATTAATTGATTGATTGATTTTATTTATTAATTGAAAATCCCACTACTTTGGTCTCACAATTGGAAATGGTTATTGTGCTAAAACTATTTTCACTGCGTGAAAACAACAGAATGGCGAGAAAAGCAAGAACACGAATTTATATCGAGACAAAGGAACTTCGCTTTTGAACTTAATAGTGAAAGTCCATGTAACTCAAGTACACGAAGATTTCACGAGTAATTGTATTGAACTTGTACCACACAGGTGGAAGCACTCGAAGCACACGAGTGCATGTACCTGCATGCTTTGGATACAACAATTAAATATCTTGTATGGTAATGAATAATGTCAACTTACACCAGTAGCAAATGTTGGAACTAAACAATGTAATCACACCAGTAACAGGTAATGGAACCAAATAGATTGGTCAATTGAATAGATCGCATGACACCCCGAACCTACAGTCCTGCCTTATTGTGATTGTTTACCATTTTCAAAAGTATTGGCCGCTGAGCATATACTTGACACACAAACAAAACAACAAGAACAAACAAAAAGATTAGTTTTTTTTTAATGAAACAGCCCAAAGAGTTTGATCCTCATATTTTGTTTTGTTATCCGTTTTGTGTATACCGTATACAATTATTAGGTTTTTAGAGTTTCTGCAGAAACAGGGTAAAAAGTCATTTCCAAAGCCGTTAGATCATCAACTACTGTATAGCGTAGGGTACACAATACAGTTATTAAAGATTAGTATAATTATTTTCAATTAGTCCAAGTGATCATTTACCAACAACCAAAACAATTCTATAGATGTTAAAATAAATTAAAGCTAGCCACCAATTAGATCAATGTTTTGGTAATTTATAATCGCACGATTGATCTAATAACTACCAACTCAATTTCAACTAAGAACCATGTAGTGCCTTATATATAATTTATAATTATACATAATTTCCAATTACGTTAAGCTAATGTCTTTTAATGTACTTGTGCATCCCAATACTTTCAAACAGAAAAATCAGAATCTGTACAAAATACGCTACTAAAATTGACAGGAGGTAAACTCAAAGTTGACTTCCAGCCAACGTATGGCACTCATTGTAGTTTGAGAAATCACTGCACGAACCACAAGCAAATACTAAATAACGAAGGTAAATTAAGTGATACTTACAAGTGGGATGTTCTACTAGTGACAGAGGACTCAGCAAACAAATAGGTAACTATTATATAAATTGATTTGATTTAGTAACTTACCTATACATGCTCTAATGTTTCTCAAAATTACAAAATTCATATTGAACGTTTTCAAAATAAGAATTAAGGTTTAGAAAATACAACTACATGACTACTTACCAATACCATATCCACGAAGGCAAAATTACAATGGTAAGAAGGGGAGAAAGGGCAGATAGAGCCAAAGTTGAGTTAACTAACGTCAAAAGTCAAGTACCTACAGCATTCCCCTTCCCATTTTGAAAGATAGCCAAGAGGAGGAGTGGAGTAGGATATCCTGAGGATGAAACCTGTTACTGACCATTAGAATCAAAAAACGTATTAAATTACGCCTAGTTCTTTCAGCATGTTATAATTCCAAGTCAAAATAAGCCCGATTTTATTAACGGAGGGGTAATTTGTGGGTTTCAAGGAAACTGGGATAGAATGGTCCTACACTAACAACTTAGGGCATTGGAGTGCCATTTGAAAGCACTATTACAACTGGTTCGGCGAATTTATTAGTATTCATAATTATATTTATAAGTGTGGTCATATAAAAACCGGACTTAGGGACTTTTCTGTAATGGATTCATCACTTACCAATATGTTTATCATGAATGTCGACTAGGCGTACAGGAAATGTAACGCTGAATCGGACTATCCGTTCCAAAGTTGGTTCAAGTGAAAGAACGTGGGTTTTTTAAACCAAAAAGAAAAAACGCTGCAAATTCTTTCACTGCACTGGGGTTTATTATTCAATTTCATTCATTTGGCTAGCATTCAGTGTGCGTGTTTGGAGTGTGCTAGCTTTGGAGTGTGCGAGTGTCACAAGTGATAGAGCGATTATTGAATTTCAGGAGATATGCATAGAGCACTTAAATTGGTTCTCAACCAAAATACCTATTTCGTTTGATCAGTTGATCATATTTGTGTGCCTCCTGAAATTCAATAATCGCTCTATCACCTGTGAAACACACACACTCCAAATCTTAGTAGAAATTCAAATCATGAATGCAAGCCAAATGAATAAAATTGTAAGAATTTGCAGCGTTTTGACCACGTTTTCGGGTTCTACGTAAAATTTCCGTTACAACCAATGCACATTCATAATCATAAACAACCCCTAAGGACCGTAATTGCAGTTCAAACATTGAAAATTTGAAAAAAATGTAAGTTTCTGAATTATTTGTATTTTTACTGCAGTTCCAAAAAACTTGCGATTCCTCGTCGATCTCATGGAGAAATTCCAGTTTGAAGGCGAAAAAACATTACGCAACTTTTGAACTGCAATCGAGTAATCCCAGGGATAAAAGAAACAGTTCGCGGCATGAATTGGGAAAATGATTAAATCCGCAAAATAGATAGGTTAAAAAAATACTACTTTTCGGGAAAAATGATCGAAAATCATTTCTAATATCCAGACTAGTAAAGTTTAAATAAATCAGACTAGTGAAATTAAAAGAAGTCGCGCTCACAATGTGTTCTCAGAATCTATATCTGATATAGGTTAAAAATGTATTTATTTTTCAGCAAAATTTATATATTATTCATTTTGTTGAAGCTCTCTTGAAAATCATTGAAAATAAACCGCAAAGGAATCACCTAAAAGGAAATGTTATTGTTGAACGTGATGTAATAAGAATACTTATTTACCCCACTAATGATATTGAATAATATTTACCTATATATCATCAGCGTTTCAACATATCAGAATGCTTCAACCCGTGTGTCGGCTATAAACTACAACTATCAGCATTGGCTATCACTCCAGTATCCACATTCACTACAACTCGACGCTATCGGCATCACTAGGTTACAAACAAACAATAATAAACCAAAAAACGCAAATGTTGTCACCATAAATCGGGCCATACATCGGGAATGGTTTGACCTACGGACGTGGGGAGGGTCTCATTCGATTCCTCATGGTATGTTCTTCAAATAGGTAAATATTTAGGCCGATTCGACTTGTTTTGAGGTTTTTAGGGATTTTACAAAACTTTTACAGCCCTTAAAGGGCACTTTAAATTGAGTGAGAGAGCTGGCTTAAGAATTGGGGCGTCGTCGGACCAAGATGGATTTTTCCTGAAAATTTCAGATCTTTTGCATCAGCCGTTTGGGAGAAATCGTGCGTACGGCGTACGACGGACGGACGGAAAAATGTTTATTGCAGATTCGGATTCTACACCCTTTGAAACGTAAACCATGAAATTTTCAGGGAGAGTTAGAATTTTTTTTCCAGAGCGATTACAATGGTTTATTATTGAATAATAAACCAAAACGAGTTTTTCTAAAAACAAATCTTTGAAAAACCGTATCTTTCGAATGTGTTGAGATAGAAAAGTGGGGTTGAAGGCGTTTTGCTCCGTTTTCACCTGTTTCACCATAAATTATTCAACCAAGGTTATGAATACGGTTCAAGGTTATGATTATGAATACGGTCATTAATGTAAATATGATTACAATCGTATCCACAAATTGAATATGATTTTACCGGTATTCGTAATTGTTTTGGTAATTTTTTTTACATCACATTTTTTGGTCTCAATTATCTGGAAAATCGTAAGTTTTTTAAAATTATTTTCAGTCAAAATAAATATTTCCTCTTGGGTCCCGCCTCTAGTACTGCTCTAAAGACACATCCGTGATGTTTATACTCAGAATTACAAATTTCTTGTAATTTTTGAAAAAAATATAATTCAGAGCTGCCGTAATGGAGTACGGCAGTGTTAAAGGGGAACAAAAAATGGTAATTTTGAAAGAAAATAATTTTGAAAAACACTTCTAATTTTCAGGGGGAAAAAAAAAGTACTTAATTTTGGAAAAAAAATTAGAACACCGTTAAAATTATATTAAATTTGGGATCGTAATCACATTCATACTCATGACTGTATTCATAATCATGAGCATCATATTATACATCATGATTTTATTCATATTCATGATTATGAATATGCTCATCTCTGGGTGGACCCAGTCTACCCCACTCCAATCTCTTCAAGTCATAAAAAAGGAAGAAAAAATTACGTGCACGAGCTGGGTTTTGGTGCAGGGTGTCTAGAAGACTGAAGGCGCTGTCACCGGGAAGCCCAGGAACTACGATCGAAGGCAATTTTACCTGCATGGCTTTGGGCATCCGCTGAGCGGAGCGCGTGATGGGCGACATGTCGTCAGGGAGACCGACCGGCGTGTTGGCCGAAGGAACGACGGCCGGTGTGCTCGTAAGAACGTCAGGCGTCGGCCAGTGGCGCCTGGGCGAGTCGAAATTACCTGTGGCGAGCGGAGGCGGCGCCGCCGGCGACGGGGGTGTCGTCGTCGTCATCGACCCCGTCGTCGACAGGCTGTCGTCCGTCGTCACGTCGTCCGCGAGATCGTCTTCGTCGTCGTGAGGGCTGGGCGATTTCTTCTGGTCACTGCAGCTCCCCAGGTTCAGGCGTAGTTTAGCAGTCAACGGCGTCCGTGGTATTTTCCTTTCAGGGCTCTATTTCCCAGCAATTCCATAGTTTTGTGGGAAAATCGTTAAGAAAAATGTTAGCCAAATGAAAATGAAGATGGATTAGTTGCAAGCATTAGTTAGATGATAAAATAAGTAAGGAATGTACAATGAAACTCGAAATTTCTAGAATGAAATACAATGGTAATTCAAAGCAAGAAGCAGATGAGTACACGAACAATGAAGGCGGATGCAATTCTTCATGCAATGACACTTGGTATAGTTTCCTAGTCTACTCTAAGGAAATATGACAAGTGGATCGAGGTACCTCAAGTTTGATAACAAATCATCCAGGAGATTAAGTGCTAAGTCTTTTCGACATTTCAAGTGGAAATAAAAACCTGCAGAACTCTGCAATTGGGTTTTTAATTTCTATATCTCGCTTACATAGGAAGAAATAATTCCGAAAGCAGAGATTATAATCGCAGTTTTTCACGTAACGTTTTACACATTAGGTAGCCTGGGGTATTTTACCGCTCCCTCAACGGTATAATCAAATTTGAGCTTTCTTGGTTTGGAAAGGGAGTTACAGCCGTTTTAACGAGTAAGACCGAAAACTTGAACAAAAACTTGCAATTGAAACTGCTGGATAGTCGAAGACAAAAAACAAAGAAATTGCTGGAGAAATTTTCGACCAGAAATTAGTCGTCGAATCGACCCTTAGGCGGTTAGCAACTAAATCGTGAACACCTGTGTAATATACATCCTCCTATACAAGGGGAAAAAATATTCACAACCTTGACCTATCGATAATTGGACAGGGGTTCACAGTTATGCTTTCTCATTTGTTAACCGGCAAATCTTTAACGAATAATATAAAGGTTATTGGTTAACTGTAAACCTGTATGGTAGTTTTGTCGCTGACCAAAACAAAACTCTCAAAAATAACGTAGTTGAGAGAATTGTGAAAAATAAAGGCGTCAATCGACTCAAAATGAGTTGAAACGGATAACAGGAACGAACATAATCACTAGAAATTTCATTCTAAAATAACTTTCAACCCCTGATTCTAAGTTTACCTACAACAGTTTCCCTTTCCAGATTCTAAGTAAACTGCTACCTACGAGCATAGCCTTCTACCATCACGGATATCCTCTGGGTGTTGCAGGCATAATAGTCTCAGCCCTTGGAAGGGCAACTGTACCAATCCATTGACAAAAAAAAGGATAAATCACCAAAAATGCAAAAAATAATAATAATAGACTAAATAAATAATTTAAAAAATAACGAACAATTTCTTTTTGGCTGTTTAGATGTTGGATACCCACTAAATAGTTCAACTAAACAGTTTTCACTCGGGCTGGTATTAAAATGTTCGTTGGAGTTCCGATTTGGTCTCTTTTAAATTGTTCTACATTTGTTTGCCCAGTAGATTAAGGTCTTTTAAATAACCCAGTTTTCTACGAAAAATCGCTAACAGCATCTATAAACTCAAATGAAGTTTGATGTTGATCTTATTTTCAGATTAATCACCCAGTATAGAAGGAGAAAACAACAACAAAATATTCTCCCACGTACATTTAACAGGGAGTGATTTGAAGACGCCATTCCACCATTTTTGAGGTTGAGGTAGTCCGTGTAGCCCTTAGCTTTGGCGTTCTTGCTAAAAATATGTTTCTGAAACCAAAATAACAAGAAATTGTCAAAATTTCCCACAGCTTATTCGTCATTAACTTTAATAAGAAAAAATGCAAACTAATGAAAAGATCAGGTCCAATACGGTGAAGGGATCATCTATGATGAGCTAACGATTTCCTCGCACACAAATTAGCTAAAACTTCAACAATCTAAAATCTTTTTTGAATAAAAAAATACGATGTAGAACCTGTTCTTTCACGAGAAACACATTTAATTAGTTTAGAATTTCTTAGCACACAAATTTGCCCAAATTTCAACGAAACTTTATTGAAATAGAACCCGATAACTTCGGAAAATTCGCTCATAAGATCATGCTGCATGATTAGAACTTTTTTCTTCCTTCCCCCTCCCCAGTGGTGAGCAAAATACAGGGAGTACCACATCTGTTTGTAAGCTTGGACATGTAAGGATTCAGTGGATTTTCAGGGTGCTCTGCTGATATTTTGGTTTCTGACCATATTTCCGTGGCGGTGGGAGGGTTGAGCAGTTAACATAAATAGCCCATTTGGTGATAACATGATACACTTGCGAGGAATGATAAATTGCATGGTCAAAGGAATGGATAGTACATTGTATAATTAGTCGAATTCAACCCGCTAATCAACAGAAGAACTCCAATGAAATTGGAAAATACGGCAGTTGGGGCGCCAATTTACATTTTTCTTATGCAACCATTAAATTACCTTGATTGAAATGCCGAGGCTTTTGGTGCGCGGGGTTCCATTCCCGTTTTCTTTGTTGAACTGCTTAATAAGCCTCTTCTTGTGGGAAGACTCGGGGAGGCCTTGTATGTGAGCGTACAGCTGAGCGAGAGCCGTCTCCGTTGGATTCACAGCATCCTCTTTTTGAGAAAGTTCCCGGTCCGTGAAACTGAACACGGTTTTTGCTTCGCTGATGCTCCTCTCAAGCTGTGTAAATTCAAATTGAATCATTACCAACAAATACAAAGATTACATTGCTGGTAACTAGTAGTTCTCTCACCAGTAGGCTTTCTAAATTCACCCGAATTATGTATACCATTCGGAATCGTTTGAACCATGAGAATCTCAAGGTCGTTTACCTTTCAATAGTCCAATCAATACTGCTATACGGTATTTTGGCCTGGGGAGGGGCAGTAAATGCTCATTTTAAGAAACTGTTCACCCTTCAGGAAACCATTCTACAAATTATTGTAGAATTGCATAGATAGTATTGCAAGGAAGGACCGTTTACTCTAAAACACCTCCTACCAAAGAGTATTCTACTCTTCTATCATAAGCACCCTACATTGCTGCAATCAAATAGACCTGAGGCTCGTGCCACCAGATTTGTATCACTTAGGAACGTAGTTAATCCTAAAACGCGTTTAGTTATAGACTACTAGAAGTCTCCACTATCTTTCATACTCCCCCCATAAACATCTAAATCAAGATCTTAAATCCCCAACGAGTTTTAAAAGAAGTGCGAACAAAAAGTTCATTTTTTCCTGGATGATACAGCAAGGATGTGACTCTTTCGACATGCATTTTAAAAGTATCTATGTCTACCTAATTTTTGTTATAATTGTAACTGGTCTCTTCATAAGCTGAGCTTTATTTTTATTGTTATATTTTTTGTTCAGATAAATTTATTGTGAGTAAATACCACCCCAGCATCACAGGCCGCCTAAAGCAGGGTAATATTATTCACAAAGTCGAATGCTTCCTCAATATTCGTGAACATTGTACCTTTTTCGACGAACAAATGTCTCTCTCTGTCTTTAGTTAGTGTAAAACCGTAGCATTTGAACTGTTCATGAAAAGTACGTAATATCAAGTTCGTTCCACCGACTGATACAGTTAGCAGAACTTTAAAGTTAACAGAAACGTCGTCAATTGCTGTTCCAGCATGAAGAAGCTGTTGACAATGGTAGAACTACTGTTGGACGAAAACGGACAGCAGCGAGGAGATGTTGACAACATGTGACGTGTGAACACAGCTAAAACTGCTAGAAACAAAACTGGCAATGTCCTGGAGAGAAAAGAGAAAAAAGTTGTATTCAATGCAAGAGAGCCTACCTAAATAATTGTCAAAACCATTAATTACTAAGGAAACCGCTAAACTAGCCTGCATGTCATGATGCTAGTTGGACAAATGATGTAATAAAGAATTTGAAATGGTACACAATAATTAGAAGGCGTTTAATTTCAAAAAATCAGGGAAAGAAACGAAGAACGAAAAAATTGATAGAAGAGAAGCCAAACAGGTCGAAATTCGAGAAATGGTTCCCGCGACCATGATGGGACATTAGAGGAGACAGCCATTTTTGATATTGAAGATGGAGACTGCCGCTTTTGTTTGTTGTCCAGATCTTGAACTGAAATGTGAACCCTTTCCAGATGTTTCAGTTGCACAATAATTATGTAGGTCGATCTTATTCATTTCAACGGAAAAACTATAAACACGAAAACCATTTTCGAAAAAAAAAGGAGGTTGCCTGTTTTCATTTTACGGACTTCAGGGGGCGGTTTCAGGAAAATGTTTAATCAAAGTTTACTCAATAACCCGGAGATATCAGCAGTTAATAAACGATGTTCGGTTTCACAAACTCCAGTTCAGATAAACCGACGAGCAAATTTGGTTGGTTACCGTCCTAAAAAACGATTTATACCAGCTCTTTTGCCCATCTTTGTTAGCATTCCGAAATTCTGTTTTGCTGCGTTACCGTTCATTTTGATATTTCTGCTATTTTGAGTTATTGTTTTGTGCTAGTTACATATTTTGTTAGGGTTTGCCTACCTATTGGACTATTCGTGTTTTCGGTTATTTTGACTAATTTGAGCTCAAAATAATAATAATCATTATTATTTTGAAGAAAAAAAAACAGCTACAAAGGCTTGATTAGAGCATTGGTACTTGAGACGAATAGAACGAAAATACATGGGGTACGTTATCACTGTCATCTGGTTGTGACCAACATTTTGCGGGCAAAAAGCATCTCCATTTCGTATTAACCTCAAATCTACGTTTTATGGAAACGCTGTAAATCGATGTTCACTAATTATAGTGTAACAATTGATTACATTGCTGAAAACCGTTTTAAATCAACGATCAAATCTCTAGTTCCGTAAAACAACGATCTACTTTAACCATGGTTAGGGATTGTTGCTAAAACCGGCCCTCAATTGTCGTCAACTGCTGGACAGCACACTTGTTATTCGAACAAATGTACTATATGTTTTCTCGCAACAATGGTGTTCACCACAGTTAGTTGTAACTATCTAAACAAGGCTTAGATAAATGAATTAATAAATTACAGTTGAACACGTGAAAGTCCTGTTACATACGAAAGTGTTTTTCCTTTTTCCTTCCCAGTAAGCGTGGATGTCAGTGGCCAGGGCTTCTGGGATTCCAAATGTTGATGTCGATTCGTTGATCATAAACACGACTACGCAAGAGAGATTTGCTGCGGTGCTGTGGAAGACTTCAGGGCTCAACTGAAAATGAAAACAGAAATTAAGAATAGAAGTGTCATGAACTCTTCCATTTCTAATTCAAATCTTTCCGAATATCACTACAAATTTGAAAAGAACAGTCTGGTTATTTAAGAATAATTTTATAGTATAATGTATCTAGGTAATAGTACACTAATTCAAGCAGAGTTTTCTCTTTTAAAAGGTTGCAATAAACAAACGAAAATTATAAACAATCGATAGCGACAGAAATTGATGAAATGCACAGGTTGGACTTTTCAGGAATCAGCACCTCGAAAACTTCAAATAAAATAGTAATTTTTTCCATGCTTTTCAGTATTTAGAATTTGTGAACGTAATTTTTTTCACAATTGCTGTAAAAAATCACGGGCTCCACTTGGGGTCCAGTTTGTACTAACTTCTAGCAAGCCTGACAGCCTCACACGCAGAGATGCTAGGGGCGAAATATGTGGTTTCGAGGTTTTTCCGGAAATGAGCAAGTGGGGTGTAATTTTATAGTAATTTTAAACTCTAAATCGTCGGGGATATTTTTTTAGATTCGTAGAAATTCACCCACAGCAAACAATCGCGATATCCGAACCTATAAGTGAGCCCTAAACCTTACAATGACCCGAGCGATCACATTTTATTTCAAAAAAATTATAAACCCATGTGCTAGAATGGGCAGCGTTTTGTCGATAGATTTTGCTAAGACGATTACGTGAGGTGTAACTACGGGCAATATTAATAATTTAGTTAGGTATCGCTTTATTGGATTTTCCTTTCAACACTGACTTTGAGAAAGGAGAGTGTCGTTTCTGCTATTTAAATAACCTTTAATAGCAGAGCATGTAGGGTTTGATGTAGTCAATTTCGTGAATAAAATGCCCGAAAATAGCTAATATTTCTATTTTCACGTGGTTTAAATAGACTATTAAAAAGTTTGGATATAGCTATCAACTTGTACCTTCCTAGAACATAAGAGGTGAGGCGTGAACAGCGTTGCGAGATTCTGCGGGGACATCCTGTTCGAGCTTTCATGGGAAGCCGTCAGATGGAGGAGACGCAAGAGATTCTTCAGGAGACGTCTGTTTTCACGGGGTAATAGGAGAAAAAGGAGTTGTAGAGACCTCAGGACGCGCGTGGATTGGTTCGCTGACTGATCACCACCGCAGAGATCTGGAGGAAGAAAACAAAAGTTCAATATCTAAATCGAAGTAAACCAGTGGCGTAGCAAAGACATCTCTTACGAGAGGGCTACAGTAGTAATCACCGATTATTATAAGAACACACACAGCTGCAATGACTTACCGTATGACTGTTCAAAAATCAAAAAAGTTAATAGCTTAGTTTATTTAGATGAACGTTTGATTCTCAGATGAAATGGACCCACCACATTCAAAATTTGTGTCAAAAGCTAAGGAAATGTGCTTATACCCTCTATAGAATAAAATTTCTATCAGAAGAGCTAAAGATCGATATTTATCAGGCGCTGTTGGAGTCAATCTTGCAGTATGGGATCGTAATATGGGGGAGCACTTTCAAGTACCTAATTGACAAAATTTTTAAGATCCAAAAAACGACAATGAATGAGGGTATTGTTCAATAGTCCCAGGCCCCATTCCAGTGATACATTATTTCATGATTTGAATTTGTTAACTGTCCACCAATTGTACACATTACATATGCTAAAACTACCACCCTACTTTACCTCTCTTGAGCCACTGAGGCCCTATGATTGTTCATCCTCAGGTTTAGGGTTGCAGCCTTACCCACATAAAAAGCCGAACTGTCATCACATTTCTGGCAGATCAGTTGGTAAACACAGTTCTTCGACTGGCACTCCGCGGATCCGTTACATTTGTACGAATGTGAAGTATTTGGAGAGGTGAAGTCAGGTTCTTCAATGACCAAACTGCACAACTTGCACCTCGGTTGTCCACATGGATGCAAACCCCGGTTGGGTGGCTGAGATTGGGGATGGCGATGGGATAACAAGTTCCCAATAGTTTTTCCTTGGCGGTAGCTCACTCCCGGGGTTTCACGGAAAATATCCCGTGTCTGTGGACTTGAAGCTAGTATTGATTGAAGGTCACGAAGAACAGTGTTAATTTTTTGGGCACCGAAAAAGAATGTGGTAATTAGTGAAGGTCTGTCCGTTGGTGATCCTGGAATTTGTTGGTATTTGATATGTGATTGAACAACTCTATTTTCAACAAACTTTTGCGGGTATCCCCGTTCCAGCAACTTTCCCTTTAACCCAGAGAGATAACCCATTTTCAGGAAAGAAAATTAATTAAAAAAAAAATTTTTTTTTTTTTTCAGATCACAATTTTTTTATATATTTATATATAAAAAGTTTTATAAAACTTTTTTATACATCAATATATATTTTATATATATTGTATTTATGTCCCCCTCCCTCCTTCAATTCCATCCAACAACAGAGGCATTATCTCCCTCTTTGATTTTGTTTAAAAAAATGTTGGCAAAAATTCAAATTTAGGCTAGAAAAAATCATGTCATCAGAGGAAAATGATTTTAAATAAAAATTAAGGAAATTTTAACGCCTTTTTGTTGCAAATTAGTTGGCTGAATTGATCCCTGAAGTTTCGCCATTCTTACACCGAACACCCTGTATAATCTTATAATGTTATTGTTGGCCCCTTATTACGTACTTGATGGTTCTAACCCTTGAATAATTAATATAACTCCTGTCTTGATTAAGGATAGCCTTCTTCCCCCTCCCCCAATCAGCCCCCCTGGTTAGTGATAAGAAAATATGGTTAGTTCCCATTATCGATTCTTGAAACTGCCATCTCCGGGGATAGCCCGGGGATCCTGTTTAACTTCTGGGTTTTGCGGGCATTACTGCAGTTAACCCTTGGAAGCCCCAACTATACCAATTCGTCAGACTCCTTGCTACAGAGCGTAATACTCGGGTGACCAGTATCCTGAACGGTAGGCCTTCTACTTTCATGTTTTGCCAGAATTTCCTGAGACTGAGGTTGGATCAACCCCAGGAAAATCAAGGAGAGTGGGGAGATCTTAACTTGCGACAACCGGTAAACCACATTTTGTTTAGAAAACAACACCATCTACAATCTTATAAGACCATGATAGTTACCCACAATATGTTTGAAAAGAGCTGCGGCAGAGTTGTAGAAAACAGTTGTAAGTAACGAGAACGTCAATTACGAAACAGTTGGACTGAAAATATAAATCACGGGAAATCTGAGCTTCTCAGCTCAAAACACTTTCGATAACCTGAAATCATTGCAATAGGGTTTTTCGTGATCGGTTGGAGACCACCAAGTCGTCATAGAGATGTACCTAATGCCGGACATTCTTGGATCACAAGTAAAAATTCTACACACTATCAGGCTTCTGAGATTCAACATTGTGTACACGTACCAGCAATCTGACAGTACGCTGGGTAGTAAATATCAGTGAGGAGAGGCTCGGGGAGTTCTGCTAGGATGCTTTTGAGGACGGAGGCAACATCGTGAACGGAGTACGAACTCAAATCAACGGAGCCACTTTTCGTTAATGCAGCCTTCAGTTCCTGCTGCCTTGTCAATTTTCCACTTCTCCTGAACACACCTTCTTGTACAATATCTACAACATAACAGACACAAGAGTAAAACAAAACAGTTAAGCAGGTTGGCGATGTCCCTTCTGGCCCTCAATCAATCTTTTAAACGAAATGCATGGCAATTGGAAACATAATAAATACTAAGAAACAAAAAAACGGTTCAGATAGTAAGGATGTACAAATTATTTGGTGAAGGAGTTAGTTGAAAGCAGAACTGCAATTAAGTAAGACAAGAATGTATGTATTATACCTTTTAAAAACTTTTTTGCTTCTAAAAGTCTGACCAGCCCTGGTAAAAAACTAAACAATTTAATACACCACCAGTCCTTACTATTCCTTACAGTATTTATGAGACAGAAAGCAAAAGACAAAGCCGAAGTACTTCTTGCTTCATATATCCTTTCATCCACCGAGAACTTATACATTTGATCTACAGCGTAGAATAGGCCTCCAACTTCAAAATCAAACTGTAATAAATTTAAACTTTCTAAGACCACAAGTAACACATGAAAATTCATGATATGCATTTGTTTTATCTAGTCTCAATATACTTCTAGCTACATGTCAGCTAGGTATATGCCTGAAAACAGTAACAAACTCAAAATCTTTATTCGAACAGAACAGAAGTATATCATCTAGAACAAGTTGTTTCGCAATCAAATTGATAATCAACATATCTTGCCTCACAAATCGTTCAAATTTAAATTAATATGAGACGAATTTGGGGAAATTCACCCATGGGATTATGCCTCATGGGTGGCATTTTTTTGAAAATGAATGATTCTTCCAAAATTAACACTTGCAATAGATAGTGTTCTCACTGAATCCTCAATACCTCAGGTTGATCGTTTATTATTTTCGTAATAATACGTCAAAAGTAGGTATACCTACTCAGAGGATGCATAAAAGATATAAAATGATCTTACTTTCTTCTTTGGTGAGGTAAGCAATAAGTTTGTTGACTTGGGCGATGGTGCTTCGGGTGAGGGGGACCCCAGGCGGCTCGTCTTCTTTGGCAGTTTCCTTCGTGAAATTCTTGAGCTTCCGAGTGAAAGGGGCGATACCCCATTTCAAGGGCCGGATTTTGGGTTTGTCCGAATTGCCATCAGCTCTGTAAAACATAGGTCTTAATAGAGAACTCGAACTTCATACACACACGGTGAACAATGGAGAAGTATTTTCAAAACTCACATCGAGTGCAATCCACCCTATCTTTTGAAGTTATAAAAACTATGTTTTTTGTATTTATACTTTTTTTTAATGAATTTATTTGGCATTAAATTTTGAATACAGCCATAAATATTATATATATAATCTAAAATATCCATTTCAATAGTTATTATTTAAAATGATAGTGAATAAAACAATTTTCCTTTAGACATTGATATTACATTCCAACATAAGTTATTCAAACTTGAATTTAAAAAGTTCTTTATAAATGAGCACATTCTTTGATGAAAACATGGAAATTAACATTTGCTTTCGTGGCTAAAATTGTCAACCAAAGTCGTCTCTCCCGTTCGTGTTCTGGGCAGTCCATTATCAAATGGCGTAGAGATCCATTTGGATGTCCTCACTTTCCACATTGTGTGGAATCCCGTAGTCCGATTTTGAATAAATGAGCGTCACAGATTGGTTCTAAGGGGAAATATTGGTCGATAGATTTGCTTTCGTAAGTTTTGGTTTCTGAACGAAGGAATACGTGGTGGCTACGGTAGAACTTGTTTATACGCCTCTCCATTTCTTGAGTGTATAAATTGTTGTTACCATCTTTCATGGTAATTCCTAATTAAGAGAAGATTCTGAGGATTCAAAATCATACTTTTAAATTTAAAATGTATGGTTTGAAGTGGAGAGATTTCCTTTGAAAATGAGAGCAATACTTCATTATTCATTAAATATTTTTGATTGGCTCAATAATGCTGATCTTAAACAGTATCGTGACAACGTCATCAGACAGTACCTATCCTGTTTCTGTGATAGCAATGTTGTAATAACCAAATTTTGCAATCTATCTAATTTTGAACCCTTTCAAAACGGTAATTGAAAATTGACTTTGCCTAGACTGTTTGGGGTGACTGATGTTTAAATAAAATATTTTGAACAATTTAGGTTGTTTTCTTTTGACTTTATCCTTCTGTCCCATGGTTCAAATATGCGCATCCCCGGGTACATACTACTCCTGTAACAAGGAACAAAATAACCATTTAAGAGATTTTTTTTCAAAATTATGGTTTATATATGTTTTTAAACCTCATCAGTATTAGATAATGATACACCCTTCCGTTATTTGATAATTTCTCAAGTCTGGGAACGTCCCACGGTACGTAACTACCAACTAATCTATGAGCATTTCAAATGTTCAAAACCAACTACAGCTTGATCACGAGTGAGTAGTTAAGATATGAACACCATCCCAAGAAGGTGACTTCGCACATCCAACCAACGTCAAGCTTAGCTGGGACAGCTAATGAACAAATTGGCCTCAGGTAAGTATTATCAAAATTTGTCTACAAAGCGTACTATGTGCCTACAGATAAGTTTCATCTCCTTATGAACATCTAGTAACTCATCAATCTCAGAAAGTAGCCGGTACCTAATTACTGTATGAAGTGCAATTATACACCTACCACCACCATACATAATATGTATATTATCACTTAGTTTTAGTTGCATATAATCAAAATGAAATCTTACTCTGTATCGCTGAGCGTTAGGTGTAGAACAAATGAGAGATGCATCCGAACCAAAGTTTGAAACTGATCCGGGTCCTCCATTCTCATCCTTTTCGCCAAACTTCTATTAGAACTTACACTATTATCACAGGACATTTCAAAGCTATTATAGTTTATAAATGTTAACAGAACATACAATTTACTTGGGGATAAATCGAGAAGTGAAAATCATGATCAAAGGTTCATGTTTTGTGAAGGTACAACTAGCGAGACCGCCTTCAGCAGACACCTGTTTTTCAAGTGAGAACCGTGCCCGCAAGATTCACAAATGTCTCTATAGAAACACATCTTGAAAACTGTTTCACGATCACATAAAGAAACCATTCAATAAATTAAAGTCGAACAAATTGGTCGGAAATTTGAAACTCCCGTAACGGTCAGTGGAGAGGATTTTCAAAAAGAAAAAAGTAAACTTTATAGGTTATCACATCGAACTTAACTGAAGTTTTCCGAATTTTGGATCTAATACAGAACTTGAAGGAGTTCATGAATAAAAATAATAAAGATGAAATTTCTTGTTCCAGTCATTTTAAAACCAATTATACAGAAAATATATCAAATAAAATAAAAATCTGTTCAACTACTTGTTACGATTCAAGTGGCCTTAACTTGAATAATTGACTAGGACCAGCAAAGCGATGCTCAAAATTATCAGACTCGGAATTTTTCTCTAGTTTTTTGGAATTTCAGAGGAGAAAAGGTAGTTTAAAAAATTGTGATCAACAAAATTTGTTCTTTCTTCTAATTTTATATTAAATTGTCTCCTTCATGTTGAACTTTCAAATGATTTTTTTCAAATTGCTTCAATAGCGCTAAAATCGTTTTTTGACAACTAACCGAGATTAATTGATTATTATATATATCCTATTCATTCATATATGTTTGAGAGCAGCTCAAAGGGTATATTTAGCATTGGAAAGCGCTAGTCCAGAATGATTATCTTTGTTAATTTTTTCTAAGGTTATCCACTAAAACCGAGCCAACATAGGTGAAGCAACCAATGCCAGTGTTAATAAAAAAAAAAAAAAAAATGGTGCAACAAGAAGGGATGGGTATCGATACCCGATATTTCAAAACATCGACATTTAACCGTTGGGTTTCACTATTTTTGTATAGATACTAGGCCCTCCAATAATATCGACTATCGGTACTTCAATCCCGATATTTCGAAATGTCGGTAAATTTTTTCTCACTAGCTTAACAAAATTGGTTTTAATATTTTTCTTTGGTTGATTTTCTTACTAGTCAATGGAATCTGGAATGTATAAGAATAGGGGCCCAATACTAGATGGAAAACAGGAAAAGAAGAAGAAGTAGGAAGGCAGCAGTAGGAGGCTATATTACGGTTATAGCACCTACTGTTACTGTTACCTTACCTTAGGGATGGAACATCGAAGCCAAAACATCGATGTCACCATCGATGTCAACATCGAAGACCAAACATCGATAGCCTAAACTATCGTTACCTTCACCATCGATGTTTTGTAACATCGATGTTATTGAACTCAAACATCGATGCTGACATCGATGTTATAGTTTTTCCTTTTTTGTTTTGCCCACCACTCACTCTTGGGAGGCATTTCACAGTCACTTCTGCAAATCACATTAAAAAATCACAAAAGAACGAGAATAGGGAATGATAATATTGTGGTAATAATAGAACAACTACAGGAATCAGTTGCGTCTGGAAGGGGGAAAATCGGCTGGCATCTACAACTGCTCACATCTATCTCAACCATCTTATTCTCACCTCAAACCGTATCCGTATCACTCGCCAACAAATCCACAAAAACCTCTCTGAAAAAAAAAAACAAGGCCAATCGGGTTGTTCCGATATCGAGGGTCTTCCGATATTCGATATCGATATTAACCATCAACATCGATACACCGACAATATCGCAACAAAATATCGATATCAGCAATATCGAATGATATTACGCAATTTTTATGATTGCTCACAATTTTATGACAAAACTCTTTGTATTCACGTGATTAAATTACTACAATCTTAAACTGATTTTTTAATGAATTATAATGTAGAAAATTGGTAAGTAAATTGATATAAATTGGAAGCAATTTTCATTCCTTACTGTAAAATTTGGTTGAAAACATTTTTTTTTAGTTTAGCTAATATAAGTTACCCAAAACAATCACACAGTGAATTTGCAGTACGAAAACAGAAATAATCATTTGAGCAATATGATTCTGGTACATTTTTTAAAACTTTATATTGCAAATAAGCTGTTGGAATAGGCATAACTGAAACACAAACCTTTTCACCCAAAGATAATATTTAGCAAAACTTAAATGCATACATGGGCAGAATGAAATTTTTAGTTTCTTTATTTAAAAAAATGTATTTGGATCAAACTAATATCATTGCCATTTGCGATTGAAAACCCGAATTTTTATTAAAATAGCTAACTCAAAATAATGCAATATCGAAATCCGATATTCACCTAAATCTTTCGATATCACGATAATATCGAAATCCTTATAATATCGAAAAAGAAATATCGATATTTATTGATATCGATAATATCGGAACATCCCTACCAATCAGCATCAGTAGCCTTAGATAGGTTCAATTCGCGCATAATGTGACTCTGACTCTGACGATGTGTGTTCTGTCTAGCTTGCTGGTCAAAAAAATATCCTACATTAATCCTTCTAGTATAGTATAGATCAGTTGGACAAATAGAAGGTTGACAGTTGTGCTGGTTCAAGAACGAAAGGTTGAATAGAAGCGGGAAATATGGTTACCATGCGACGATCAGTTATTATATTAAATACAGATAAAATGTTTAGCTTGAGACACGTTACTGAACGAAACAATGACATTATTACTGACAGTCTAAGGCTTATAGTGAAATGAAGAAAAGGAATGAAGTAGTAATGTCTTTATGTCAATGATGATAAACAGTGAGCATCTATTCAAAAGAGAAACTTATAAACTAATGAGAGATAACCCATTCAAGTACTTTATGAACTAAAATTAATGATTATATAAACTTAGCAGCTATATAAATGGCGTGTATACTAAGTACATCATTTTATGGAAGTCGAATCAAAATTTTAATAATTGATGTGGTGTAAACATAGTGTTACAGGTACGTACATTAATAAAAATTAGACGTAAGAACCAACTCCGGGCTACGCCACAGTGTTACACTATCCAGCTCGGTCATAAGTTATTATTCAAATAAAGAATGTAACATGTAGAACGATGTCATTAAACTATCTACTATCTATCTATCTATCATTACCTGTAATGACATTATTGTTGATTGTGTAGGGGCCGTATTTAATGTATGATAACACCCGTATCGGGGTTAACCTCTGCGGAATATAGGGGGCCGAAGATAAAGTTTGCGGGGAGGGATCGAAAAAAACGGTTACTCCGTTGTGTCGCAGAGTAGGGCGGTGGTTACCGAATGACGTCATCATCCCAACCTGAGCGGCTCGTGAGCCCCACCTTGTAGTCTACTACCCTCGGTCAGATCCACGGATACTAGACTAGAGTCTTAGTTTAGTATCCGTGGATCCGACCCAACAGTGGTGTATGTGTGACCTTGAATCGCCGTAGAAGAGAAGGGTTCATGTTCGCCCTTGGTCAACAACGCCAATGGACAGCTGAGGGGATCCACTAGGAGGTAAAGGAGTGGGGGGTCGAGTCGGGCGGGTGCCAATCTCCTCACTGTCGGCAGGTGCCACTGCCGCTCCATTCCATTTTCTGTGCTTGTAACAGCCCTGTCTACCCACCGCTGCTACACTACACGGTACGAATCAGGAGGCGGGGCCACTGGGTAAAACCCGAGGGTCGTGACGTCACCGTGTTGGAGTTGTACCTTTGCGTTTTTAAAAATGTTCTAGTGTTTCATGGGCGGGTACCTGGCACAACCAGATTTTTTATTTTAAATTCACATTGTATTTTTTGTTTTAGATCTAATTTTTTATGTTACAATATACTTTTTTAACAAGTTAGACGTAAGTATGCAAGTCTCGTAATCCAAAAAAACCACTATTTTTTAAACAAAATTAAACTAGTTAATTTTACGAAGTTTATAGTGGAAATAGGTAAAGACATTTAAAACATGATTAAGAAAATATAATATTCTATTACATTATGGCTGTATATAAATTTATAATGCCAATAAACAAAACAAAAATAAAAATAAACTATTTTTTAAACATAATGCGTGTGTGTATGCGACGACGTTGTACTTGTCTGTAAGGTGGAGCTCGGACGATGACATCAGCTGTGTTGCTGTCTGTAAGTCTGTACTGTACAGACGAGACGGAGGTTGGATTGATGTTGATAGTAACTCATATTGTTTAATTTATTTGGGTGGTTAAAAAGCTATTTCTTGAAAATTTTGTATGAAATAATAATCAACCAGTAATGTGCATCAGATAGCTTGAAAACACGTTGTTTAGCTTCTATTTTTCAAAAATTTGATGTGTTCCGTGGCAATTTTGTTAATAAATCCAAGAATGTTTTTTAAAATGTGAGAACGAGGTTTCATACGAATTAAAAGTCTTAATATGCGTGCAACAGAAAAAAAAATTATAAAAAAACGTAGCACCAGTATTACCAGAAAAGTTTATAATAAAATGAAAAAAATTACTACGTAGACTAACAATGCCTATGCTAATGTAGGTGCTTACCTATATTATGTATCAATGTACATTATGCACACAAAATAAGGATCTTTGTAAATAACAGTATGATAATGTGGTGACTAGGTAGGGTAACATTATTTTTACAGTGTAATTGAAATGTCTTGAACTGCTGCCTTTTTTATATGGGTGATTCCTAAACTAGTGGCAATTTCGATCAGAAAAAAATGTTATAAAAAAAGTTGTCAAAATTCCTGGAATTTTTTTATATGGATTTTAGTCATGCCCCCCTAAGGAAAAAAACGCAATGGTAGCTCATGAATCCCTTTTAAAAGTCCAAAATTCGAATTTGAAATTCGCGTCCATGACAATGTGAATTAGGGCACACGACAGTGTTAATGTTCATTACAAAATCGATAAATTTCATTTTGTTGCAGTAATATTTTTTTCTTGGGTTGGTAGGTAAAAGGAAAAATGGCATTGGATTTGGAAAAATCGTTTTTGTATCATTTAATTAATGTGAAAAAGTTTTTTTTAGCAAGAATCAAAACATGAAAACTTAAGTAATACTCGTATTTAGCAGCATATTATTCTACTTGTAGGCAGTCTCTCATCTATCACCCTTCAAAGTTTCCCAAATCACATGACTCCAACTCGAAGTAAAAATGAAATCCCGATAATCAATATTGTGAGCATCGCCCGCCGATAACGAGTTGACGTGAGGCCAAGATGTATTATAGTAATTTAAGTATTTTGAGGTACTTTCTTTTTTAATGGTCTATCTAATTAAGGGAGGCTCGTCCCACATTTTCGCCCCCCTTCCTTTTGTATTACGTTTTTGGAGTTGGTTGGTCGTGTTAGGTGCTGGGTAACCCTTATTTTATTGTAAGCCGAATTCTTGGAATCTGCAAGAGGCTCCGGGATTTTTGTTTATTTGGTCAATGGTCCTGGTAGGGGATAGGATTGGGCAACACACGGTGACAAGGAGGGGAACCGAGGAGGTGTCAGCCGTGAGGTTGAGGAGGATCTCTCTGGTCTCTTCTTGACTCCAGCCGATCAACAAGACCGACGTCACCCCCGAGGAGACCAGGGGCCGAGGGGGGCCGACCGCCACGCCGCCGCCTCTCCGCCGTGGACCCGCCGCCTGCATACCCCATACATCAAGGTACTGTGTTGCACCTCTCCTATTTCATACCAGAAGAGTTTCTTTTTTTTGTTAGAGTTCCGCATTTCTAGCCCCCAGATCCTAGGAATGAGGCTATAAGGGGCCCAGCATCGGCGCCAACTTCATAGCATAGTGTTAAAGAATTTCCCCTAATATAACAGTTCAAACGGCCGCCGGACTAACTTTATTCTGAGTTTTACCGAAGCCCCTCGTTCCTAATCCTTGCACACCCCCTACACGCCCCCATTGATCTATTTACACCTAGATCAGGGTATATGGGTAAGATAGGGAGCGCTCAGCGGCTCCGCCCCCGGGCCTGTGCTTCTCCCGTTTTAGGTGCTGCCTCCAGGGACTTCACGAGGTAGACCACCCAATCTGCAGGTACAGGACACAAGAGGAGAGCGCCAGAGTAAGAGCACGGTCCCAAGGCGAATGCAGGACCTCGGGTAAGTTACCGCCCGGGGGAAGTTGCTGTGCTTACCCTGCAAAAACTCTTGCGCAGTCACCGAACAACACTATAATAATAAGCTTGGTAAAAAAAGAAGTTAATTACCCAATTTTAAAATTGTTGTTGCACTCTGACATTGCCGTAGTCTTTTGGTAATTTGGAATTTCCACGGCAATGTTAAAAACTAAAAGCCACGACAATGTTATTTTCAACGTTAAGATCACATTGTGACAGAATTACTCATGTCTCAGGGTTCCTCCAATGCTCATTAATTACAGCCTATAACGAAGTTGTGAAAACATGCATCGGATGGAATCTTGGTCATTAAAATCACAGAACTAGTTACTTACAACCACGACAATGTCAACAATTGTAGGTTTACCTACGCTCCTGAAATATCATCTCCAAGAGGATCATGATCTCAGTCACCAAGTAGCCATTGGGACGTGATGCGCTTGCAGGCGGGATTGGTTGTGATGCCACCCTTCGTGACAAACATCAACTTCCAAAATATTCCGAATCCCCTTTCCGCTGCTTGGGGGTCTCTTTCAGCCACGACAATGTTAAGAAAAGTTGCAGGAAGCTTTTCGTTGATCATAATTGCTGACATGATTTTATAGGAGCATTGCAAAACCTATTTTCAAGGCGTAAGATCCTCAACTTGAATGAGAAAAAAAAATTGCGTTCATAGAAAATTTATAGGTGCATGAAAATCAACTGCCGAGCCGAGTACTTAAAATTTTAGACCAACCACGACAATGTGAGTAGGTACGTAAATTACCTATTTACTTTTCTTTAAAAACCAAATGGTCATAATATGACCATTATTATTATTATGACAATATTATTGTTGCCGAAGGGTGTTAGATGAGCTCGTCAGAACCTGCAGTTAGGAAAAAAAAATCAAGAACGTAGGCCTAATGAGTGAAATTTCCCCAAGTGAAACTCGAAATTGCCCCAAGTTTAGGAATCACCCTCATACCTACCTTATAATTATAATTGTAAACAACAATGTACATATATATTTGAAGAATTAAATAATTTTTGAATCGTCCATCTACCAACAGATCAACTGACTAAATTATTCTTCTGGGGAAATACTTAGAAACGAGATATGAATGAGTAAGGGTACATTAGCTAGGTGAGGGGCCAGTGGTCGGTGAGCACCAGTGACGTCACCTCTCTGAGACGCCCGGCGGGTGACCCCTACCGTGTAGTTACCGTGGTCTAGTGCGTGGTGGGAAGAGAGTATCCGTGAGCTCAACGCAGAGCGCCGGTGGAAGTAGCGTCGCAGTGACGTCACAGGCGGAGCCCCTGGTTTCGTGGTCCCTACTGTCCTGTGTAGCAGCCGTGGCCCCTCCGTGATGGAGGCTCCGCCCTGCGTAGCAACCGTCTTTCTACCCACCTTCTTGGAAGCGCATCTACAGAGGCGACCGACCCCGCCCAAAAGTTTTGGGCCAAAACTCTCGGACTCGACGAAGGCTGCTGCGCAGATGCCCATGCGCAAAGCACTGTTCACATCTCCCTTCTCCATAACGATTTTCCCTCAGTTACGGATGGAACATCGAAGCCAAAACATCGAAGACCAAACATCGATAGCCTTAACTATCGTTACCTTCACCATCGATGTTTTGTAACATCGATGTTTTTGAACTCAAACATCGATGCTGACATCGATGTTATAGTTTTTCCTTTTTTGTTTTGCCCACCACTCACTCTTGGGAGGCATTTCACAGTCACTTCTGCAAATCACATTAAAAAATCACAAAAGAACGAGAATAGGGAATGATAATATTGTGGTAACAATAGGACAACTACACTAATCAGGTTACGGGACTGCAGGTTATATTAACAATCCCAACATCGATGTTGTCATTTCCAACATCGATGGTAGTGATAATATCAAAGGGACAACATCGATGTTCGATAAAAAACGGTCTTCTCAACATCGATGGTAAAACATCGAACATTGACCCAAAAACATCGATGTTTCGATAATATCGGACATCGATGTTCCATCCCTACCTTACCTCTCACAGGTCAAAAAATTAACTTCTATTCTGTTCAAGTAGATACGATTAGGTTTTGTGCAGTTAAATTTTGATAAATTGATGTTGGAAACGATACTCGATATTCAAAAATATCGATACTTTGCTTGACCGATATTTGGAGTATCGATGCCAACCTTCCGATACAATATCGGTACGAAATATCGAGACTTGTACTACGATATCCATCCCTAGCAACAAGTGTTGTCGAGTTTTTTTTTTTTTTTTTTTTTTTTTTTTTTTTTTTTTTTAACGAAATTCCATATGAAGTAATCCTTCCTTTTTTTCTTCCGTGTAACAAACTAAAACTTACATTAAGGCTGACTTTTTTAGAAGGTATGCAGAAGATGAATGTATTCTATCTGGTACTCTGTCTGTTTAGCAATTTGCCTTGTAGGAAATGTGGGATGTTCCTGTAGCGTCGTAAGGGGGGCATCAAAATGCAGTAAGCGTCCCTAAAAAAAAAAACGGGCTGACTATGAGTTTTTCAAAAGGTTTCTAAAAGGAAAGCTGAACATAATGAAAGGGGCATACATATCAAAAAATTTGGAGCTGTAGGATATTTCAAAAGAGACATGGCAACATTGGCTGCAATAAGATTTGGGAACACTCGAGGTTTCTAGAACCTTCGTTTCTTGAATTTGCCAGAGTGAAAGCTCGAAAGCAGCATTTTTAAGAGCCTTCTTTGTATTGCAAATTTACTTATTTTCATTCTACTTTTTATTATTTTTTTAAATTATTTTTTCGTTGTTGACCTTAACCATAACACTTAGACATGCACATTGTTGTTTCTTCATGAAAAAAAAAAAAAAAAAAAAAAAAAAAAAAATCACATGAAAAAATAAATGTAAGCAATAAACAAATTAAAAAAAAAAACTTCCAATGAAGTCTTTTCATGTACAGTTCTATCCAATTCTGTGCTAAAAATGGCCTAAACTTGAGTCTTGAACAGGCAAAATACTCCAAATTTTCTACGGATCCTCCTGGCCTCCTTCCCTCCTGGGAGAACACCCCCCCAACCACCCGTTGGGGCATCACCAGGCGAGTCTGGGATGTTCCCTGGAATTTTCATGAAGGAAACAAACATATAATTTATTCAGACCCCTCATATTATCAATTGAGTAAACAACAACTTAAAACAACCTTTTAGTCACACTAGCAATCACTGGACAGTTAATAGCACCTGCCCACCTCTCGCATTTTTCTTCTAATTTTATTCAAAATAATTACAAATTTCCCTGACTATACATACCACAGAGTACCAGATATATATACAATAGGATAATCTTTGAATGGTACATAACGTAACCAGGATCCTCCCCTCTTTGAAAAATGGCTTTCCTTTGCCACGCACTCAGTTGTCTCCAAAACTGCGACTACTTGTAATTTACAGGTCATATTTCAGAATTTCAGAGAATTAGGACGATTTTTTTTATTGTACCCAAAAAAGTAACAATGGATACAGATACGGTTACAACTTCATACTTACTACAATTTTTCTAGTTCGTTTTGGTTCCGCCCTAAGGGAATCTTCGATTTCATGAACTCCATGGTTACAAACTTTGTACTTCTAAGCTCTGTGATGGAAATCGATTGCTTGAGCTGCCATTTTGTTTTCAGTGTGGTGCTCATCTTTGTTTGTGTTCGTAGAATGCTATTTTTTCTTTCTGGCTTTGAAAAGATGGGGTCCAGCTTCAGTGCCAAAACTTCTATTATTTTTAGCCGGGTAAGTAATTAAACAGTTTGTACTGAATGACATCTCTCGGAAGTGTTTTGATGACGAAGTTCGGGTGCTTGCGTATTCCAAGGTTTGTTGCAGCTGCTGAAACCAAGTAGCTACCTTAGAGGTCTTCTACTGCCTTTGCGATGAGAGAAAATCTTTGTCAGCTCCTGTTGTTGCAATGACAAGGTCACCAGTAGATCTGTGATGAAATGCAACGAGAACTACTGATTCATAGACTTTTGTATGTATCCGTTTTGCTATGAGTGAAGCTGTTGGATGTGATGAAATGTTATGTTACAACACTACGTACCAAGTATTTCGCTGTTGTTCAGTTCAATATTCATAATATCCGGTGGACTTGGAGCCACATTTTATTCTTATCGGAACAACCAAGACAATATTAGGTACTGTAGCAACATGTGGTTGACAGTACAAAATGTCAACGTGGTATGCCAACCTAATTTCCTTCATATACAAATTAATTCATGTGAGACTGTTATGTGGTTTAGTTAAACAAAACCCTTATATGATCTAGAGTCGTCGGTGAGAAACGAGAGGCCTTTGAATTGCTGTAGCTTCTGGAAGGGGATGCGTCTTGTTATGTTCAAGGAAAATAGCTCACAGTGGGAAGAGCTTTGATTAAGTTGGCATCAAAGCCCAACTGGTTAAAATGCTGCAACCTTCCCTTTAGTAATAAGGACACGAGTTCGAACTCACTCAGAGATATTAATACTTTTGCCTCGTAAAAGTTGACCCAGGTAGTTGACGTATTATATATTAATAAGAAACAATAATTGATCAAACCCCTCGATCCAAAAGATTGTAAACGTCACATTCCCTGATGTAGCACCTTTCAATTCACACAATTACCTATCTCGACTGCTGAACTTATTCCAGCGCGCATCTGCTGAGCCGGCAGTCTCACTTCATGATTTCGACCGACCCCAAGCCACCTGAAAAGGCTGGTATTGTGCTGTTGTGGCATCGCGGCCCGCCATTGCAATGGAGGATTTTGAAATTTTAATTCTTGTGTGTATTTTAGTGCCTGGGGTGTGAATTCGCCTGTGCCTATGCTTCTATCAGGAGCTGTGCCTGCTATGATTCTTGGTATTTAATTTATGCACATGTTTTTGGAATAGCAAGGACAGTATGCACTTGTTTTTTTATTATCTGGAGTTGATCCCTTGGAATGTGCACATGCGTGTACTAAAAAAAAGGTGCCCTTGTGAAAATGTTTACATATACCAATCACCACAAATCATAATGTGTAGCAATGAGAGTCGTGTCGCCTTTAAATTGTCTACTCCCAAAGTTCTATAGTCCACCAATGAACAATTCTTGACTTGGAAGAAAATTGGTCAGTTAGGCGTTGTTTGTGGTTATAAGTGTACCACTTGCTCTTCCAGAAATACTCCCTTGCTGAGGAGCTTGGCATTGCAAATCTATTTCCCAGCCATGATCGTAGCACATCAATATTGTCGTTGATGTGTAATATATTTGTGGATTATCAGAGTTGCAAATGTCTGCCTACCTCGCTGTTTCGGTAGAATTATTAATCTTTATCAAGGCATACAGGGAGAAACCGTATTCCAGATGAAGGCCTTCTTCTTCCCTATTGTAGAGGAAGGCGTCTGAAGAAACTTCTTTCGTCTTAACTTCGTGGTGTGAGCATTTCCGCCACCTAGGACTGTACGTTTGTGAATTGGTCGGGATTGACTGGACTCTTCAGTCAAAATTCAAATCTACAATATGCACAGTTCTCAATAAAGCGAAATGTTGGCATGTGTGAGGGTGATGGAATGGTATAGTTGCCCCTTCCCAGGAGGTGGATGCATTAATTATGCTCCGCCACGCTCAGAAGATGACCTAGACGCTTGCAGGCGTCCGACTCATCTCCCAAGGCGACAGATTCTAAAATCGGGAAAGGGCCAACTAACAATATCCATCCCACATGGATAGAACGTTCTTCATCCTGACCATCCTTTACGAATCGACAGCTCTGCAGTTTCAAGTGGTTAAGAAAACAACTAAGTTGTGAAGAGTATGGAGCGCAAATGATGTTCTTAAAGGACTCACCGCCATGTTTTGACAACTTACTTGTGTAAGTTACCAACCGTTTGTAATGTAAATGGCTGTGAGTAAGTACTTGGGTGCTTATACAATTTGCAGTAAGGGTAACAGGCAGGCTAAAAGTCATCAGGTCGTTTATTATAAAGTTTAAAATGCCAAAATAACTTTTAATTTGTAATTCAATATCAAATCATACGTGCATCTGTAGTGAACGTTTGGACCAACCTCTAGGTATATAGCGTAAGCGTTGGTGTGCTGCCATGGAAGTTAATTTCCTTTCTTTTCTGATTTTCAGATGATAGCTGCCATCAGTGGGTATTCCTAGTTTCCTGGGTAACCTGGAAATCCGACTGTCTCATTTGATATTCTAACATGGCATCTTCGGGACCAGATCGTTCCATTGGCAGCATGTCCTATTTTCCTCAGTGGATGAAGTCTAAAATTAACGACAGGCGAGTACATTTACTATTTGTTGTCGTAGGCCGATTCGGGAAATGATTAATTTCCTTTTCTTTTCAGGCTTCCGCTCTTTTATACTGTCAAAATTCTTTAAATTCCTTATAATGTAAGCCTTCATCAAGCATGTGTATTACTAATTTACTTCCAAGCAATATCCGTCATCTGTTCGCCTTCTGCCATACAGGCTACAAAAGGTCATCCGGTATAAAAGGTTTGTTATTTTTGAATAAGTAACGATTGTTTCTGGGGTCACTTTTTGGTTAAAAATTGCGGCTATTTGCTATGGGTGAATTTCTTCATTTCTGAAATCTTTACCAATCAACTTTTCGTCCGAAAATACTAGAAAAAGTCACCCGACTTAACAATGTCAGAAAAAAATTCGAAAAACCACGTTGTTAGGCACGTTTTGTCCCATGGCATCTACACGTGTGAGGCGATCGGGCTGCCTAGAAGTTAGGACCAACTAGATCTGAAGTGGAGTCCATAAACGAAAGAACGGATTTTTCATATGAATTCATATGTTATTACAAAGACTTATTGAGAACGATAAACCAAAAGTAATCAACTTGTTAGTTTGAATCGGCAGCGTTTCCTTTTCATCATTTTTTTCGTACAAACCATTTTGAGTTTGAAACTGAATATTTGAGAGAACGAGAGCGGAATCCGTTAATTTGATAAAAATTGACAAATTCACGAACATAAAAGTTTCCCTTCCACTAATTCTATCTGAAACTGGCTTGTTGGAAAGTTCTCTAAAATTCTCTGGTTGTGATCTGTCGTCCATCGACATACATCAGGTGATGAATTATTCCTTAGGTCATCTTTACATCAAGGACGTAATAGGTGATGCAATGAGGTTATCAGGCTTGATTCGTTAGCCAATTGTTCTGTTTTAAAAACTTCCTCTAAAGATCCTTTTAAAAAATCTCAAATTATTTTCTTCTTTGACCTTTTTTTTACTTCCCTACTAACTCGTGTGAGCTTTCGATCGAATTTTCTTTTCATTGTGTTGGGCCATCCGCCCACGTTCTTACGTAATGAAGATAAGAGAAATGGGGCAAAAAACTGCGTTCCAACAAAGAAATATCGTTATCTTAGTTTCAAGCTAGTCCTCGGTTGCATCTGGACAGCTAGTGTGTGATTTTTCAAAGTGTGCCTGCCAGTACCCGACGATGTCTGATAGGAAGATCCAGTTAGTTTGTTTTAAACGTAGTTGCAGTGAAAACTTGAAAATGATGATGAATGATGGCTTTAAAATATTTGATACCTTTGACAGAGTTTGATCTCGTGTTGTTACTGCTAAGGGGAAATTTCCTTTTAGTTGCAACGCTCTAACTGGTTGAGTTCAGAGGCCGATTAATGAAACCTCTTCGACTGTTGGTTATTTTCCTAGAACATGACATTTCTCTGGACTCATATACCAGGCGTCTCGGCTGGTTTGAGTTCGGGCGACATGAAACTGTCAGCAGATGCTCACTGGAAGAAGTGTTCTGCAGGCGCGTATAGTCATTGTCGCGGTGTTTTTTGACTCTAGTGAGTGAGGAAGTGAGATATGCTAAGTCAGGGAATGTGATACTTACTGCCATGTGGATCGAGAGGTACTTAATTGATAATTGTTTCAAATGATTTCGGGTCCTACTGAATGCGCTACTGCTCAGGCCCAAAAATATTTGATAACGCTGCAATTGAACCAAACTGGATAGGATCCTGGAAATTTTATAACATCAGGAGACCAAGAATACTGGAAAGGCGTCCAAACTTATGAAAATCTTGGCTGAATCCAACCAAGTTTTGAGCTAAAAAAAACTCTTTGATTGCAGCTCTATTGGTACACTTTTTCATCAGTTTCATTTAATCTTGAAATCCTGATTTTTTTCATTACTTACCTTGAAGACCGGGAGGATGTTGTTGTCTCAAACATTATTTGCGTCCATGCTGTAACTTGAACTTATCTCAGCAGACCAGATACATTTTTGTAGGTACGTGAGTCTGCCATTCACTAAGCCCCTAGTTAGAAATTACTAAATTTACAAAGAAAATTTTGAGTTGTGCTATCATGAAGTCAGTGACGAACTTATCATCCAACTATTCGCTTGAAGAGAAAGGGCACCAAATCCAGTCCATGGTGGGCAATGCCATCTATTAGTCGAGCATTTCAATCCTCAGGGCATCACCAACAGCTTGAAATTTCACTGTACATTGTTTTAGTATGACAGTTGGGGCTGCATCTCGGTAGTTTGCTCAAACTGATCAAAACCACCTAAAACGCTTCGAGTAGACTTGTTTTATTCTAATCCGTAACCGACTAGATATTAGTATCTCAAGCCAGGCAGCTCAACTAGCTTAACGTCTTTGTTTGATCGTTACCAACCATTTGCTACGACCTTCTTGTGATTCAAGATGCTATCCAAGTCACACTGAACTGTTTAATGTTTGTTTACAATGTGTAGCTGAATCTCTTCAGCTTCCACCCGTAAGCTGTATTCGATAACACCAAAAGTCTTTGCTGCTTATTAGGGCAATTTAAATACATAAAATCGAACAAATGCTGTAGACTAGGATAAAGGCAAGGGTGTTGAATTCAGCTTGTTGCTTACACATTTTTCGAATATTCACATTACCTCAGGCACATATAATACATACATTCATAGGATACAATTACAATTACGAGGCATCATATTTTGACATGAAGATCGAGGACATTTTCATCTTTAAGGTCATGATTTTTTTTCTATCAACCCCTTGCACGAATGAAAAAAAGCCTAACACATTGTAGGATCATTGAGCCTATGGAATGACTATCTTCATAAAGGTCTAGAATTTCTATGAAGCAAATGTGGTTATAAAGTCTTCCCTACCTCTGTGTTCGTCAAGATTCAACTGGCGATTTGTGTCTTTGTTATAAACTCCTTGCAAGAATGAAGACCCTTTACAGGACCGTTGAGCCCTTGGACTCAATTCTGTATTGCCACACATTTTCGTGCAGTAAATGTTGAAAGGTCTTCCCTACTTACGTGTTTGTCAAGTTCCTAACTGAGGATATGTATCTCACTGGCCATTGGGCGAACTATATGATGAGAACATCTGAAGGAATGTCCCACGACTAGGTTTATTTTTGATAAAATAGGTTGTTGGGACTTGAAATCTCATTTCAAGGGGGGAAATGTGTGTAAAGTTCAATTTTCAAGTCCCAATTTTTTCATTTTTTCGTTTTGACTACTTGGTGGTCAAGAAAAGTTTAGGTGGAGCTCAAAAATAATGCACTGTAGTGAAATGGTTTGCTGCGTTTTCGATTTTATTTGTCCTTCTTTTTGCATTGTAGGTATGATCTCGAGCAGACGATGGCGTTCTCCCCTCCGAACACGGATGACGGTTTCTTCATCCTCAAGTGAGTATGAAACTGTTTTGCCCATTTGTTAATATAAAACCTCCTCCTTAGCTGGTAGCTTCACAATTTTCACGGTGACAACACCATTGAGTTCAAAAGTGAAAAGTTCCTGTCTTGTAGGATGCTTTCCTAGTTTATAGTACATTACTTATAACAAAGTTTGTTGAAAAGTGTTTGGTTGGTATGTCAAACAATCAATTATTACCACTCTCATGGAATTCGTTTTTTTTTTTTTTTCATTTCTATAGATTTTTTAGCACATTTTACTTTAACAAATTTTTGTTATAAACACAATAAAAAGTGATGAAAATCGATAAAGATGCAAAAAAAGCTCATTGTCAAACCATACCGTGTGCGATTTACCAATCTTTAGAATAAATACACTACATTTGCCTAGTGATTATCGGTCTCAAATGCTTATGGCTGTCGGTAAATGGGTCAGACATATGAGGGGAGGGGCTATCTACTGATCAGCGTACCTTGTGAATGCCTATCTCACGACCTGCTCCTTTGCGTCTCATGAGTCACTGTCTTGCAAGATTATTTGGCGTTGATGATGGCCACATCCATGTAGCAACAGTTGAGTCTTCTTCCTTTTTGTGACTCGGAGTTGTAACGTAATTATTACTTTAACTAATGATTATTTTTTCAATTACTTTTTACGTTGTGCTAGTACCCGGTTGTCTGCTACCATACACACACACAAACAAGGAAATACAGCCTATTTCGACAGATCTTCAAACAAAGATCTTTCAAATTAAAGAGAAAATTAATTTTGGTTTTTGGAAGTTTTGACCATGATGTGCCGAGTATTTTATTCAAATATCTGTATTTTAAAAACCGAGTGGTTGCTTACTTTGCCACTGAGGACGACCGTAGAGCAAAGTGGTAATCAACTTATTGAGTGAGGGACTGATAATGGGCTAGAATGTGCTAGTGATTTGATGAATGTCAGGGATCAACTACAGCCGGATGGTATCTCAGGAAAAGTTCCAAGTGTATGTTGAAAATAAATAGCATCATAAAACATTTGGTGACGACTATAAAATTGAGCTTAATTGTATCTTAAGGTTTGACGAGGTTTCTTAGTCCACATATTCACAGGCTTCCTACTGTGTCTGTGTAATGCTAATCATAGGGACAATATTGATGATGATTGCTTTACAGTCCCCATACGTTTAAGCTGTGATTATTGTAATTCATTTGATCACTTCTCGTTGTAGGTACAAACGTCAGGAGGAACCACAGCAAACCAACCAACCTAAACCTAAAATTGTGGAGCCAAAGTTCACCCCAAAATTGCAAACGTTTGATGAAAATCCCTCTGCTCCAGCCACAACCGCCCTGGCAGCTTCTGCCCTGAAGCAATTCATCGCCACTGACACAAGTAAGTTTGGTATAAACCAATATTCTTGCACTCCCTGGAAGCTAGGATAGAAATATGTTAGCGACAACGGAACTTGTGCGGGCAGACAGTTTGAAGGCTCTATATTGTCCAATAACATGTGGCTTTGATGAACATGGATAGTTTCTCTTCCCTTTGGAAGATGTTGGAAATCAACAGCTTGTTGTCGAGGTTCTGGTTTGAACGTCAGAAATCCAGCAATACCTCCATTATCTGCGATATATCACAGTAGGGTGGTTCCAACTTTTTTTTTTTTTTTCAAATCTCGTCGCTCTTCTGCACCCAGTTTTTACATATGCTAGATTTGTGCCTTACGCGAATGATTTTTAAAAATAATAGAAATAAAGGCTTTATTTTATAACGCAAGAAATGAACCAACTCGAGCCAGCAACCTTAGAAGCGTTGGAAGTCAACTGAGTTTCGGGAGCTTGCAGGCTCCTTTTAATGCATCGCTTTGCACAGTGGTGTAATGTTACGCAGTACACATGTTCTTTACATAAGGCACATGGAAAAACAAATGTTGCTAAATTTGCAGCCAATTTCGTTGGGTTTTGAGGTACAAAACGAAAGATAACTTCCCTACGAAAGATAAAAACATTGAAAGAAATCGGACATCAGACAATATATTTGTACCCCTGTTTCTCATTAATCGGAAAAATAATGTTGCTCACCCCCGATATTGTGGTGAAATGGAAAGACAAGGCAATATTTAAATTTAATTATATATTTTAATCGAAGCAACTTTTTTTCGTTTGCTGAATTGCTCAATCGAGTTATTACACATTTTTCTTAAAAGGACGGTTTAGTTTCTTCAATATCGAGCCCGCTTCTGTGGTATACCTTTAGTAGAACGAGACTTGTAATGCAAGGCAAAAAAGTTATTTTTCAGGTTTGTAGGTTCTATGTAAGCCGACTCGGGAACTAAATTAAAATTGCCCATTTGACTGGAACTTTGATTTCACCTTTGCGCTGAGGGACTCAAAGCTAATTTCTACGTTTTTTAGTATGTGGACTCCTTAAACTTTATCTGACGTTGCATAGACCTGGGGTCAGCTGAGATACACATCATACATATTTCTAGGCTATTTACACTCTAGAGCTGTAATTTAGTATGTGAACTCTTTAGAACTTTCACCCAAAGATGAATAGGCCTAGGAGCAGCGGGGGGCTGCAAAGCTGAGTAGCTGGGAGCGAAGCCTGTTTCTACGCCATACTGTACCTACGTCATACTGTAATTAGTATGACGGTACATAGACCCTGGATCTGCTGACTATCTCCTATAGGTAATTTCACATCGTCATTGCATCCAAAGCTTAATTACGGTGTTTGAATATGATACATGATTTTTACTTTTTCGTTGCCACAGGAATCGAGGTTTTAAAATGAAATGATAAAATCAGTCGAAACACTTTGCTTTTATCCTACGCAAATTTCGATTCTTGCGTTTTCGTTATCCCACTGGGAAGCAGGCGAAGAAGTACAATATACTCTATCCTCTGCCCTTCTGAACACCGTCGAATTCCCCAATCTAATTTTACACGTCAAACGCCAGTCTATAGGTAGTGTTAGTATTGTTTCTCCTCTGCCACCGCATTCAGATGAGCAAACTCACCCAAGGTCGTTCGTGACGTCTGTGCCAATAAAAAATCTCACGTCTGCCGAAAACGGCCCTACCCGTTTTCATTATTACTCATTTTTTCCGACGTCGCTTCGTCTACTACAGGCTGCTTGACAATAATGAGAAGTTCTTCTCCCCAATACTTTGAATGTGCGTCAGCTCCTTCAAATGGCATGGATTCCTATTTTTATATTATACGAAATCGTGTCTAAAGCTTTTAATGAAAACGCCGCAAATTATTAAGCAAAGGTTTATTACATCTATGTTAGAGAGCCCTTCTACGTAAACCATTTATATCCGATGCCTCCGACCTTGCAGTTGTATTCTAGGTTCCATAAATGAGCTCAATTTATATTTCAACGCCGTATATTGATTAGGAATAAAATGAGTCACAAGGTTCCTTCAGCTGATCAGTTTGTATCTATACCTTGTAATTGACTTCGACATGTACCAACGAAGATAGGATGACTTCTTTATAAATAAAACTCCATGAACACCAACCTTTACTAGTCCCTCGTGCAAAACAAGAGTAGTCAAAATACCTAGGATGGTGTATCGACACGATGTAGAATCCATGAATACAATAACTGGGATTCAATGAGGCATTGTAAAATACCTAACTGCGCTTCACTTGTTCACAAATGTATAATATATGCTACGAAAAACTCGATTAAAATGGGAACTCTTGAAAATAAAATGCCGCTATAATTATATTAGCTGAATTATGATCAGGGGATTTTCACCATGTTCACGGAGGTTGAAATTACCATTCGTGTTGACATTCTTTCTTCTATCAAAATTCTAGCCCTTACGGACAGCGAACCGTTGAACTTGAACCGGTCCGAGTTAGTCAATTACTACCATAAAAACATTAGTGTTATTTCGAAAGTTCTCCTTGTTAGGTATGATTTTTTAATATTGAAGATTGACAATTTTGTCGGCGCTACTCAGGTTATAATTCTCTACCGATTTTAATGATTCATATTTCGTTCGACCAAAATTTTATTCTTGTGCAACAAACCACGGGAATTTAGGTTTTGCTGGTAGGAGGGGTTATATAATAGCCAATCTTATCAATCGCTTCTCCAGGAAGAACTCTCGTCGACCGATTCATGTCATTCATGTTGTGTTCAATTAACATTTTGGTTCAGAATTTAAAACTATTTCAGCTCACTCCATTTTTGTTTTGAAAAGGGGGGGGGGAGCAGATTCATCCGAATGATCCTGTTTTTATTCGATTTTTCAAGTGTACGTATCTTGAAACGTTAACCAATTTTTTCTTTTTTTTATGGTTGACTACAAAGGTTTATTTTTGAGATTAATAAACCAAAATCAGAATAATGTGGTTCTTGCAAGCACATATGTTCATCTTGACTGAACTATTGATAGAGCTACCGTCCGTTGTTTTCGTGTTTCCTACGGGATAGCTGCTCCTCCAATTCTTCAATATGACAAAGGGGAATCGATCTAAATAAAAAAGTTTCGGAAGAGATCGTGTCGTCGAGCTCGATGAATAGACCACGTGTATAGTCCACGTGTTTACCTGTAGGGCCGTCGGCCAGACGAGGTCGTGGAACTTGCCGGCCGGTCTCGGCGGAATTTCCCCTTGGCCGCCCGGGTCACTGACCCGACCTAACCCACTCGACTGAACCCCTCCACCCGAGGGTTTCCACCTTGCACTCTAAAGACATCTTCTGCTCTCGTGACTTATGCACAAACACAGTACACTGACCGAAAAATCTGCAAGGATGAAATTCATTCCAGTCAAATGGGCAATTCTTATTTGATTTCCGAGTCGGCTTACATACAACCTATGAACCTCCAAAATAACGTTTTTGCCTTGCATTAGACGTTTCGTTCTACTAAAGGCATACCACAGAAGCGGGCTCGATATTGAAGAAACTAAACCGTCCTTTTAAGAAAAATGTGTAATAACTCGATTGAGCAATACATTAAACGAAAAAAAAGTACCTTCGATTAAAATACATAATTGCCTTGCTCAGTGAAAAATCCCCAAAGTTTATGAAAAAAAAGGTATATTAGGTAAATGAAATTGTGAATTTTTAGCTGGTCTAAGCGAAGACCGGTCGTAGGTTATGCGTCCAGTTGTCCGTAGGTGCAAACCTTCGCCAACCGTACGAGGTGCAATGAAAGGTTGGACGCTGGGAGGGCTTTCGAGTGCTTTCCGGGGGGAGATGAGGAGAAATAGATCGCTCCAGAATCCGGTTAGGAAGACTTGATATTGGACAGCCGGAGATCAGAAATGGCCGAGCGAAACAAGGAGGGAGCTTCCTCTTAAGGTCCCAAAAACATAGATACGAAAGTCTATATGTTGGTATCCTCATTTGGAATTTATGGTGCCTCAACTTACCACTGATAGCAAAAACGTAGCGATCTTATAATACTTGGGATTCTGTGACCCATGATGTAAAAGAAATGGGGCATATGAGAGCGCGGAGAAAGGTATAAACAGCGTAGAGATCAACGTAACGCTGATGTATTCTTCTTCACTCCCTTTAAAAACTTCGGTGCCGCAGGAGGTGACGATTTGATCAGGTGAATCAAGCAATAAGGCAAATAAAAAATAGACACTTCCGCAAGAAGAAGCTAATCCTAATAAAGAAAAAGGTAAGAAACCTTCGAAAGAAAAATGAAGTACTCGTATCTACTTCTGAACACGTTTTTCCAGAGGAGAACTGAACAGTAAGCAAACCAAAAGTAGATGCCGATTTCGTTGCCAATCATTGTGAGGACAGATTACCCTTGAAAACGCCGTGACCAAGACATTTATTATCGTATCTGATGATTACTGATTATCATCACCTATAATGATCTTTATGAGAGGGCAACTCTCCCGTTTGCCAAACTTCTTATCCGAAGGGGTAGCGGTAACGAAAACTGAACGTGAGAGTATGTCTGCTGAAATCGTTTTGAAACCTGTGACTTGTTGTTATCAAACCATTACCGATAACTCATCATAGGAAGGGAAGAGAACGTTCTTGTTATAGATCATTTAAGGTACAAATTTTGTACCTTCAAACACCACAAATGGGCAAAAATTGGTTGCCCTCGACTAAGCTTCCCCACCGTATTTTTTTCTAATCATCGTCCGAAAAATTCAAAACAAATGCCAATCTTTAAAAAAAAAATGTCTTACATTTTAAAAATGATAAAATTGCGCTTTGCTCCCTTGTCGGTATTAACTTTGTTCTTTCAAATAGCTACATTTTAATTGCAGCTTTGTTTCCTACACGAAATTTCATGGAAGTGTAACTCCTTACTCGTGTTTTTTGGCTGAGCGCTAAGCGCGCCTACATCTAGATGAAGATCCCTCATGTGTGGCATATGATTTGGCACTGTTTTTCAATGCTGAATCGCGTGATGATATCCACTTTCTGATTTGACCTTAGTTTACTCCATTTATGGCCAAAAAAGTAATTTTTGAATGAGGAAATCTGCGATTTATTTAAAGAGTAACTCCTTAATATCAAACAATTTCTAGTCTTACGATGGCGTTTGAAGTAATTAGTAATAAAATATTTAATGGATCAGATTAAAGTCAATAGCGTAAAGGAAGCGTAAAGGTTACTTTAGATTACATTTTGTGTTTGGATTGTTTATTGTTATCTAATATTGTAGTGTATTGCTATTTCAAATGTCGTCAGAAGACTGAACAATTTGTGAGAAGAAAGTTTTACCTGTAAGTTGACTGTAGTACAAACTTCACTTTTGATGAACTCAATTAGAATTCAATTATTACCCTTGAAAACAATCGATGATTTTCTCCTTAAAAGTGTCTTTTTAGGAAGTGAATGCTGTAAAATAAGGTCAAATCAACAAATGATGGTTTCGTACGCACGCTCTTGCTCTTTTCCTGAGGGACCTGCTGGTAACATTGTGCGTAAGACCTTGTGTCGTCGTGTAGCAGTTGTTTCCGAGAATCTTCTTCTTAAATCTTCGACGTTGTTAACAAGTGTAGAGTACACTAAAAAATCATATTTCCCTTCCCATCGCAAAAGCCGTTCAGTTTAATTACATCTGCGCAATCCCTACAACTATAGCTTGTAGAAAAGTAAACATGTTGATGTGAGTAAAATTCTATCGACTTGAACAGTCGTGAGCTTTTATTTATCAAGAAAGACGATATTATGAGACCATTGACAAGTCTTGCCCCATTTGAAAATTCCCGACAAGGATCCATGAGGAATGGAATCGAAAAGGAATCACAAAGTTGACCATACCATTAGAAAACTGGTTAAATGTGCAAGTTTTCCTGAAATTTGAAAGCTTCCAGCACGTTGTTTCTTGTAGGAGCAGTTAACGAACAAGTATTTTCAGAAACTTCTTTTTTTTAATTTTCAATGTTTGAACTGTGATTGAAGTCCTTTGGAGTTCGTTTTTGATTAAAGATGTACAGTACACGTACTGTATTTTTAACGCTGGATCCGAAAATGTGGCAAAAGGTTGAAAAATATTGTTTGAAAGGGGGGGAACATGGGTATTTATGGAAAAAAAACTTTCTTTCAATTGGAAAAATTTTCTTGAAAAAAAATTTAAAAATTCATATCTCTAGAATGGGTTGAAATAAGAAGGTGCGGTTGGTGGCATTCTGCTCCACTTCACATGTACTTTCACCAATTTTTTTTTTCTCACGTTTAGTCGAATAAAACTCGAGGTTAATTTGTATATGTCTAGCTTTCTACACCTATGCATGTTACCCATGATCAGCGAGTTCCGGCGCACAACATAAGCTACTTCAGAACCTACAAAACTTCCTTCTACTTCAGTTTATTGGCGGTGAAAAATAATGGCAACCTGAGAAGCCATGACGGGCTCTTTCAATTACTGTACGTGCGATATTTCAGTATTATGATACAGTAATGATATATATCCAAGCAAATGGGCCATTTGTGGGATGGCAGCTTTACCTGAGTGATGTGGGGAGTAAAGAAAAATAATATAAGTGGGATTTGTGAGTCTACTGTGGGGTATTGGAAAAATAATGCTGATCATTCCATATACCTGTGGCACACTGACCCCTTCTGAAAGGGAGCAGTAAGCGAAAATATCTCGGCAATGAGACTTTGAAGGAAAAGAAAACAGAGAATACGATGTCATGAAGGTTTCGGTGGAGGGAGAAAAGAAGTAAATTTAGCTTTTGGCTGAGATGTGGTGAAGAGATGGGATTATTAGTCGAAATTGAGGTCAAAAGAAAGTCAACCGTATGAAGCAGGAAATGGCCCTCTTTTTGGACAAGCCTTGGGAAGTATTCCGATTTTAGATTTTTTCGCGGTGATGTACAGAAAGTTTAGTTGATTAGACGCTTCGCGTTTCTCTCCGTTGTCCGTTCAAGTTTCGCATTTATATCGAGTATCATCGATGGAAATTACCATTTCATCTCGAGCTTGAAAGACCTATGACATTGTTCGCTGGGTTATTTTCGGATCAAACTTGCTGTAGGTCTTTTGTGTTAGCGCAGAATCGTTGGTGGCCAAATATTCCCTAACTACAATTCGTCGCTTTCACGCAATTCCTTATTTCCATCTATGAGTTCAATTTATTGCCCTTTATTTTTTTGCAGTAAATAGAGAAAAGTCGCTCGGTACAGGCGTTCGGTCACTTTCCACGCCACGGTGGAATCTCGTCTAAAAATGTTCCAAATGAGATCGCGAAAGACGTCTAAAAATGTAGCGAGGGGCATTCTTGATGAGTACATTCGGCATCATTCGGATCTGCTGATAATCTGGTCGAAAGGAAAAAGGAAGAAAATATTTCCTTCCATATTTTCTGAAAGGTGGGAAGTAAGTAGTATGTTTCCTGCGAGAGTGGAAAAGTGTCAGAAAATTTGTTAAGGAATAGACATAGAAAAACAGCCATGTCCGATGGGGAAATATGTCCTCAGAACCTCAGCTTTCCAATAATACGTACCTTCGATAATGAACATTTCTTTATTACCCTTGTGAGGAAATGACGTTTAGCTGGGGGACATCCAAAAATTCACTAATACCTATTGTTTTCATCCGATTTTAATGAAATCTTCGGGGATTTTCTTCGATGTTTCCTGCTAATTTTGTTTTAAATAGTAATTTCTACTTAGCGCTGCTTAGTGGAAAGTGTTGTGAATGCCGGAATTTGATTTTCGATGTGATTCTTCCTATGTGTTTAGTTAATTTAGTTAGGAATCGATGTATCAATCATAATTTGACTAACCGAAATGAGCGTAGGTACTTCGAGCGTCCTTGAGTATATAAGCGATTACGATAATGGACTTCTGGGTTGCGAGACTGTTGAGAGGAGGGAAAACTGGGGTTCCTACCGTCTGCCCTTGACGTTCCCAGATAACTACCAGCTGATCTGAGGGTGCTCGCCTGAATGTTGCATCATTCCAACTCCTCCCCACTTCATCATTAATCAACTTTTGAGAGATAGGTACCTAATCATTATCGTTCAAGGCGGATCATTGCCCGAGAGAAAGAAGAAACAGTCTTTTGGTTGCAGGGAAATAATTACTTCTTTGTGCTGATCATCAAAACCTCATTTTATGTATTTGAACAAGAAAAAAATTGAGGAAAGGAGAAAGAACGTGTAACAAGCGTACTGTTGACTACCTGGAGACAGCATTTTTATGTATCGATGCCAAGTGCTTCGGAATCTATTAGTTTTTACTTGTAACGTGAAAATGGATTTGAGGATTTGCCGTAGTAAGCGGGTTCATTCTTGAGAGATGAACAATGTTTTTTCGCCCCAATCAAAGTTTCATTGCTCACAAATCAATACTTCCCGCTATCCTTGCGGAAACGTCTAATCCACCTACTATAACTTTCGCAGGTTCTAGTGGTCCGATCGCTCTCTCATTTCAGTGCAGTCCGGGGAAAACGATCTGATAGTCTCATGTCAATTTCAACGCGATAGTATTCTATCGAGCTACTGCGCATGGTTGAATGTAAAATCCTACAGTTTTTATCCGAGTTTGACGAAATTTTCACTAAATGTGCGGCTAACGATATGTACGGTCTCCCATGAGATTCATTGTTCACAAAGCAATACGTCACTTTCCCCATGCGCAAACATTAAATCCACTGGGTATCGGTTCCTCCGGTTCTAGTGGTCCGATCGCACTCACATTTTTAAAGAAGTCGGCCAAAAAACACTCTTATATTATTTTATCTGCTATAAAATTATACGATAAACCCCGCAATTATATCGATTTCTCTTAAGGCGTTGATATCTGCAGGAAATGTCAAGATTATCAATGTAACAAGATTATATTCTAATCTTTCGAGATTATTCTAAACATTGCAAATAAAATCTGTACATTTATATTATCTAGACGAGGAAGCTATGACATTGCACATGAACACATATGGACATATTACATAGAAAGCATGTTTGGAATCGTCCAGGAATGATTAAGAAGGACGGTTTAAAGGAGGGATCCCCCGAGTTCATTCACTCTGCTCTCAATGAAGAATTTGCACGGTCTTTTCTTTCATTTTTCTGAGACTTAACTGCTTTCACAGAAATTAAGAAAATTTGACGTCTAAATTCCAACGATAGTACAAAAGGCTGTATATCGACACAGACGTTTTGTAACTAACGAATGAATCAACCGAAATTTAGCGAGTTAAAATATAACACCGACCGCTTCACTCGTCCACAATTATACCTGTAAGAAAAGTTACGACAAACTCGAGCAATCGTCATAGTTTTATCCTTGAAAACACCTGTGGCAGTTTCACACGGTATACAGTAAGATAAGGAGTGTGAAGCTTCGCTTCATATTTTACATACATAATGGAAACAAAGAGTTGAATGAATGAACACCGAATGAATAATTCATGAATCTTGAATCTTTTCGCTCTTCCCCGTACTGTTTTTGCAGGTAGTGTAGTGAGGTCATCGAGTAGTTTTGGGAAATCATTTTAATAATCGCTCGGTTTGACGAACAACAAAAAATTTGTCGGCCTGGAGAATTCCTGTGAAGTAGTTCAAACAAATGATGGTGGCACGTGAGAAAGAAATTTTCGATTCGCTCTCCGTAGAAATACATGAATAGGTATGAGTACTCGTACATCCTTACCATCTTCGTGTTGTCGTGGAGCAGCTTCGAAATGAGACGTGAAGGATACTTTCTTCTCTGAGAGAGTCAAAAGGTTCCGAACCGCCTAGCTCCTAGTGCTGGGCATTCAAAGATAAAATGAATTGAATGTAATGTTTTATTAAGTAATAATGTACATACATCCAATTTTTCATACAAAAACATATAGGTACGGCTGTAGCCCGAGACTATGAGCCGGAGTTCGGTCTTTATCAACTATTCCAAATTTACCAATTATTCAAACAAAACAAAAAAAGTTCATATGCAGCGCATAAATAAATGTATAGTATTCAACACTTTTCATCTTCATAGTCAACTGGCAATAATTTAACTTACTGTAATTTAACGTTCAAAAAATATAACAAGAATCAAATAATAATTTTCAACATTAACAACATACGTTATTATTACCATCACATCGTTAATTAATCATATTACAATCATTACTGTCTATCTTAATCTTCTCCCACTATTTAGACACATAATAAAAAATTAGAAATTCCATTCCTCTACCCGACGATCCCTATATCTTATAGTCCTCTTAATAAAATTTCCTATAGCCAATCAGTTCTTCCCGTTCAAATATTCTATCGCTTCCTCATTTGTTAAGTAATGTGAGCCCAGTAAATCTTTAGGAATTCCTTTCAAGATATGACAATGGGCTAGAAAATGGAATACAGTCTCATCTTCTCCTGAGTTACAGAGTTACAAATAAACGGTTTTTTACCCATGGTTTATAATTCAAACCCATCATTTCACACCGCGCTCTACAAATACTTCTTTTAGCAAAATGACTGAGATTGGCTACCTGCAAGTAATTTCGTGGAACTGCTCATGAATTTTGTGAAACCGCGCTGCACAGGCCTTTGCTCAAAGATGACACGCAAAATCAAAGGTAAAACGTGAGCCAGTTTCTTCCTCCTCTTTACACAATCTGCACACAGGTGTAGGCTCCAATTCTGTTCAGACGTTTCCTGAAGCACTTACCAATTACTTGGGTAATTAGTAGTGGAAACTGACCAATTTCTATTCACACTTACGTGGATGGTAGGTAGATAGTCGTAATTAATTGTAGCTGCAACACTTGATTTGCGTTTATAATTGAAAATCACGTATAAAGATATAAATTAATTTTAAAAAAAGTATGTGTCTGATTTAGGGTAAGTTGGATGATATAAAAGGATTGTTTATTTTGTCTTGATGTCGGATGTGTCACGAATTTGTAACGAGGGGATAGCGCCCTCGTTAGAGTTGATAAAACGAGAAATTGTTTCTTAATAATGTTAATTACAGTAATTGGTAACTCCAAAAACTAATTTTTACCCCAAATTGCATTAATTACTCTAGAATCAGTTATACTAATTACAATTATTAATTGGAAAAGAGTAGTTACTCGTCCTCCAATTACCAATTACAGTAATTGCTAATTGATTTGTAACTACTAAGTAGTGTAATTGATAATTAAAAAGTATTTAATTGCCGAAAGTAATGAATTACCGCCCAACTCTTTTGCATTCATTACCAGTTTCCCGTGTTTGTTTTGGGATGATTTCCCAGTGCAGTTTGTGTTCCTCCTTTATCCATTCCTTATAAGCGGATTTAACTGATCATTTTGCTGTACCCATGACTGTTTCTGGCCGAATAAAATTAATTGACAACCCCCCCTGTGTCATTCGAGTCCAAATGAAAGAAATTTAAATAGTTCTAGGGGACAGCCAGTGTCGGCTGTCCAGGAATTCGCCCCACATTCCGTCTGATCAGATCCTTATGCTTCGCATTGTATGGCTAACTATTGCTCACCTACTTTTCTTGCATTTCCCTTTTGTTTCATTCGACCTCGCTGCCTTCCATTATCTCGTGGCTCACGAGTCTTTGTGACGTGGAAGCCCCTCATTGTTTGACTGTTTCCGGTTTGACCCCCCAGCTCTGAGCCTTTTGATTGGTTGGACCGATTTCACATTCAGCCACAACTCAATTAATAGTCCAAGAGACGATTTAGATTTTCAATGTCGGTTCAATCTGAATGATAATATCTTTGTCTGCCATCTCAAAATTGGTGAAATTCACAATGACCGCCTCAAAAAGGTAGGTAAAATTCTTTAATTTGACAAAAGTTCTAAAATAGTTTCTGAACTGGTCGTGCTTCATAAATTTTCATACGTATTAAAGTTGTTAAGCACAGATAAACACAGCGATTAGATCCCAAAAACTTTGAATTTTAATTTTACACTTAATTCTGATTCTCATTGCCTGAATCTGAGGTGTTCTTTCGCACTGCCCCCCATTTTTTGACCAGCGCTCGAGGTCACGGCATCATAAACCAGTGAGTAAAAAAATGCAGAACTATTGGATTTGATGCAATATCTGATGTGTAAGGTTACTGAACTGAAGAACATCCTGAATCTGAAATATATACCAGGCCATCAATATTTGGGCGAGCACAGGCACATTTGCGAACTTTAACTCACTGACAAATCTTCAGTGGAATTGGTGATAGCCCAGGAGGTTTAATTTCATTCTGAACTTGCTAAAAATAAAAAAATGAATGATCGATGAGAAGAACGAGGAGCCATCACGTGAACTGGGAATGAGGTGGTCGGTTGGCAGAATTTCCTCGGATTCTCAACGTGCCAACGGCATGAGCTATTTCTTTCCTATGTACGAATATTTTTAAAGCGGCAATTAGAAGAGCTTTGTTCTGAACACCACCTAAGTCACTGGTTGGCCGTGTAATATACCTATTGGTGGTTTGGAGATATCACGTACAGAGTGAAGTTACTTAAAACTATATGTGTTGTAGTCATCTAGTTATCATGGACAGTATTCCGTTTATATAGAAACTATCAGTTATTATGATAGAATCAGTGCGAACCGCAAAGAAACCGATGTCACCTCTCATTACCTCAGGTAGGTACCTCATAGCTCTCACTAGGGCTTCATATAATCAGTGAAGTTACCTGACTATGTGTTTTGTTATTATTTAGTTAAATTGAGGCAGTACTCAATGAATCGAAGTAAGTGTTGAAATCTTGTTTTCGGTCTACTTTTCGCTTTATATTGATTTTTCTCCAAACCGGATCTGGGGATTTGAATGAAATCATCTTTGGAATCATTCCTTTTATAGGTAAAAAATTATCTAAAATCTCTTATTTGTGAAAATACCTTGAATTGAGAAAGAGAAAGAGAGATTTTTATGTACACAATCAGGGTAAGATTAGGGCATAGTGGCCCTCTCTCGCATCTACCCTGGCAAACATTCGACGATGTAATCCGATCAATACAATATTCTAAAAATTACATTACTATAAATCACAACTGAATTACAATTGCCAGTATTTTAACTTCTAGATTCATAAAAAATTAAGAAATTGGCACTTTTTTCAACGACAAAAAAAAAAAAAAAACTTATTCATCTTATTATTTCAGTTATATTTTTTGAAATTCCATTTACATTCTTCAACGTTTTTACTTGAATCAAACGTATCTTTATTTACGTTATAAATCCTTATGGCCTTTGCAACGAATGGCTTAGTAAATAATGTAGTTCTATGGAGTGAAACTTGCTATTGTGATACCTGTTTGTCTGGTGTGCCTACCTTGTGTGTTTATTCATAAATGAGAGTTAAATTTGTTTTAAGCCTCGAAAAATCAGATTACAAGTTGTTTTTCAAAATTGTGCAGTATAAGAAAATTGGGTTTTGGCTTAAAATGTACGATTTATGAATTTGTTATGTCCTCTATTATGGGATTCGAAGTCGTTTGGACTGCAGTTGAAAGTATCTGTTGAAAACATCGTTAGTGGCCAGAAAACCACTTATTTGCAATTTTGCTGTTTCATCTAATTTTCTACTGCGATCATCATTTTAAAAAACCCTTTGAATGAAAATTTGACTTTCAATTCAAAATTACAATCGGATTTCACCCCCTTGGAACATTGCAAACAATTGGTTTTCCCATCAAAAACGAGGTTGTAAAAAAAACACCAAACATTTCAGAAAATTTCACGTAAAATTTACCATTCATACAATTTTTTCACCAGAAGAGAATGGGCTTCAAAATTCACTGAACATTCCAAATTCTTATCTAGCACGGCCAACTTTGAAAGCACGTGTGGCAGCCCCAGGCTCCAGAGAGTTCTGAAATTAATTCGCGTAGGAATGGTACAGATGAAACATTTTTAATTTTTGTAGAGGTTTTAAGTTCGTCCAGTCACTTGGAGTGCCCCAAATACCAATTTTATTATACGGATTTTCATTTATATTTAGACTATGGATTGATCAATTGACCTTTGTTTATCAATCTGTTCATTCGACAAACAAAATTCGTCTTATTTAAAATTTAGGTGGAAAATACCGGCAGCGGTTATATTGGTTTATTACCTACTATATGATTAATGATATTGTGCACACTTTAATGACCTATATCTGGTTATGTCTGTATATCTAATCGAGCGTATGAGCTCTCACAAGTACGCACTCATGACTCATCCTTTCAAAGTGGTGGACGTAAACGTCAGTGAAAACCCACAGTTAAATCTTAATATGATTTGATATCGTCGGGGAAGTTTGCTTTTGACTTTAGAGCGTTCCCAATAAGAAGATTTTAATGGGCTGTCAAGAACAATGTATAAATTGACGTTGACTCATAACGACTCGTTCTCAACAAATGGTTACGTCACTCGTCGAGTGCCTCGGTTTCGTCGTCGATCTAGATTGGCCTGGAATAGGCTCGACCTGTAACGTGTAATAGGCTCGAGTCGGTACTGTGACGACATCGACGCCTGAGATTTGATGACGGGGGCGCCTGTTTGATAGCTTCGATAAAATAATCGATTCCCTTCCCACTGATCGATAATTATATCGATGTCCATTGGTTGGCCCCTTCCCGCGCAGGTTCCCCGTCTAATTTACCCACCGTCTTTAGTTTCCCCGACAAGGCAAACTCAACATTCTATCTCCGACCGGCAATTCGCGTTATTCGAGCATCTTAATTTACCAAACTCGATCATACACCTCTTTACAATAATTTGTCATGAAATCATTTGTTCAAACCAGTGAATTTGATCGTGATTTCTCATTAGAATTTGTTAAATTCTAGCGGCTGATCATTATAAACTTTTCTGATTATTCTCTTGAGATAGAACACACGTAACGTTCGATATCAAATTATCGTCCCGAGAATCAATATTATTTCGTGGCTTATTGACCGTAGTTGACCTACGGTAATACTTCTCTTCTTAATTCTTCATAATCATGTCGATTGTCGAACTGGTCAGGTCGATTGGATCGACTTTTGTGGGCAGCATATCCGTCTCCTGTTGTGAGTACCTACCAAAAATAAATTAATCAACTCCGCCTTACATAATCATACTATATTTAATCCCAATATTTACCATTTACAGGTACACTGATACATATTTCTTACAAACTTAGTTTTGTTTTTGATGTACATATTCAAGACCTTCAAATTTTGATATTTGATTTTGAATTAATTTACTTAACAAAATAAGATTTTATTTGACGATAAATGGAGCAAAAGTTGGTAGCGTCTCTTAAAAGAACAAAGAAACTTGTTCTTAATTCTATCTCTTTTTAGTAGGCCTGCTGCACATGGACTTCATGTGGGGTCTTGTTGGTCCTAACTTCTATCCAACCCGATCGCTTCTCACACAAAGAAGCTATGAGCAAAACATTTGTCTACAACTTTTTGAGCTCCTTGCTGACACAGGCAAGAGAGGTGTCGTTTCCTGTTGATTTTTAATACAAAATCTACAGAGAAAGATTTCAGATCCGTAAAAATTCACTCGCAGCAAATAATCGCAATTTCTGAATCTTAAAGTGCCACCACACCTCCCAATTACACGAGCAATCACGAATTATTCAAAAAATAAATCATGTGTTAGAATTGGCAGAATTTTTAACGTGATTTGAAACTGCCGAAAACGCAGTTTTACATTTAGATACAACGAAAAAATTCTTGACCCTTCCAGGAGATTAGACAGAAATCTCAGAATATGTTTTTTTTTTTACTTTATGTACAGAAAAAAAGTTACATCGACATTCCCTTGACATTTTATGTGTAAACCCGTTCGAATCACCCCATGGTGTATCCGGGTCTGTCCCACAATAAACTTCCCATTAGAAACCTTTTTTTGGGAAATTCCTCTACTCACCTGGAATGGTAAAGATTTTTTTTTTTCGTTGGGCCTAAATATAAAACTGAATGTGAAATTGCCTTAAAAGCGCTGCCAATCCCAGTACACGATTTACTTGTTTATTAATCGTTATTGCTCGTGCGGTGTGAGGGTTTGGGGTCGCTTTAGGTTTCAGAAATTTTGTATGGTTGAATTCCTACATATCTGAAACCTATTCCCCTCGATTTCGCTCTAAAATCACCAATAAATGGCGCCAGTGTCAGTAAAAACCTCGAAATAACACATTTTTGGCACATAGCATCTATGCGTGTGAGGCGATTTCTTGAAGGTTGGATCCCAAGTTGAAGTCCCTGTGCATACGAACGGATTTTTTACGTCAATTCTAAAGACCTTAAAACGTCCTGTTAAAACGGCCTGTATACGTACTGCAGCAGACATGCCCGATTTGGATCCCAGGCACTTGAAATGTAAAATGCCCAAAATTGAGGGGAGGAGGGGGGAATAAACCGGTATCATAGAAGAAAAATCAATATGAAATGATACGGTGGTTCTTCGTCGTTATTCATTACTTTCGGTGCTGTTGATCGTGAGTAGCAATATGGAACAACAGTGCAAATTTTCCATGATGTTATTGTGCAAGTAGAACTGAAATTATTGTTCCTTCGCTCGATGTAACAGGTAGCCCACATTAATCACATTATTATTATTATTATTATTGTTATGGAGTTCTTATTATTCTTCTTATTTTATTATTATTATTATTGCTTTGGAGTTCTTCAGTAGATGAGTGTGAGGTGGCAGCAGTTTCAACTTCCACTAATTTTATCATCGAGAAAGGCATGGAATCATGACTTCGTCCTCCATTTGCTCAAAAAAATCATTGTTTTCAACAAAAATCATTTGTTGATAGCAGCGACAATTTTCCTGGACATTTTGCGGTTCCAGATTGAGTGGTTTTGCCATTTAAATTGAACTTCCCTTCCACAAAGAACTGTTTAATTTCGGTTTTTTGTTTACCGGGGTTTGACGTCAAATTGCAAACTCGATCCGCGGATTTTAATGCATTAAACCGACGACTGAACGCGGTGACGCAAATCGACTGTTTCGCTCTATGGGATATCTTGTTGTTGGGTGGGCGCTGACGTGGTGTTTAGTTAGATACAAGAGCAGTCGGATTCATTGTCGGTTCACCTTAGACTTCGAAGAGTACGTTATCTTTCCTTGAGTAAATCCATATTTAGTTTGAAAACAAAAAGGAATTACACATTTTGGGCAGTGGTAGAAGCTTCGTTAAAGCATATAATTTTTTTTTTTACTTCTATTGTGGTTACTATGCAAAAATCTCGCTTGGTGGATTTTACGTTTGCTCATAAGCACTGAATACTATGAAGGTTTGCTGATGAAGTCGATAGGGGTGCATCCCCAACCAAACCTGGAACATGCATCAAAATCAAATGAAAATTGTAGATGTTCTGAAGAAATGTTTAAGATTCGTTCATGCACAACAGCTGTTACTTATGGCACCATCGTGTAGAAATTTATGTATTTTCCGGATCACCCTTCAAATTTGAGGAAGGGTGACGTTTTGGGGACCTTTTGAAGTTGGGGACCGTCTATAGCCTGATCCACACACTCCTTGACAATGTCTTTAATCCAAATTGTTGTTCTTGTTACAAAGTTTGCACTTGTCTAATCCATCATTGAGAATACAAATGTTGATGTTTGCGAAAGAAGAGAAAAGCTTGATCTCCCGAAAATATGACAAATGTACAGTGAACTAAATTTTGCACACTTACCAATGTAATTGATCTGCATAATCCAAGAAGAGTTTCATTCTTCAAGAACGAGTAAAAACTTAAAAAAGATGAGCATTTTTAAAGAAACCCCTCCCCGAAATGTGTATTCTTTTAATTTGTACAATCTTCAATTCGGCCGGTTTAACTGAATTAAAAAGCTCAATATTTGAAGAAAACCCATTTTCGGTAGAAGGGACCTCATTTCGGCGACCAAAGGTCTCCTGACTTTTCCACTTCTATGGTGTGATCGGTGTTTTTACGATACCTCAACCTCAAATAATCGACTTTAGGCAAAGAAAACCTTCATCGATTGAATCTGAAACCGAGATTTTTGAATTTCTCTTATGTTTTTGCTTCTCCAGAGAATTCAGCTGAGCTACAAGAGTACCTACCATTTCCTGCGTCACATATAGAGAAATTGTGTCTCTTGCTATAACTAAACCATGGTCAAACAAAGTTTCTACCCAAATTCGTTTCAGTCGGGATCACGGCATGAGATACTAAGCATTTTAGCTTCCTTGGCCCAATAACTTTAATACGGTCACTTATTTTTAGCTTTGCGTACTGTTGGCGTGGATTCCGTGGGCCGTTTTTGGCACAAATTTTTGTGAACGAACCATCGCGAAGTTGACCTCACATCGTCCGCGAATTCTTTCTAAATCGACAAGACACGAAGGTACCACTGAGTTATTTCTAGGCAGAACTTCCAACAACTCAGGTTCAGTTGGTTAATTGAAAAGTTCTAGAATAATTGTAGGAACTAATTTTTGTATTATGTATTTTAATGTGTTGGCAAATTTTAACACATTTTGTGCGAATAAATTGTTAATTATAAAGCTTAGAGCAAATCAACAAAATAATATTCCGTATGAAAAAAAAAAGTACTATATTATTACAATTTTTTAATCAATATTCGGCATTAGTTTTTTTTAAATCCTTAAGGACTTAAAGGGCTGAAATATTAAAAAATTAGAATACCAATCAAAATTTTTGAAATAACACTGATATTTTCATGTTGGTTATTAATAAACATCCTCTCAATAAATCAAATGAGCCACTCGGGCCGCTTCATGTTCACCCGTTCGCACTCCAAGAGGAAATTTTACAGAACAAAAGAATGTTGAAAGAATGTAAATGTGAATGTGAACTCCTGTAACCATAATAAAAATCATGTAGTGAATTGTGACGATCGAATCATGCCTGGTATCAGTGCTTGAAGTAGGAGCATCGTTGATAAATGATTTATATCACTTATTATTCAATATTGATTGTTTCGTTAAACATGATCATTATATTTCATGAAACTCGTGACAAGCCCTCCGTTACGCGATTTATAAATCCCTCAATCAATGTTGAATAACTCACTATATTTTATTGACTTGGATAAATTTTGAATCTATACTTATCATTCAAAGTATTGAATAAAAATTATATTATGTTGTGCTTTACATCAAACAAGTATGAGAGCAAAGTTGTTGAAAAAGGAATCCCATTACCCACTGCAAAGTCCATTACTTTTGAAGGATTCTAATGACCATTACAATTAATGGGGAATGGCAGCCGCATTACTTTTCCATGTAATGTGAATGGGACTATTAATTTCCATTACATTGAACAGGCAAGAGTAGTGGATGATTCACTCTGATTCAATTCCTTTATTTGAAACGGGTAATCGGAATAGTGCCGAATTTTTGCTCAATAATTCTCAGAAAGCTCCAAAAAAAATATATATATAAGTTACGTGCGGGGTTCCACCGGAAGAGTTTTTAAAAAGAAGTTTTAAATTCACTTTAAATTTTATTACTCACAGTAATGGTTTACACAGGTAGTACTGGTAACAAAGTGGCGGTGGGACTAACGGGAACAGCGTGACATCGAGACTGAGGGCGCTCAGCCCCTCTTATAATGTCGGGTGTGCTGATCTCAGCATTCGCCTATGTTACCGCTGATAACCTTCAGTAACTTATAATTCGAAATTTTTTGAAACCATTGCAATCGGTTTACGCTGTGAAAAATAACATAAAAGTAATGTGAAACAGTTCAAATTTCACAGTGATTTCTTCTCATTATACTACTCCTATAGCTTTTCGAATGCAATTTGTACAATGTACTATCATGTTAAACCTCAAGGTCGGGGTTTATGTTTAGACTTTGAGTTGTTTGAAACTGTTCAAATCCTTCCGGCTCTAGTTGTTTGGAAATTTAAGTGTGTCTGGAGCGGTGTAAATGAGCAACAATTAGCGTCGAGACTACAAACAGAAATCAACGCCAGCCTTGAACGCGTGCCCCTGTCGGGACAGAAAATTCCCTGCTATCTTCTTCCCTTATCCATTGAATTGTCGACTCGTTTCAATCAACTCTTTTCAAGCGGCGGAACTAGTTCTTAGTTTTCGAGCCAGTTATCAACAGACGATCAGTGTAATAGTCATAATTGTATCGAATTTTACTTACTAGTTCTGCGTATCATATGAAGGATGGAAGTCTGAAAGGCGTCTAGAGTTCGATTGGCGACCGTCGGAGAAACGTGACTCCTGATAAGATGGTGGATTTAAAATAAAATGACGGTGCGACGCACTTTTTTAATCTTTGAATTTGTTCAAATTCTGCTCTTGCAGCAAAATTTTTGACACAGCAGAATTGTTGTTACAGTTAAATAAATGATTTCCAGGAATCTGTTTTTGATGGAAACTTTCTGATTCTGACATCCTAATTTTTGAGGATTGTTGTGTATGAATTGTATAGGAAAATTTTTATCGATTGAAAATGGAGTGGGTAGAAACACTAAAAATGTCCTCCTAGGTCTGTAAAACGTTCTTCCTAATTATTTAGGATTGTTAGAGGTCCGTCTGAAGCAAGGCTTCGTCAGAAGGGGACGTCTATTAGAATCGATCTAGAAGGGGAAGGGCTACAATCCAAACATGAGAAAAACATCAATTAATCACTGCGTACAAATCCGTTTCAGACCATTCTGAGACCGCACCAGTGAAAAGAAAACTATGGGTATATGTCCGTGTGTGTGAAGTTCGCTCTGCTCTTGACTAGGCTTTCCACCTGGTGTCACCAAGTATCTATATCCATGCACCGGTCAAGGCCGGTGGGCTCGGCGTTGTCTCTCTGAGCCAGTATCCCTTCGCCTGCTGGCCAGCCCTTCGGGGCTCTAGCTGGGAGGTCGCCCTCACTGCTGTTGACCTTGATTTTGTCAGACAGCAGTTGTTCTGGAACGATCTAGCAACTCCAATTGCTCCAGAACCCAGCTCATCCGCTGAGTTTGCTGCTTCCCTGCATGATTCAGTGGATGGTAAAGAACTCCGTCAGTGCTCGGAAACCCCCATTTCCTCCCAATGGGTGGAGTGGCCTTCAGAGAGCATTGGGGCCCGCGACTACCGATATTTTCATGCCGTTTGGGTGGCTACACTAGCCACCGCGGTGAGATGTTCAGAGGTAGTCGCATTCCCATAATTTTAATTGATTTTGTCCTTGAACATCTTTAATTCCTAACTTCTCTTCAAATCACTCACCTACCACCACCGTTCTTATTTTTATTTATTTATTTTTTAAATAAATTTTAGTAATAATTGTCTAGATATAAGTAACTATATTTATTAAAAATTGTTTTCTATTGTGATTACAATGTTTACTTTCGTTATTGTGTTTATGTCCGTGAGGACCCCTGTCTTAGAAGTGTCGCCAATTGACGCTTTTATCTGTATCCTCATCTTAGGTGGAACGCTATATGTGCCATGCGTGGCAGTTCCATCGTAAAGTCCCTCGGACGCTCATGAAATAGGTTGTAATTTGCTCTCCAAGCTGCTGGTGGTTTCATTGTATCGTCAAAACGTTTTGGCACGAGCTCCCAAGCACGTGGCTGGTTTTGACATCTGTAGCGCGCGAAGCGTTCGCATTCAAAAACTATTTTTAGGTTCAGTTGCCAACTCCATCTCGGTACGTACGGGCGGCCGCCAGCCTTCCTTTCCTTCTCTTCGGGTTTATTCTTCTTTTCAAAGGTACCCAGCATCAATGACTATAGCTTCATTCTACCATTTAGCTGTAGATATGTATCAAGAAATCCAGAAGTAAAATCGTTGTATACCTTTGAATTGAGCTTGGTTCGAGGGCCACCAAGTTGAATGCATGCTTGATTGAGATTGCTTCATCCTATTTATGTGATGAATTATCAAAGCAAATATCCGTTTATTGTCAACGAAAAATAAACACGCTGAAAGTCTCGCGCACTTTTTTTTTAGATTGAAGCTCTGGTTGAATTTTTCCCTATCACTGTGGATTTCGCGTCCAAAATTACAAGGAAAATAGCATCCCCCTTACCTATTTCAGCAAGAACCTTGAAAACTAGTCCCGTACCATGTGCGAAAGAACGGATTTTTTACAACAATTCTAAGGGCGCTGGATTTTACGTCAAACGGACATGGTAGATTTATAATCCAACAACCTTGAAATTCGAGGAGGAGGGCGGGTTATCAAAAAATGTTTGCTGGACATTAAAGTAAGTTTCAAAAATTAAGGAGACGTAGTAGTTTTCTATTTTGAAGGTGAAAAAACAAGAAGTAAATAAAGTTGCGAGTCGAATACTAACTATCATTTTTAGAAGTCAATAAAAACGGAATAAGATAGAACTTTATTTATATTTCCACGAAAAAATGAGTCACGCAGTTGAATCGATTTCGACGGTTGGATCATCATCAGTGTGAAACGTGAACTGAAGGTACATTACAGAGAGCACATCTTACATAGGCCCAGGTGAAAGGAGATTGAAACCTATTGGCTCAAGGAAGTGAAAGGGACGGGGAGGGTGGCAACCAATGCCACTTGAGGCTTACCAAGTGAGAGAGGCCCAAACAGTAACATCAACAACGTACCTCCCTTGAGGCTAAAGTGAGGAAATTCTACATATTTCCTGTTTGTCAAATCAGAAATAAAGCCATGATCGGACAGATTCAGATGACTTGCAAGGGCAGAATCACCTTCGTCGTCCCTGAAATCCTTTTCGTGCGTTCTATTCGTTCCATAACTTTCCTACCAGTTTGAACACAGCACTCAAGCCCATATGAACATTTTAGTTTATAAACTCCACTTTTATCCTGAACGTTAATTTCATCCTTAACCGAACCCAAAGAAGCTTTTAGATTTTTTTTATTCTTGAACCCAACATCGAAACCTCTGGACGACAGAATTTTACCAAGTTTATACGAAATTTTCCCATAATAAGGTATACTAATCAGATTTTTCTCTTCCAACCCAATTTCTCTCACTAAATTACACACCCCTTCCCTACTCTTTTTCGTAAGAACGTTATTCCTTGTGGAATCAACAAGTTCACCCCCGTATCCATCACTTACGGCTATACATTTGATAACATATTTCAATAAATTTTGAAATTTATTCAGTTTTTTGAATTTTCATTCATTGTTATGGTCAGTGCCCTGTTGATCATACTATGGAAGGCGTCATTTTTATGAACTAAAGGATGATTTGAAGTGCTATGAACAGTTGCATCACTATAGGTATAATCACACTATCCGTTTTTATTGAAATGTTTGCATTATGTTATATTGGTTTTCATAGGAAAACCGGACGTAGGGACCACACTCCCCACCCCTGTGAATCGTCCATTTGTCACCAATGTGAAAACTCATACTTATTTGGAAACCTACAAACATTAATATGTGTATAATAAAGAGGGACAACTAGAAACCTATACGAATGGTTTAGTTGAGAACTTGATTTCTCGATTTCCTGAAATTACTATCAAATCAACAACTTTAATGACTATCGCTTGTTACATATCGATGCTCATTAGTAACCCCAAAAAATCATTTAGGTAATTGTCACGATAAAATCGGATGTTTTAAAATCACTTGGGTCATTAGATGGGCGATTCCCAACAATCGCATTTCTCTCACCAAAGCCATTTAGTTTAAACGTATGCTCAATTAGTCTGTAGGATCCCTTCTGAAAATTATCAGAATTATTATTAATATGGAATTGGTTATTTATGTCTAATATTAATGGAACAAAACAAATTTAAAAAACGGGTTTCTTCAAACGTTTCACCTTTAAATGTCTCTTGAAAGTTTTTCGTCGAGTGAAAGTTTTTGCAAGAACAGTCCCGTGAGTTGTTCTGCAAAACTAACACCAAATCATGCTTGTCCGTTTCATATTTCTAAATGAAAGCCAATAAATTGTAAGAATGCAGAAACCAACCGCATTATTCCACGATGAATAGTTTTCTCACTATACTGTTTTTCTGATCAAAAATTCAACAGAAGCAACTGATCTATATTCAGCAGAATATTACCCAAAAAAGTTCATCGAAAATTAACTAGATCATATCAAAATTTAGTTGAACCCCAAATTTTCGTTGAGAAATTCGCATAAATTTCTTGAAAATATAGTTGAACAAAATCATTAAACATTACAAAAATCCAAAATTCATGTTTGAATAGAAAATTATTTAGGCCATGTTTTATCTCGATAAAATGTATAATTTGTGATGGATACGGTAAGTTGCGGAGCATTATACCACATTCAGCTCTTGGAAGGGGCAACTACACCATTAACAATTGCTTCGCACACAATGTGCGGGAATCTCAACTTAATTTAACATGGTGTAGTACGTTAATTTTGAAAAATGCGCTCATTCGATTATGCTGCGTAATTGTAACTTTTTAGCGAATTTGCATAAAAAATGAAGCTGTTTCAATGGCTTTGTAAATTTTAGAATTCAAATTTTCGAAAAATTCAAATTTCCATTCATTCATTCCACTCGGTAACTCTCAACAAGATTGAACTAAAAACTTCGTAAAAAAACACATTCTGAACGAAAGGGTTCGTTGGTCAACATTTGTTTTAGCATATTAAATACGTCAAATTTCAAAACTTTCCTTCAAATTTCAAAAACCTCCAAAAATTGTCGAATTCATATTTTTTTAGCGAAATATTGCGCAAACAAATTTTATCAACCATGAAATAAGTCATTTAAAAATGAAATTCTAATTGATGTTCAAATGTTCACTCAAATTTCATTGAAATGTACACCAAAAATGGTTAAAAACGCTAAATATTCTTGACATTTTCTAGTATTTCCGCAATAACATCGATAGTTAGCATTTTATCTAAACTCAAAAGTGCTCAAATTTCAATTCAATTTAATATAATTTTGGAAATTTCGCTCATACAATCATGCTTTATGACTGGAACGTTTTTGAACTTAAAATCTCCACATTTTGAGATCACTGTGCGCCGTACTATCTCCCCACAACAATGTAGGTAGGTGTTCTCAATTCGGCCTACTAACAAGATTGGGGGCTCGCCTCTATCACGAGATTTGAATAGCGATGGCGTCACTCCTGACCTCTTAATCATTTTCTTTTCCCAATTCTTCACAGTAAAATATATCTTTTTTTGTTCTCACTTTTATCTTTTGTTCAATATTTTGTTCCATTTGATCGGTCGGTGCGTATGACGGATGGAATCTTCCTGTTTGAAAAAATAGGACATTGGCATCGTTCGAAGTCGTTGGAAAATTCCTAATGGTTGTTTTTAGCTTCCTCTTTGTTACCCCTTTCATCGTTGAAAATATTTATTGGAAGTATTATCAGCTTCTGTTTTCTACTTTTTCTTTCCCGTTTTTTATCCTTGTTTTTGTCACTCGTATGATATTTTACGTAACCGTGTAACGTAAAATCGCGATTTCTTGTCAACGGGAGATCCACACTATCAGTTTTTGGCCTTTGATCCTGAAAAACAAAATAATTACCAATTAGAAATTGTCTCTTATCAGTAAAATTGCTAACTATCAGTTTATTGGCTACTCAAACAAACTGGTTATCAATAATAAACAAAGAAATCCTCGGACATAATGAACTTCTTGTTTCTCAACCTTTTACGATTTCGTAGATTTTAAAAATGTGTTATAAAATGGTTACGTTATAAATAAAACCATTGGGGGACAAAATTTCCAAGCTTCTCGCGGATAGTTCGGCAATATTTAAAACAGAACTCACTTACGGTAGTTATTAGATCCTGTGCGTCCCAAAAAGCCATTAGTTCAAATGTTGGAAAGTTGAATTCGGCTATAGAAAAAAAATTGAATAGAGAAGAAATTCCTCCGAGACTGAGAGCTGCCAGAAAATCAACAGAGGGATTCTCGATTTTCTTATCTTTACCGTTGTAGTGATATGATTCAGGTTAATATTTTCAAGAATATTAGGGCAAAATGAAGGTTGAATTGAATTTCAGTACACAAAATAATGTCACCAAATATACACATTAACTTAGCGGTAGGAAGATAAGTAAAATCACATGCAGAATTCTGTCTTCTTTAAAATCAAATAAATTGAAATGAAAATAGTACCTAATCAATAAAGAGGTAAAAACTAATACAAAGTAAACAAAACTTTCACGTCAGATATGTAAATTCAATGACGATGGTGCCAGTTGTCGCAGGGCGTATTTAGAAATGGCCCCCATGGTTTCGTGCCCAAGCTCTGGTTTTTTCCTCAAATTGCATTTTATGTGAGATCTTGTTTCAGTGTAGCGATTGCTTCCAAGCTGGTGCTCTGAAACCCCCGGTTGTGCACCGAGACCGTAAGGGGCAACCACGAAGGAAACATAAGACACAATTGTGATTTCCTCAACCAAATTAAATTTTCAACTACCCAATATTTAAAGGAGATCAATCTTGTCCGCTTTCTCGACTTCAAATCGTGAAACAAACGACTCAATCCTGCCTTTAAAAAAGTTCACTTGTAGGCACCTCCTTACGCAAAAAATAAAAAAAAAAAATCTTGAAATGATTGTTGAAATTTATATTTGCTCAGCCAGAATCATCGTGGAAGTGAAAGCCCAATTCTATCTTTCACCCAAGCTTCATTCCGATTATTGCAGCAAAGGAAGCAGAAAAGTGGAACGATTTCTGCTTGCCTTTGTGGTTTCTTGCATTCATATCAATAGTGGCATTGGGCCGTGTCAATCATGAATAATCGCTCTTCGCTCCACCGACAATTTAGCAAACTCAAGTTATATAGCACTTACTGCATTCATCGTTTATTAACAGCTAAAACGGTTCAGCCTCAAGGGTTGGGGACCATCAACTGATAGTAGGGTAAGAAGAGTGTTTTGGTGGTTCTAGAGCACTTCAGCACAAAAGGACTCCGGTGTACTCATAAAACTGCACTGGGTTGGAAAATGAGATGGAAATCCCAGAGCAACCTTACGGGAGTATTACCCTTGAGCGTGAAACCTTCCTCACCTTGCACGGCTTCATCTTTCACGTATTCCTTAATTTTCAAATGATCCTTCATCACTGGAGTATTACTAAATACCGTTTAAACCTTTAAAAATCGTTGGCGTCGTACTGCTCAAGGGTTCTTTCGAAACATTCCCCATTCCCCATTCCTAAGGACTTCTCGATCAATAATTAGCTCCTCGGCTAAAATATCTAGGATCTCCGTGTCTGACAAAGAATTTTCTCTCGATCATTTCACCAATGAATCCCAAGAACTCCATCGCACTGGAAAATAAGTAAAAACCCACGAAACAGCGAAAATGAAATGAGGATTCCTCATTGAGGAAGGTTAGCCCCTGGTTTCCTGCTCAGTGCAAATTGCACTCAGACTGGAGTAGCCTGGGGGCAGTCCCAAGCAAGTTCTCTGGCCGGTTGGAATTCAGTGCAAAACGCCCCGAAGTTGCACTGGTGGCAGTTGTGAAACGCGTCATCCTGCTTCCTCGTTAGTGCGCCTGCGCGCTTCCACTGGTGTAGCTCGGAGTAAGTGGATGGAAAACCCTTAGAATTGTCACGCGCTTTATTTCAGGAACTCTCATTGGTTCATTCTTTGGAGCTTGGTCGAATCAAACAGCGTCAGACGCTTTGTTTCACGTCGAAGCTCCGACCATCACGCGCACAGCCGGTGCATTACTCGTGGGCAGCAAACCCCCTAACCCCCACACCAAACTCACGACTTCACCATCCTCTCACCCATTTTGAGGCTCTCTTTGACGCGTGAATTTGAAGCTCTTCAATGAGGATTCAGGGTGCTAAGTTGGAAAACATTATGATAATATTATTACTATCAGGTACCTTTTTTTGCCAGGGGGTACCAATGCGCCTGTGCTAATGACAGCAGCTGCCACTGCGATGCTCCACGAAGACATGAAAACACGATAGATATATGGTTATTTGCATGTCAGTGGGGGCACACGTTACAAATTTTGTCATCCCTGCCAAGCCTTCAACTCTGAACCAATTTTCGTGATTCTTTTTTTGTTCCATCCTACTGTTGTGTATAATACTGTCTTCTTCAGATTTAAACCATCAACAGTAATTAGTATTTGACAAGATACGAAGAACTTGCCTTTGATGCAATGAGACAAACTGTGTAAATGACAATTTTTTACCCAGTGAAGCAATGAAACTGTAACGAAGTTTATGACCGTAAAGGTTGACGTTGTTCATAAAATGACAAAACTTTGTTCATTGATGTTTTTCACTCCATTGATTTCAATTTCAATCTTCGATCAACATGTCCAAAACTATTAGGGATTATTTGTGCCCACTTCAGAGATTTCTGAAGACATAAAGAATATGTTCTCACACCGAAAATGAGGGTTCTCAACAAATGTAAAAATCTCTAAATTGTGCCGAAATTTCAAAATCACTCATAAAACAACGAATTCGAATCGTGGTAAAAAAATTCTAACGTTTTCTTGGGCCAATTACCAAAGTACTACAGAAAATAATTTGTCGATTATAAAGGAGGTATCAATTCGGCGAATGATTGCATAACGTTCCTTTATCCTAAAACATGAAAAAAAACTTGAGGAAAATCGTAGTATGATACTCGGATGATGCTCAGTGTCATTCGAAGTGATGGCCGTTTGCTGTGATAAGGTTTTGCCCCCTCTCGCTCTGACTAGTCTTCTTATGTGTTGTGTGACGTGTTTTCCCTCAACTCGTCGTTCCCACTCCAGCTGACCCCAAACCGGTCGCAACCGCTCCGTTTTCTCCAGCCCGACTCATAGAAACTTCCAGTGCCACTTCTGCCACGGTTCGTTCCACTTCGTACTGCCATCGTCCAACTCATTTTTTCTGCTTTTGTTGAGCTATTTTGCTCCCTATTGGTCTCGCGCCGAATGACATTCTTCAAACAACGTACTACAACTTCATTTAGTCATTTTCGTGTAATGTTTTTGATCGATCCCCGACCTAGAGAATGGATATTATCGGAGCAAGTCTTCCCAGAATTTTGCGGAAATTACTATGTAAGTCTATCCTTTTTATTCTCTCATTGAAAACTTAAATAAACTGGAATATCATATAAGGGTGTCCCGCAACAAGTTAATCGAACTCCAAGGTTCGATTTTAGAGCTCATTTCCAACAAAAATACTCAAATTATTTTGTAAAAGCTTCGTTTTTGAGTAAATGTTCAAGGTTTCTTTTTGTGTTTCCTCTCTAAGTCATTAAAACTTTTCCATACCGAGCTTTGGTGATCGTCACGAAAAGTTTTAAAAAATCAACCCTCCCCCTTTAAAAGTTGTTGGTATACGTTCCGTCTGCGGTCCGAAGCTTCTCTCTCTCTAGCTACTGGAGCCATTTTTCGAAATATGCCTCAAAAACCAGAATCATTCCGTGATGTATCGGTACTCTTGGTAGCTTGATCAAGCAACCCTAATTTATTATATTTAAGGATTAACTAATCGAAAAATGAAAATCTCGAAAACTTTCTTTGTAGCGAATCTCTCTGAACTGTCTCTGAATCGAATGAGACCACTCGGGTCGCTGTACGATTATCCGTAAGCTCATCACTTGGAAAACCTCATTTTCGGGCAATGAAAATAGGTCTTCTACAGTCAGGTAGACGATCGGGCAGGAGAGACGCGCTGCAGGGCCCGTTCAACGGGAGGTCTGATCTAGACCGCGTGGCTGGCTGCAGCTGAAGTATTTTCATTTAGACTGCAAGTGCAAGGTATGGAGGAGCGATTTGTCAAGTTTAGATAATGTACCACAGACTAACTAATATGCATGGATAATTGATTTACGTTAAAGGGCTATCTATAAAGGAATAATTAACTTCAGTGTAATCATTTGCAGAGTTTTTACATCAATTCTATGGTCTTTTAAAGCCCGGACGGCAGACGGACATTGCAAATTTTGGATCTACACACCTTGAAACGTAAATTGACAAAGTTTCGGGGGGGGGGGGGGGGGCTGTTTAAAAAAAATGTTTTCTATCTTATTACAAAGGCTTGTCATTGAAAACAATAAGGCAAAACGTGTTTTTTGGGGGTTTCGGCGGAAAGGGATATGGCATATTCGTGATCAGCGTTAAATTTCCCACAAGTTATTGCCGGAATAATAAAGCCATCTGGCCTTTCCGTGTGGCGCGTCCATGAGTGGAAGGCACAGTCGCCCTACGCCAAATCCCATCTTATATTAACTGCAGAATGAGGTCGGTCTCAAGATTCGACGGGTGAACTCTACTTCAGTTGAAAATCGAGAACAATATTCTTTTGATCAATAAATAACTCCGTAGTTGTTTCATTTATAAAATTTATGCTTATTGATGCGTCTAGATCGCTGGTTGTTCGCGTGCCCTGCCCCCTGTTGTGAATAAATTCGCAATTCGACGCTCCCCTCGTCACCTTTTGCGAGCCCCCTTTGTGGCGGTGAAAGCCCTCACCTACTTTTCGGTTCTGACGGCACCTCGATATCTTGTTGAGTAAGGTTAGCTCAATCATGAGCTGAGCTTTATTTAGCCCAATGTCGTTTTCTTAACGATACCAGATAGATACCTTCAACCTCCAACATGGTACATCTGCTGCTGAAGGTCAGTAGATAGAACCTTCATTGTTAGTTTTTGAACATCGTAGAACCTGAATTGAGGTGTGTTGTGGCACTTGTAGCAGAGGCCCTCTAACAATGTATAATCTAATTTTACTGACTCCTAATAATTCAATCCTTTCAAACGCTAGTATAGTACGACTTGTAAGTTTATAGTACTAGCCTCATTGTATATTGTTATTAAATTTGATTGTATCATATTGATGTCTCAATGAGATAAAAGGAACGTCATAATAGTGATCAAATGAGTAATGAGCGAAAATTGACAAAATTATCAATCCTGCTACTAAACACCAATTACTAAGTGGTGATATTTATCGGTAGTGTGAAAAGAATGGGAAAATTGTTATATACTTAGGTAGTGTTATTAATTGGAATCAGGTGTCCATTTCAGTGTCGGTGATTCCGAAAATTAAACTCCTTGTCATTGATGGGTGAACCCCCCCCCCCCCCCCCCCACTTTTTTTTGGCTTTGAAAATTATTCACACAGCCCACGTTACAGAAGATTTAGAGAGGTCAGAAAATGAGTGAAATACCTGCGGGGTAGTTCATCAAAGTCAAATAAGTCGATCAAGACTCGACATTAGGGGTGAGAAGGGGCAACTGTCGTAGGCTCTGCAAGGGGCGTTGGCTACTTCAAAATTTGCTTTTTCTGAACGTTCATTGAGTGCGGCAGAGCCATAGAGTAATTTGATTCTGACAGAGTTTTCAGAGGACAATGTACCTAGGTACCGACTTTACTGGCAGAACCACACTTGGTTCGACCGAGTGAAGTAGATTACGTACTCCACCTCGCCATGAAAGTTTCCCGTTAGTCCACTCCCAGGGAGATATTTTTTTATAGGTTCTGGTACCTGCTAAAGTACCAGTGACACTAGAAAATGACATCATATTCATAAAATTATGATGCCATTTTCTGAAGTTACTTCAGGATATCTGTCATCAGCTAGTTATGTTCGACATTACCTACTAGACAAATTGGAAAGAAGGTAATAAACTAGGTCAATAGCTCTTTCTATATAGGTGTCAATATCTCTTTCTATATAGGTCTCAATATTTTTCAAAACATCCAGAAATTCTTAATTTAGGTAGGTACAAACATAACAAAACTATGATCAAATCATAAATACCGAGGCATCATAAATCACGAATAGGTTCCAATCATAATGGAGGTACTAACTAAGACTCGCGACAGCACTTAAACAAAATTCTTACATGCTACCTACGTTACCAGGAGCCTAGGAGAGTTCGGTCGACTCCTTTTTCGTTTTTCCTGCTACTTTCATGTAATATAGGAACTTAGTTTTCAATTTTTGGCCGCAACTCGGCGATATTCGGCAGCTGAAAGTTCAAAATTGCCGGAGTCGCCAACGTGAGACGATGTGAGTTCCATCGGCGGGCATCACTTGACGTCTTCTTTCGTCGACTTACTTTTCCGTGTTCGAAAATACCTGGCACCATGTTGTATTGTTATGCTTTAAGGACAATTATTAAACAGATAAATATTAATTATCATAAAAAGAGTGCGGAGGAGCTAGAACTAGCAACGTGGGAGACTTAATTAATAATTTTATTAACGCGTTTCAAGGTTAATCCCTCCTTCTGGAGGGTGGCGGTGGTTACAGCACAGGGTCATCTTGACGTACGCGGTCTCGATCAAGATCATAGTCACTAGATATTTTTTAAAAAATAGCTCTCCGACTGCTGTCATTGAAGACGTCGCGTAGGCCAACCTCTCCAAAAGGTGGTCTGAATGGTACTCTCAATTCACATTATACTAAAAAACAAATAGGTAGGATCTGTTTAAAAGAACTTGAATCTGATCGACTGACTAAACAGAACGAAGCAACTTTGCAAAAACCATGAATAACATCAAGAACCCTCACCCTCCCTGATTTTGGCAACAAATCATTTGTTTTCCTCAAAGAGTTAAGTATAGTAAGTAGTGGCGTGCTGGAAATTTACGGAGTACACATAAAAACATAGTTAGTACCTTCCTATTTCCTGTATTATTACTCAATCTCGAGGGATGTTTTCCGGTTAACTTCGAAAAACTCCTCCGATTTCGCTGGAACACCGCGGAAGGGTGATGCCCTTGTGACGTGGGATTCTCAGAGGTGGAATAAAAGACCGGTCAGACCTGTATCCGCGTGGCAGAGCAGCTCGCTAAACAGCCTTGAGCTCTCGACAAACGTCGCATTTGAAATTGAGGAATCTAAAATTCTTCTACTCCAAAAATCTACCAGAGTTTTTGTTGCTGGTCGTGAATATAATATAATAGTGTGATAGATACTTCGATGTTGACCTCTAACGTCAAATTCAACTGTTAAAACAAACACAAATGTTCAATTTTTCACTATTTTACCGACATTGCAAGAAAATTACTCATCTATCTGGTCAAAAATCGTAGAAATAATATGTGCTGCTAGTCTTATGGTTCTAAAAACGTCTGAACATACGTCAAAAACCTTATTTACCTTACAGTTGACTATTTATAACAGACTTTTAGTAATTGATCGCCCCTAAATAGTGGTACGTTTTACTTTAAAAATTTGAGTCTACGAAAAGTGCTTAAATTTCAATTTTCAACTATTCGAGTGAAGATGAACGATACATAAATTTGTTCTTTGGGTTGTAATTCATAAATGATAGTTTTCAACGCTATTGTTATTTATTCAGTATCAATAGGACAATATTTAACACAGGTTAAATGTATTTATTTATTTGTTGTTATAGAACTTGGCTACATTTTAGGGGATGGTGAATCACTGTACGGCTTACTGTTGTCGCCCCAAAATACTATTTTTCTGGTATTTCTTAGCATTTTTTGTTCCCAGAATTTGAGATTCCTTTGATCGCTTCCGATCTCATCAATGTAATTCAATTCTATGAAAAAGGGAGTGGCTCATTTCAAATAAAATCATTCCTTAAATATTCCCTGATTGAAATGAGAAAACGAAATTATTCTAGAAAACCTCGATCAATATCAGTTCACGATAGCCTCGGTCCATTGCTCCTAAATAGAATTGGTCAGGTGATGTTACGAAAGCTTTGAAATGCGGTTGGGAAGCAGGGAATGGACGGCTGGTGATGTAACTTCTACCGAAGAAGAAGGTTTTGGTACTTACATAATTTGTCGCTCTAATAGCTACATGATGACAAGTTTACACAATCGCAGAATATAGGACTTCGAATTTTGTTTGGAAAGCAGCTAAATTATCCGCCTTGCCTGGATTGACAGTTGAAGAAAACCAAAACTTAACTTTAGCGTTAAAGTTCATATAATTTATATCGTACCTTATGAATGTGATGTATGCTCTAAGTATTCCGTGTTGGTGTGTTTCAGCTCCGAGGGAAGTAGGAATGCGTCACCCTGGGGAGCAGTCCCTGACTAAAATCAAGTCTTCCTCCGAAGACTCGGCCAAGGAAGGTTCGCCGCCGTTTGGATCATCTTCAATTGTCGCCGTCGCTCACCAAATGATCGCTGGTGCGTGAAGAAACCATATAATATATATTATTATTTCATTCGTGAAACAGTTCTGAAAATCGTTTTTGGGAAAATGCGGGAGTTTCCTCCCAGCAGGCCAAAACGCCTGCCAAGTTGGGTGTTGCACAAAGCTTCCTCGTCTAGGTGAAATGAGTGTACAGATGTTTTGAAATGTTTTAGACAGTCTTCAAAAACAATTAGCGTATAGAATAATGATAGAGTGTTGCTCATGCGCTGAGTGGTATATGACTCATGAGCAATGAAACTCATAGGGCAAAACCTATACGAAAACTCGCACATTTCCTGAAAACTTCGCCAATCAGAAAAATGTAGAAATCGCGGTTTTTCTAAGATTTCACGTTCGCGAATGCACGTATCAAAGGAAAACCAGAAATTAGTCAAGTTTACCAATCAGTTAATATAAGATTACTTGTATTAGTCATCGGTATTTTTCTAATTTTCCGTTGGCAGTCTGATTCAGAGATGTCGTTAGAATACTATCTTCATCAACTAGTTCCTAATCAATATGTCTTTAACTTTATTTCGATTCGATCCCATCTCGGCATGAGTTTTTAGTTTTTCTTCCAAGTAAACGTGTTCTAAATTTCTTGAATTTATTTTTATTAATTTAATAATCCAAGTTTTATCTTATTTAACCCTGTGAGCGCAGTGTTATTCTTAGTTATAAGAATTAGTAGACGTATTGTAGTATGAGGTATTTCAAAAATTATGATAACCAACTATTTAATTGTGATATAAAGTGAATGAATTCCGCTCTATCCGCTTTGACCCATTTCTGGTCTATACCCTCTGATATTGCGCCTTGCTGGAAACCTTTTGAAGATACCTTTCACACCAGGTGCACAAAGTTCAAAAAACTAAAGAAAGTACGGTGGGATTTCACTTTGTTAGCTACACCCACCAAAAACTTCTATCTCCGACTCACCATACTTGATGAGTCGGTTGAGGCTTCGAAAAACTATCTTTAAAATTCGGAGCCTTGCGAATTCATCGCAGCTGCTTCCTGGAGACCTTGCACGATCGTGGCCTTGATTCTTCAGTCTTTGTATTCCGCTCGGAGCAGAGGATACTAGTAGTGAACCTACTAGTCGCTAAATCAGATACGCCTCATGACTTTTCTAAAATAATGATTCAAGGAGTTGAATTATTTATTTAACATCAAATGGGCAAACCTAGTTACAAAGGAGAACACACTGTCATTTAGACAAGTGACTTGTGAGAGCAGTGCAGTTCAAAAAAGGGGAAAACAAATAGAACTTGTCACAAACGGAAAGAAAACAAAATTAAAATATTAAAATTAAGAATATCTAATTACAAAGCCATCGCTTAATTGAAGACAAAAGAAAAGTGAGAAAACCAATCCCGGGATTGTTCTACAGAATTAAGTTGGCACTATGCTCTGTTCTGAAGAGAGTGTTATATGTAATTCGTTGGCGAGAAGAGTTGGTGTTGAGGTCAGGGAATTTCGAGTTTTCTAACACCCTCAAGAAATAAAGAATTTATTCGTATTGTATTCTGAATTAGTTCGTAATGGCTTCCTATAAATCATGTTCGATAATAGTTTTGGTGATCATCTAATTTTAGCGTAATTATTCCCTGAAGGTGTCACTGCAGTCTGATGTTATTTACAGAAGTTTTGTGTTGATCTCGATTTTTCTCAAGATTGTTCGAAGTTCGAGGAAATCTTTTCGAGTTCGATTTAGAACTTAGGTTGTAAGAAATCCGCAAATTTCCCCGAGATTGGACGAAATGCTTAGGAATTGAATGAGAGACGGAACTGGGTTTGTTTGTTAAGGAGCTCTGAAATGAATGCAAATCTCGAATTTTGACGAACGAAATTACTTGTTACTCAGTAATTGTAAGGCAAAGAGGAGGAAGAAAGAAATTAGACCAGTGTTCATCATTCATCTATATCACCTTCTTCTTGGCTCCTTCCAAGAGGAAATCAGAATCTGTAATGCGAGATGATGATGGCCCTTATATCCGGTGATGTCACTATCTTCAAATTAACGTCAAATTGCCGGAATTGTGAAAACTACATCGATGGCTGTGATGAGAGCTTACGCGTTGATATGAAGCAACAAAAATAAACTGCCGAAAGTCAAAGGAACAACTAATGACCACTACTGATTCCATCGTAAATATTTAGTTATCGTATGTCATGAGAAATAACAGACTATTCAGGCACGTCTGGTTCTACTTATAATGAGCTTTTATTCAGGAATAATTTTTCATGATTCAGTGATGAGTTTCATCTAGATAGATCTTTCAACTAATTGGGAATTGGATGTATGTTCGCTCCTTCTCTCTAATTTGTTTACTGAGTCAATGAATCTCTAGTTCGAGGATGAATGCACAGGGGAAGGTGTAATATCGACCTTCGATTGTGTAATAGTTCAGAGCCGCTTGCCTTGATCCCCCAAATCTGTCACTTTTACATAAGACGGGTTCTGTTGTATCTTTGCTCTGTTGCGTTCGAAGAGCAAAGATTGTTCATAGACTGGATTCGCGAATCTTGCGGTGTTCTTAAAAAACCTATTAAGCAGGATCCACGCATTAAATACGTGTAAACAACGTGTGAATATTGAGGGAGGTTAATCATGAGAGATGGAGTGGTCAGTTGTGAAACAGAGCGAACTTTGGAATTCTTTCCTATTAACAATGGAGGCTATTCCCCCATGGAATCCTTGTCCTTGTACATTGACTTTTAATATATGATCTAGTCTCTGGATAAGATATAGACACATGTATCAAATGGAAAGGTGTCATGCGAAAATGAGATGGTTTTTGTTGGTTGAGATGGTTGGACCAAAGATAACAAACTATCATTTAATCGGAATGATAGTTCACAGAACTATCGGAACAAACTTCTTTACCGTTGTTGTTCTCTTTTGGATTTACTTCTGAGTGGTTTGTCCTGGGCGTATTAGGTAACGGCGCTGCCATTAACGAGGACTTTAATTTAAGAAGCATCCTAGGAACTTTCTAATATTTCAATAACCTTTATCCCTACCTGTCACCACTAAGGACAACTGACAACTAATAGAATCACATCAATCAATGTGTTGATGTTTCCTGCATTTAATTTTCTGAATACACATAGTAATTGTATACTTGTTAAAGTATACTTCGTATAGTATAGCTTAATTTGTTAAGCAGTTTTGGTTTATTATTACCATCAATGAACCTTTGTATTTGGAAAGTTGTGATGCTCAAATATTACAAGATTTACATTACTGTTGATAAGCAATTCAAGGTACTTGCTCGGTCATGAAGCTCTTCTTTATTGGATTTTCAACAACACTTGAATTTTCGTTTCTTCCTAGGAATGTGACCATAAATAGCCCTTATTGATTGAAATATATATCCCAGAACCTTGGTAGGATCGAGGTGGCTTCTTCCTGCTTGATAATTTCCCAATAGTTGACTGATTGCAGAAATCGAAAATTAAATTCGAAAGAAGAAATTGATTTTAGAAACACGTGCACACTAAATCATTTGCAGCGAAATTTTGGAACCTATGTCAAGAAAGACACACATTTTTTCAGAAGAAACGTAGTTTATTTCCACAAAACTAAAGAGCTACCCGTTAAATTTTGATTGAAAATAACCGACTGTAGTTTCCTGTGACAGGAAAGGAAGCTTCAAGGTGTTTAGGGGAACATCAACTCGATTTAATGTGTAACTCATTAATTTTGTCGAAATAGCCTAAATTTCTTGTACAAACTTTGTTTTTCATGAAGTACACTTGAAAACTCTTCAGTACTTTATAAATAACAATTGTGATTAGTGAGTTATTCATTGAGAGTGTCTTTGTATTTTTCATTCATATTTAGTGTTTGCTTTTTTTTCCAGAAAAAAACATCGATTTCCCAGCGACTGAGACTTCAGTAGCCACTCGATTGAGAGTTCGGCGGAACAGCAAATCGCTTCCCGCAAGCCCGCAGACCTCTCCCAAGATCTTTAGGAAGAATCCATTCTTTACCAACATTTTCTTTGGTAAGTTTCACCCACAATGATTGTCATTGAAATGTATATAACGGGGAATTGCCATGATTTACGAAACTTTCCTCCGAATCGGATGTATGTGATGCGGACAAAATAGATTTATAATTATTTATTTATTTAGTAAGAGCCAGCTCTCCATAAAATTAATTAAAAGGGAAGAACTTACTCACAAAACCCACGTTAAAAATTAGTAAAAGCTCGACCCAAACTCTGTTAGACAGAATGGTACAAAAAAGGTATGATGAATTAAGGTGAGACCGTTTTTAGCAATGTCGTGCGAACAACAGATGGTGATTGGGGAAGCTAGTCGATGGCTTGGCATTAATTCACAGTCCCATGCCTTCATAGTTGATTGCTCTGCAGTCTAACCCTTCCCCCGTGGTCTTCTGGTTAGTGAGCGAGTTGATGCAGTTACAAGAGGGGGATCCCTGATTGATATGCCATCCTCAATGATCGCATATCAAGCTGCAAAGAGGTGCATAAAGGACTCAATAGAAACAACGACAAAAGAAGCCCAACTCTACGGTGAAGAGAAGGCGATGGAATGCCTTGCTTGCGGTCGGGAACTGCATCCCACTAAATTTTGTCTGCGGCAGGTTTTTGCCACCTTAGACATCATAATAATCTAAACATCCACCTTCACAGAAGCTCACCTTCTCAGTGAAAGACCCCTCAGGTTGTTCACTCTATCTGACGATCGTTATAATGAATACGTTCGTTCAGTAGCTATTTGAATGTTCTCTACTGAATTATGTAAGACAGACTTTTCAATTCCGAATCAGCAACTGGTCGAAGATGTCTAAGTTGTAATGAGGTCATGGAAATAAGTGGGTCGCATGATAAATTAGCCAATAAATAATGGCATAAGGTAAACAAAAGAGTCGTATACACCCTAGCGATTCTCAAACCAACCAAAATACCCAGCCAATTTTCGTGTTTTTTTTTTGGAATTTGGTCTAGTTTTTAAAAATGCTCATAATGTGTTTTTAAGTGTTATCGTATAAAAAGTGGACGTAGGGACATCCCTGTAATGCGTGTCTTACTTAGCAGTATGATTGTTTTCGGAAAGGTTTGTAGGCAATGCATGACAAGTTCTGAAGTCTAAATGATAAGGTCCCCCCAAAACTTATTGTGACTCAACGTTTCATGACCCATTGCCTAGCGAGGTGCCGCGTATCTTTTACTATCATCAAGAAAATACTGGGCTTGTTTTTTGCATGTGGGGATGTTTTACATTTTCGTGGTAGGTTCTCAACTATTGAGTGTCAGCAACTGGTGCATAACATTCCAGTTGTAAAAATTAACATTTTTTTTGTGTTTCAGGATCCAGCGAGTTGGTGAACGTAGCTGAAGAAAGTAAGTCAGTGATGAGGACAGTCTCGACGGAAGACACTCGACTGGACAGCTGGTCGGCCCGCGTCGCTCGCGCCTTCTCAGACGGCGACTCGCCGCCAGCCACTGCCAGGGCCGCCACCAGAGCGCCCGAGGCGACGACTGCTGCCAAACCTCTCAAAGCAAAGCCCTCGGAACTCCGGGAGATGAACTTCTGGTCCCCAACATCCATGTAACCGCCCTGCTAACCTCCCTCGCAAGATAACCCCAAGTGATAAAACCGCTACTGTAAACTTCCCATTGCACCCTTTAAACCATAACCGCTCTCCCTCCAACATAACTAACCTCCTCTAAACTCAACTAACTGCCCCCTCTAACTCTCTTATCCAATTTAAACAAGTTTGGGTGTTGTCATATTTCCCAGCTGGAATTGAATAGATAATCTCTCTATGTTCTAACTGGCTATAATTATCTGTAAATTTTTCTGTTTTTGGCTCAACACTAGTTCACATATACTTTTTCTCATGGGACATCTTGATAAAATTTTCTGCCCTCAATACATCTTAACATTATTTTCACAAATAAATTTGTGATTATTATTATTATTCATATTTATTCAAGTTGAGGGAAGAAGATACGCCATATATTAACTTATAAGGTTCTCATGCATGAAGAACGTAAGTGGTTATTACATATCTTAACTCATCTCTGTCTGAAAGGTCAACGTTAAAGTGATCAAATTCAATTATTCAAATCGAAATCCCTATTGTTACATTTATTTTTGATGAAAATGAGAACTTTATGTGCCACTGGGGTTCGATTGTTCGATAATGGGCAGTAGTTTTACATTTCCACTAGTGCACCCAAATAAAGTTGGTACTTGAGTGGAATTGTGGTGTGGAGAACCGAAGTTAATTCAGGAGAAAAATGAAGCTATTCCAGTAAGTTGATGTGCCTGCAGTCTACTAGGAACATTTCGTCTGGAAACTTGTTTGAGATCGGTTGACCTAACCTCAACTCATACTTCATTGCGTTCTTAATGTAAAGTGACTTACAAAATTGAATAGGTTACCAACCAAGCTAAATGTCTCTCACCTCAGCTTCTAGAGAGATTTGTGAAAAACGTTCTGATTCCTTTGCTACTCAATACGTTGAATTTGATTCATTTTCAGTTGTTCATTGAGAACATGTTCTGGTATATTGGTGAGGCCCAGTTACGGCAAATAAGGCGGTAGCGTGCGAGTTGCGGTATGTGAGCTGTGATTAGTAACAAGGAGAACGAACCGTGTTGATTGCAAGCGTTGTGGTTTGATGACGCTATCCAAAGACATTTCTTAGGGTGGACGGCTGATTCTAATTTTGCAACCACTGCTTTTCAGAACATTTCAAAAATGTCTTCACTCTCATTTTTGCGGTAACTATTATATTTGAAACCATCTAACACAGTCGTTTGTTTTCTACGAAAACTCGACTCAAATCAGTGAAGTAGGTAATCAAATCAGTCCTCTTTGTCTGTGTCTACAAACCGCACGCTCGTCTGCAAACCCCAAATTTTGTGGCTAACTTGACGTTCCATGTCTGCAACTCGCACTTCGCCAAAAATCCTGGCTTTAATAAGATCTGATGTTCAACTAGCTATATTCCCGTTTATATTTCTCATTTCATCAAAATCATGGCCATCTGTCAATGCAATTTCATTCCTCACCCAAACTTAGTATTTTGGCTCCTGAATTCCTCACTCCGCGTCCATACTCCAAAGCAACTCCTCTGTAATTTATTGTAGATGGATCGATTTCTTGATGTCTCGTGTAATATATGAGTAGTAAACAAGTTTCTTTTCTGACCGCGTCATGGGACTAACCCTGCGTCGTCGGCCAAATTTGTATTTAATTTTCACTCTTTTACTTCTAATCTTGAAAGCAACCTTGCAATAACTTATGAGTGTATGTATAGGTTTAAATTGGGATTCGATATTTGTTTGTTAATTATTTCGTTCTTGTTTTTAACAGTATTAAAGTGGTTATGTTGTTATTTGTAATGTTTAGTTTTCGTATGAAGCTGAGGGCATGACAAATCCACTTCAGAAAATTTAAGTTATTTAGTTAATTTCTTTAGCATGTTTTTATTCTTTAAACAAATATTTTAAAAAAACATGTTTGTGTGGCTTCTTGAAGCAATATTTAACAAGGTACCTATATTTATAGATTAAAAAAGACATTAGCTATGATTTTAATGAGAAGTGATCATTTTTTGTCGAGTTTGAAATATTGTAGGTATTGAGTAATCTTAGTTTTCATAGCGTTTAAGGTCACTGAATGATTGCTGTTTTTTTTTTTTTTGGGGCATCGCACTTTATCGTTGATGATTACTATTAAGAATGAATAATCTTTTTAATAATAAAATTTCTTCCCAGAAAAATAGTGTTCCCATACTTTTTTTTTTCTTTACCCTGCTCATTACAAACCTGAGATTGGAAACTTGGGTTTTATTGGTATGTGTAGTGTTTTTAGCGTTGAGCAACAAATCTTATATGACAATCCCCAACCAAAAGGCTCTTCCAGTTTACAAATTCTGCATCACTTCCCACTCTGTTGAGAAAGTAAAATCGTCTAAACCGTAATTAAACTAGCAAGTAGACTGCGTTGCCATGTTGTTTGTTTATTGGTATTGCGTTACATGTTTCACATTACGTGCCCCATTTTAAACGAAGCCGGTTTATCCAGAAGAGGAAGTAGATTTGTCCATGTCAATATAGTTTTGATATAAGTTGTGGATCTACGATTCATTAGCAACTAACATCAAAATATGTACACATTTCCACATTTCAATGGTCTAGAATGAACAGGAAAGAACTATTTAGCTTTATCACTCAGCCCACTGATCTCTGACATCCTTTCAATCTTCGTGGTCTCAAGATTATTTTCAGCGGTTTGTATCAAACCCCCATTCGATTAGAAGAGAGAGTTATACAACTACGATATTTTTCCCTATTGCTTGCTGATCACCAGAGTTCAGATCAACATTAAAATAGAACAGAAAACCTTTGCAAATATGATCCGAAAAAGGACCTGTACCTTCATGTATGGTGATGTATGGGTAAATATTACCTTAAAAAGAAGAATATCTTATGTAAGTTCCGAAAATTCATAAGACCGACGTAGTACCAAAAGTTAACCACAATTACTCCCATTACTTCTTTTCGGCACTTTTACTACAATTTTCTTGACTCAATTTCAATGAAAATACGCACTGAACTGGCGGTTTTTAGCACATACACTGACTGTAATGTTTTACTTACATGACACTATTCCGATCATTCTGTAGGTACGCTACCGACCTCCAGCTCAGTGCGGATTTTCTGGGAGGTAGGAGGGTATCTATGTGTAAACAGGGATTAATCGAAATGCCTATGCCTACAGGAGCTTTAGGATTTCTCAAAACTCTGAACCACACTTGGATTGGGTTCCTAGATATCTTGCGAAGGTATCAGTGGGACACCAACTACCCATCATGTGAAAAGGGTATCCTGATAAGGTGTTGGTCATTTATCGGTATAGCAAGAAACGGGTGGTAAAATCCGAAGTTTAAGCATTGTGTTCCTTCTCTTGTCTACTACATCGTAATATGTCTTACGTTGCTTTTTCAGTCTTCAACAATACAAGCAATACTATTGGAGAAGACCTCAGGTTGCCGCGAATCCCCCAATAACCTTACTGGCAATGGTGAAAAGTAAAAAATACCAACGTCGAGGAAAATTTTCTTCTTTTTTCCGGATTTTCCCATAAAACTTGAAAAAAAATGTACGAGTTTTGAAAAAAAAGCAAAATTTTGAAATATGACGCCAAATATGGCCTAACAACCAAAATATGATGTAATTAGAAAAAATACTGGTGCAATCCGTACAAAAAACTGTTTAGCGGTTTGGCCGTCTGTAGAGGATAAACTTTATTTGTAAGAAGATAAATCTAAAAATTTGGAACTGGTGTTTTGAGTCATACCCATTTAACCCTACATCAACGGTGTGGGTACAGATTTCATTGCAAGGTTAAAGAGAATTACACTCTCAAAATTACTGAAGTATATTGTGCTGTTTTCACCATTTGACGCGGAATCTGTACAACGTTTACATATTCAACCTATTTAGCTATTAGTTGCTGAAATGTTTCTTTACAAACCAAATCCCAGCTTTATCCGATAAAAAGGAAATATAAGTACACGTGAATGCAGAAAAAAATAAATTGAGATATTTAAACAAATTCTAAGACGTAGAGGGGAGACATTTAAAAAATGCTTTCCCCGATTAGGTATCTATATGGAATTTTGAATCATAAAATAAATCGACAAGAAAAATATGACATTGTATCTTTGGAACAAAGAATGTTTGGACAAACATCTATCTTTATATTAATTTTTTTTAAAAAGTCTAAGGAAACAGTGAGCAAAATAAAAACCATCAACAACCAGGGGGTGAGTAGGAACCCTCTTTTTAAATGTATCTATACATAATTCGTAAACACCTCTAATTTTTATTAGGAACACAGCCTCTACTAGCTTACACTTCTATACGACCTCATGGCAATACAACGAGAGTAACAAATATTTGTATAATAAAGACAAAAGCCCTATAAAAATTAAAATTTATACAATCAAATCGTTCACAATCTACATAACAATTTATATAGCCTAATACAACTTAAGCGTGTTTTCACTGGTGGCAGCTAAAGTCCTGCCTGTTTCCTCCCTTCGTACATTCATTGTTGTCGAGTGTTTACATGAAAATTAACAAGGTATCAACAAATTCATTAAGGAAAATGTAACATGTGTTGTGTCAGGTGATCATGGGGGTGATTAAAAGTTCTCAATAGTTTCTCTCTTCCACACAAACTTTCTAAGCATTTATGGAAAATTCTCAATTGGCTACATTTTCAGCCAATGTTGTTGCGTTTTAGAAATACGATTATGGAGCCCTTGGAATTCGGATAAAAAGGCGCATACCTCTTCCCAATTTTCGAAATTATTAATTTCATAGTTATCATTTACTCATTCCACAACCAATCATTCGGTTAATCTCGTATGAAGAAGCTACAGCATTCGGCAAAGATTAATTCCGAGTATGTTTCTTCAGTATTTTTTCCCCAGGAATCTCGAGGTATCTACTAATAATAATCACTAAAACAAACCCATAAACGTCCAGCACCTTTCAATGTATTTAGCAAAACCAAATTATATACGACTCCTACAATTAAACGCTATTAAATTGAAGATCTTCACCTATTTTTGTGGGTTAATTAATAGAAGTCAATATTTTTCGACTGAAAACAGCTTCAAATTTAATATCAGCCTTCAGGTCGGGGGTTGTTAATGCATACGCTCCCGCGATCTCTAAAACGGTACATAATCGGCAGGAAATTTATCAGCATTTTTTCCTTTTTTAAATAAATAAAGCTGAGTGCAGGAGAGCGACGCAACTAGAGACCTTTTTTTGCTTTGAATTACTCCAGTAGACACGGAACGTTTTACCTTAATAACTCCTTATGGACATAAGTACTTCGAACTTGACTTTGAGCCCAGGTAGGTACTATAACACACTTCGGATACGCATCTTTACGCTCATTGATAGAGTAATTGCCTTAGGAGGGAGAGATCCTAGGTTAAATTCCTCGTTTCGATCTGATAACTCTTGTTCCTTCCAACCTAGTTACGTATCCATTTTTAGGACGTTCATCTAAAGCAAGGATTCACCAGTAGAGCCTATTAGAATTAATCGGAGGTGTTCCAGCAAAACGGAGTTACGCTGGGATTTCACTGACCATATTGATTCGAATGTCCCTAGGTCAGCTGGTATCTGGAAGGCTGGAGCTGAAACTCAAATAACTGAGGAAGTCAACGCCATAACCCTTAAAATGCGAAGAAAACCACACCAAACATCAGTGTATTGCTGCTAAAGACTATCACATTTCTGATGAGACACAACTTGAAAAAACGAGATTATGTTTATAATAAAAAGATTATGTTTATAATAAAAAGAATCGTGAATCTCTACCTTCAATAGTTGTTTATTAATTCCCTCTTGAAACCCATGCATTGAAACACTTGCCATACCCAGTAGTTGAAATAACAACTTGTTACGTCATTATTTGATAGAAAGGAATTCAGGGAAGTCAGAATTATTTTATTGTCAGATGATGAGAAGTTTTGAAGCTACCCAAAACAATAGATGAGTAAATAAACACATGACTTTGCTAAACAATCAAACGCTTTCTCTGACTTGAACCCCTCTTGATTAATGAAGTTAGGTAGTATTAAATCTCTCCACTGTTGCATAACGAGCCGGCCAATCGTCAGTTAAGTGCTGTTTTGATAAAACCAACACGCTTCTCAAGGGCAGAGATCATAGATCACATTAGGGAACCGCCGAATAACAAATATTGGATGATTAATCCAAAAAATATCAAATAGAGCAAAACCCAAATGACGGTTCTCTGCTATTACGCCATCACACGATTCATATTCATGGACCTGAGAAGTTCATGGTTCTGGCTGGAACCTTTGGTTATTTCAAAAATCAAATATGTTCAAACATGCTTGGACGGTATGTCCAAGAAGGAGTTGTCGAAGTGATTACAAACCTATTTAGACTTATCAGAACATCCAGGAATGTTACCAACGATTGTAGACAGACAAGTGAGAGCATCCAAAATAGAAAAATATTCATCACAGGTAACTCAGATGATGAAAGTATAAGATTTCATGTAAATGAAAATATAACGCCAGACAGGTTTTAGCAATCAAATCATCATCAGCAAATGACACTTTCCTTGACTTGAGTGCCCAAAACAATACAGGTTCAGAGTAATTAATTTGTAAGATGCGACAGCACCCTGAATCCTGTAAGATTTTTCCACTAGGCAATCCAACATCATTAATAGTAGTACTATGTTTCCACAAAAGATTTATTTGGTGGGCGGAATGTCAAGAAACTACAATAGAATTTAAATGGATCTTCTGCGTCACCCTCGACGAAGATCATCATCAACTGCCGACAAGGAAGGAGATATTCTGAGGGATCTTTGAAATTGTGAGAGTATTGGAAATATTCCCCATCCCACCATCACCATCTTTACTAGTCTGATGCAGTATCCACATTATAGTACTCAACTTGTGATAACAAGTACGTACCTAAGGCTGATGAAGGCTAAACAGTGTCCAAGCGATATTGTCACTAAGTGGGTAGTATTTTTAAACCTTTTTAGCATTTATAACTAATCTCGCTGATTATTCGAGGGCAGATATTTTGTCAATTAGGATCCCTTGCTAGGGGAAGACGATTAGTATCATTTACCCGATATAATTATCTTTTCTAACCATGGAACCTAGATTTCACCCAATCAAGACTCTAAGAGCATCATCAAGATACTGATGAAAGCTCCAGAAAAACTGATGCACAAACTACTAGGCTGGAGCCACTGATTTCACGAAGTTCAGCAAATTCGGTCACATGCTTTTCACTCAGACCCGCGTGAGTTCATCTTCTTCATAGAAAGTCCTGTCAGCTATTATAGACAGAACGTTTCCAGGAATCATTGTACAATTTAAATACGTTCTATAATTTGATTGTTCGATCTAACCACAACCCTAAGTCACCTATCAGAGCTAAATGCACTTTTGTTTTACTACTTTTTGACACCCAACAACTACTATTTCCTAAGTATATCTCAGAAAATATTTGCTTCTAAACAAGTAAATTTTAGTATGCGGACCGAACCAACGTGAAAAGGGGTTTTGTGTACATGAATGATGATGTTTTCACCTATCGGAGATACAACAATTATTTTGTACGTCAACTTTTGATTTCACCGAGGAAAGTTCTAAACTTCATTTCTCAAACATTTTCAACGTGAAAATTTGTTGAAATAAACAAAATGGATTTGCTTCCAGTGATGAGAATTGAATTATGGAAGAAAGGGACTTTCTGAGCATTATTTCATAATAAGCAACACCTTTGCTCGCTTCTATGAAACAAGCTGCACATAGTTCTTTTCGAGATAAAAATTCCTCCGCCGTAATACAATTTCATTTCTGATTTTATTTACTTTCGCAATGGAAAAAAAAAAAAAAAAAAAAAAGGAAAAAGAAAAAAAAAAAAAAACGCTTAAAACGAAACCAATCGAAAACACTTTAATTACAAAACCTTACGCTTATGAAGAAAATATAGATACAACCATTTTCGACATAACTCTAAAAGAAAACTAGAATGATAAATCCAAAAGTATCAAATAATAATAAAATACCTACCTACCAGATTTTTGAATATTATTTGAAATAACTGTACAATATTAAAAAATAACTTTCTGCCTCGCAATAAAATAATAAATGTAATTTTAAATTGCAATATGGTAATTTTAGGTAGGTAACTTAATTTTCCCTAACTACAACATCCAAAGCAATTGACTGCAGTCACATTGAAAGTTAGTACTTAAAGTGTACATATAACCCACAAAACAATCTATAACATAGTGAAAAACTGTTTATTTTACTGTACTGAATTTATTGGACTACCAAATCGCTAATTCTAATTTGATTGTACTAAATAGGGTGTCTTCATTTTTAAAGGATCTTAAACTTCACCCAAACAAGTTATCTGTTATTTTAATCTGAAATAAGAACCTTCCATAAAGGTTCAGTTAAGAAAAAGGAAGTTTATTGAGGTAAGTAATTCGAATATTCGTTGGGAGTGAAGAATGAGTGAATTCACAGACTAAAAAAGAAGAGATTTCGGCAGATATGTACCCAGAGATAGGCGTACGCATATTCGGAAAATTTGAATACGAATGTGATTCATAAAATGGGCAATATGAATGCGATTAGAGATCGAAATATGTATGTAAATGAAGAAATAATCAATTTTTTGTGAGACTGACTGAAATCCACGTTTTCAAAAAAATATCTCCAAACCGCCTATTTTCTTTGTCAACTTCATTAAAGGGTACACTTTCTTTTGTCAAAAATGTCATTAAAATTTAGGCTTTTTGGCTGTAAATTTTACTGAAACGCATTTTTTTGTTTTTGAATTTCCTGAAATTTACATAGTATTTGTAAATGTAATTGAAATATCACGATTTCACAATAAGTTGTACTGGAATTCAAGGTTTTTTTTTAATAGTTGACGATTAAGTACTTTATTTGTATTCATTCTCATTTTCATATCTGTATTCGTATTCATATTTTCCGATTAGAGAATAAGAATATTCATGAATATTTCCATCTCTGCATGTAGCAACTGATACCACCAAGTCTAATGAAATAACTCTGAGTGGTCAAATTGAAGGGTATTTGAGCATTTTTTTTTTTAAAATTTGAGTGAAATATCGAATGATTTCTTTTCCCCCTTGTTTTCATAACAAGCAAAGCTCATTGTGGTCAACGGTAGAAAACAGCCAATTCAACGTTGAAAATGGAGGAAACTTAACAAATCAATAAATAAACTTCCTAAACATAATAAATGATTAACGTCACATTAAAAGCAGTTTTTATACAAGGTTTCAGATACTCGGTATAAAAAGAACGAATCTCGGTCGAGTTACATTGGCGATCACGTAGCTGGTTGGTCGGTCCACAGTATTGGAAGCACCGTTATCTTTTAAATTTGAGGTTTTCATGAGAATTTTCGGTTCGGAGGTCAGCCTGAGGGGGAGCTGTAGGAGGTTCCCCCTGGAGAGAGGATATGTTGGGTGGTTATGGGGAAAAGTTTACCATTTGATGCGGCCTTGATACTCCTCTTTGACGCTGATCCTCTTGATAGTCTCGTAGCCGAGGATGATGGAGAAACTGAAGCAGACGGACTGAACGAGGCGGGCGGACAGGCCTTTCGAGAACATCCACAGACCCTCTTCGCTCCAGAGGCCGCGGAACGTGTTGGCCATCGAATTCGTTCTTTGAACCTGCAATAAAATTCAGTACATCGTCAATCATGGAACTGTACTTAAACATATTGGGGGTTGAAAATACCTGTTATTTTATAATGTAATTTTAGTAATTATTTTGGTACCTACTCTCCGTTTCAACTCTTTTTGAATAGGATGACGCCATAAACTTTTATTTCTCAAGGATACGAAACACTTATTTTTTTAAAGATTTGTTTTCGGTCAGCGGAAAATTACAATAAAGATCAGCAGTTAACCAATAACCTTTATATTATAGGTTGAAGGTTAACAAGTGAGAAAATGCTTCATTTGTTTATTATGATTTTTTGTTGGTTAAGTAAAACTGTTAACCCTTCTCCAATAATTATTTGCTAAAAAGAACCAAAGGGGAACGCGAGCAATGCACTTTAGGTGTAAGCAAACCACTCATACATGACTTAGAAAACTGAACAGTGATGGGCTGAGGAGTAAGAGCGCACTTATGAGAAAAAAAATCAACATTTTAACTAAGGCTCGAGCTTAGAGGCTCAAACAACATTAACAAACCATTATTTTGTTGCTCCCATGTTCGGTTTTATCGAGTTCTCTGATTGGGCTATTGCCATTGCCCAACTCAATTCAAATTGAAAACAGTCTGAAATACTGATATCCTATTTTATTGTGTGACCTTGGAGCAGCTGCTCAAGTGCCAGGTAAGGTGCTCCTTCCAAACTCATTCCAAGCGGAGCTCTATAAGGTGCATTGCGTACCTTCGTTCAAATAGTGTAAGGTCAGCCTTCTTTCACAAACTTCAAAGGAGAGATTTTTTGTTTAATCTTTTTGATTTATACATTAATAGGGGTGTACATGCTCCTATGCACCCCCTCCACAGCAATTTACTTCTGAAATTCGCTAGAACCTACAAGGTAAAGAAGGACGTAGTCATCAAACTTGAATTAATGACCAAATAATGTTTGTAATATATTTACCTGTAAACGAGCGCGAATAGTATCCATAGGATTAGTGATGAGCGTCGTGGTAAAACCTCCTAGCGTGCCTGCAACACACTGGACCAGCAAATGGGATGCGCTTGATGGCAGCAACTTGTACAACTCATCTGAAAACCGACCACAATTATCATACAAGTCATGTAGGTACATAATAATTGGTTACATTTTTTCCTTAGAAGACGGAATCGAATTCCCCAATATTATTGTACTGTGAGCAGGGGAGGCTGCTGCCAGGAGCACAGGCGCATCTGCTCCCCCTGGCTATAATGAAAAAGATACCTGAGAATAATAATATTAAAACTATAAAATTACCATACTGTTTTCCAACTTTTCCCCATGAATCCTCATTGAAGGGCAGAGCAGTTTCAAATTGAAGCGCAAAACAGAGCCTCTCAGGATGGAGGAGAGGATGGTGGAGTCTTGAGTTTGGTGAGGGGGTAGGGGTTTGTTGTCTGGGGTTTGGCTCTGCGTGCGATGGGCGGAGCTTGGACGTGAAACAGTGTTTCAAAGAACGAACGAATGAGAGGGCCCAAAATTTCTCGCACATGCAGTTGTCTGCTTACCTGCTAAGAATGCTGGAGTGAGCTAGAATCACTAAAACACACTTTTATCCTATTATCAGTTTATTGCCCCCAACCCTTGTGACTAAATTGTATTAGCTGTAAATACACGATGCATACAGGAAGTTCTATAAAACGAGAGTTCATGAAATTGTCAGTGGAGCAAAAAGTGATGATGGAGCAGAGGGCCCAATGCCAGCATTGATAAGACATCAACAAAGCTAGTAGGCAAGCAGAAATCGTTCCTCGATTTGCAAATTCAACCCTCATTACTACGAAAAGCTAAATTGGCTCTGTGGATGTGAGGTAAGTAATCAACTTTTCTGCTTCCCTTGTCTTCTTTGCTGCAATAATAGGAATGAAATTTAGGTTAAAGATGGAACTGGGCTTTCACTTCCACGATGGTTCTTGCTGGGCGGATTTGAATTTCAACTGTTGCGAAACACAGTTTTCTGAAATTCGACAATTATTTTGAAATATGATGACCTAACAAAAAAACGACGTATACGTTTAAAATGGGAGACACCTACTGTCCTAAAATTGGTCAGATATTGCTGGTAGAAATATATGTTTCTTATGCAGAAATATGCAACTATGACCGAATCCTAACTCTAGTCCAAAGTTGCAAGTTTCGTTAGGCTCATGAAGGATAGAACGGGCCTTTTTTCGAAATGACGATGTAATTAGTCTTTATATTGCAACTGAAAAAATACTTGGAAATCGCTCATAAACCCCATTACGAGATGGGGAAAACAATGCTCAACATTCGCTTCACAGACGTTTCACTGCCGAATTCGCAATTTTTCCAAAGATGCATTTTTTTAAAACCCATGAAATAGAGGGATGGATTTGTCAGCAAGCAGTGTTGCAATGTAATGATTACTTTTCGCATTAGGCTAGTATTCAATTGTTCTGATACACACAAACACAAACAAGAGAATGCAGACGATTTCGAGAGATAATTTCTCTGAAAGTAATGGACATTACCATTACATGGAATCCTTGTAGTGGGAATGGGATTTTTCGATTACCATTACATCAAATAAAGAAATTTTATTGTGAGGTACCCATTACTTTTGCCTCTCCGGTGTACTGGCATTTGAAAGTCCCATTCCCATTATATGGAATGGGAAAAGTAATGGCATTGTCGTTGGGCATCTCAAAACGGGAATGGGCATGCCCATTGCAATCCTTCAAAAGTAATTGAAATTCATAATGGGTAATGGGATTCCTTTTTGAACATCTATGTCAGCAAGGAATTTACCTTGGTATATGTGGTAGAAGGTCCACCATAAAGCGCTGTTAGGAACGTACGTGCAGAGAGAAGCAATATAACCTCTGTAGAACCCTTTAATCCCGTCTGTCCTGTAGATGATCTGAGCGATGTCTATTGTGGTGCGGAACTTGGAGCGAGTGGGGTCCACGGTCAGACCCAACGGGTTCAGCATCATCTGCGCAATGAAAAAATTGCATAAATTGCAGTTGATGCAACGCAAGGGCAGCGAACCACTAAACATCCATCAATACTAAATTGCCTAATTAACCGATTAAGCGATTTATTACGACTTAGATTATCGATAAATTAGAAAAAAAGATGGTAGTGACTATTATTACTAAATTTAAAATACATTCATGTAAAACTGTGTTGACATTTGAGCACTTTATGAGTAAAGATATTGTTTTGAGTAATATTCTGCTTTAAAATACAAATTGAACAACATTTGTTGAATGAAAAATTATTATTTTCAATATTATAATACAATTTTAATATTAGAATGTTATTTTTTTTTCAATGTTCAGCCGTTTCATCTCATTTTTAGTGATTTAAGTGTAATTTTTAAAATGTCGCTAATTTTCTGGGCTATCATTTTTTGCAGAGAAAGGTTTTGAGGCACCTGAAATCAAATCCTCTGAACATATGAAAACCTTGACAAAAATGAAGTGCAATTAACGTCTTTTTGAATAGTACGGATCGTGATAACTTTAACGAGTAATAACCAAATTGTGATGCCAAGCAAAATTAAGTGAGAGTTTACAATTTACTAGATCAGTACGTTTATTGTGCAAAAAAGTGCTCCAATTAAAATATGCCGAGTCTCTTCGATTAAATTAAAAAAATATATATTAAAAAAAAAAACTCTTAGGAAAGCGGAATAAGCCAACAGGTTTCGATGCTCCTGCCAAAAATCCCCACCTTGAAAGTTTTCACATTAATCTCTACCAGATGAAGATCTTATACGTATGTCAGTCAATAAATGGTAATAAAACCTCATTAATTGATATGCATCCACCATGTGTCATACGAAAATACTCGAAGATACACCAGACTCAATTACGATGAAAAAATGTCAACGAGGCTTATATCTAAATGGGCAGTGGAAAATTGATGCTGTGTTACATTGTAGTTATGTATAGTAATTAATGAAATGTGTAAATATTAAAAATTAAATTAAATAAATAAATTCCGTTTTTTTATAGAAAGAACGAAGATTTAGTCTCAATTTAAAGGAGAGTTATAGTCTAAAACGCTTAAAATTATTACACAGAGGATTATTATTTCCCTTCCATGTAAATTACTTATGTAATCACTTATGTAGCATTTGGTAAATTATATAGATCTCTACTTGACCGTAGACACCCGATTCTCACTAACCAAAATGAGGTTTTTGAAGTGGTGAGCGATAGTGTGATCGTAATATTAATTATTTTTAAAGGGCTATCGATTTTTGAGCAGAATTTCATAAAATTTGGTCCAGTGGTTATGGATGGATTTTTAAAAAATTCAGTGTTTAAAATCTACGTACCTTGAAACGTAAATCAACTGTTTTTGAGGAAGGGTAATGCCCCTGAACCAGTAAACCAAAAAGATTTAAAAAAAAAATCCGTCCATTAAAGATAGAGAAACAAACCCCCCTTCCCCCTGCCACACACAATCGATTTGAACCAACAAGAGAAATATACCTTCAGGGCTTTGGAATGAGGTTTGGACCAATCAGATGGACTAGAGCACACGTCCTTGTTGGTAAACCTAGTGGATCTTTTACTCGTAGGTAAACCGACGATTCGTCAAAGGGACTCGAGTTCATCGAGTTTTGGAGAGGGAACAAAGGACTACTCGTACCTACTGCGTTATTCAAGAGTTTTCGACCTAAGTAAGCGTTGGCGTCTTTATTATTTGTGTTTAATGCGTTAATGTTTTCATACAGTTTTAAATGGAATAGGACATTTTCTTAAGAGAAGCATCTGTTTCTTCCAATTTATGGTAGCCCTTCGTGATATTTATGCGCCCACAGAGTTTAGGGGAGGAGCCACCACTGGAGCCAATGTACAGCATAATGAACTATTTTTGGTGTATAGATATCAGTTTTTGTTGGTCACAGAGGGACGAGTAAAACGCTGGTGTTTAAGGAGTTACATTAATCACGAAGTCTACGGGACATCTAGAAGTCAACAACATGTGGAGCAGAGTTGGACAGCGATCAATTACATGAGTAATTGTCATGTAATTAAATTACAAATCCTGTTGTATGCATTTCAGACTGGAATTTGCTTCAGCCCAAAAACCTTAGGCCTATCCGATGGAAATCGCTAGGTACAGAAAAAAGTATCACAATGGGATTCGTAGTTCAATTACAATTCCATGTACCTAATTGTAATTGATCCTGCAATAACAATCGAAATCGAAATTTTCATTAACAGTAAACCGACTTCCGACCCGGCGATAACCACCTTGGCTGAAAGCATAACGCAAATGATTCAGCTAATGCAAACGCAAGTAGAAGCAAATAAAAAACATAACGAGACAATTTGCGTGAAAATGCAAGCGCAAATTGATGAAATGTCAAAACCGAGCACCAGAAGTCGAAAACCCATCTCAAACTAAGGGGAAAGAACAGAATGTGAAAAGAGAGGTACCCACTTCGGTAGAGAACCAGAAACTACCAAAACATTATGAAGCGGCGATTGACAAAATACCTTTCTTCTCACCGTGCAATCCCACATCGGAAATTAAGTTTCTAATAGTGATGTCAAAATTAAATGTCTTAATACCGACACAAATCCATGAGTGTTAAAAAGGTTAGTGTTGAAACCTAGGTTCAGCTACTTGAAGGCAATGCTGAACGACACTCCCTTAATAACATACGACACGGTATATCGTAGATTAAAACGAGAAGAAAGGTTTGTCAGGCATAACAACAACAGAGATGAAGTTGAAACATCTCAATCGGCCCCAAGGCCAAAATGAAACGCTACGAAATTACGTTTTGTCCCTTATCTGTTATGGATTCAAACTGATCAGCTGACGGACCCTTGGAACTAATTTCATCCTTAATCTACCTAACGTGATGGATGAAATATAAATGGAGCTATTTTTAAGGCATCTAGAGTACGATTACAAAAAAAGGAATCAGGGAGTGCAGATAATGTACCACATACTACGTCTAATCAGTACATTATTAGTTATTTACATTGAAGGATTGTCTGAAACAGAAATAATAACCTTTCGTGTAGATTACGACGGTCTATTATTGAACATGCAAAGCCAAAACAAGAATTTACAGACAATTACTGACTTTTGGGCACCACCGATTGTTTCAAGCACGTTTTGTTTTTTACTCTTCAGCCCAAAACTAGAAATCCACGATTATCTCAGATTTTTGGCGATTTATGTTGAATGTTCAGTAAATAGTGAAAATACCAAAGGCTAAATAGCCAAAGGCTGAACGCGTCTGAGGCGAATGAAAGCGAGATGCCCCGAACGAAAACATTTGTTGGGCAATGGCAGTGACCCATAACAAAAATAGCCACCATCCAAACATTAGTCAGGTATATTTACTCGCGTGTATTGTGTTTCTCCAAGATTTATAGACGAATATCGAGCGAGATGTTACTTGAACTTTCAAACACGTCCCGTCACTGATCTTTTTTTTTTTTTTTTTTTTTTTTTGACAACTTATGTAGCACTACAAAAGTAGGAATGATTTCTAGTAGGTTCGATATTGAATTTAGGAAGCATCAAATTGAAGTCAAATGACCCGACAAGAAACGATTATCAATATTCTCTGAAATCTTAAGGTATTAATTTCGGTAGGACCTCGTTTCTGCGGGAAAAATTGCATCTTTGATCTCCAAAGAAAAAAAAAAAGATACGTGAATGCGATTAAGTAGAAAACAAGTGAAGTTGCAGTCTACAGGGCAAAGCTCAACAGCAGGAGACACCAGAGTACCTAATAATATGTTTTTTTAAATCTATTTAACATTGAAACCAACTAAATTCTTATCTGTTGTGGAGTGCGAGATGAAGGGTCCTTGAGATTGCCATTCAGACACAACAAGACAGACTCATGGTGACGTACGCTTTGTCATCAAAGCTGTCACGCTTTAATGAATTGGGTAAAGATTAGTTTTAGCAAATTTTCACGGAAAGTGAAACTATTGTTATGCCTCTGAAACTTTAAAATGAAAATTGTCAATAAAAATCCTTGTTGAAGCATCCTGAAATGATTCCCGGGTTTTATCGATTTTTTATATGAAAATATATGTATGTGTCATTCCAGATGACAACTCTCAATAGGATTGAGATGGAACTTTCGTTCTTGCGCAAAAAAATCGAACATTCTAAACGAAAGGATGACTTCGTTGGACAATTTTTTTGCACATTAATTTGGTCAAATTTCATAAATTGTACAAGAAAAAATTGTAAATGACAAAAACGGCTAAGAATTGTTAAAATGATTTTTTTAGGCAGAAAGTTACTAACAAAAATTTGTTTGAATTGAATAGATCATTTAATAATTGAAGATCAATTTATCAAGAAAATTGCACTCAAATTTCATTAAAATGGCTAAAGATGGTAACAATTCAAAAAGTTTAAAATCTTTTAATAGTAGAACATTATTTAGAATCTTTTTTTTTTTTTTTTGCAATATCATTGGTAATTCGATTTTTTTTTTTTTTTACATAAAGGGCTCAAATATCAACTTGAATAACACTGGTAAACGTCATCTATCATACGATCATGCTACATGACTGAAACTATTTTTTTCTTTTCTCAAATACATGCGTAAAGGACATTTTCCGTTTCCACGTACACTTAGAGCACTATCATAGAAAGCAAAGTTACCTGCGATGGCTCGTTGAATACACATATTTAGTAATTCCTTTCATGGAATTTAAAAACAAACACGGGAGTTTAAAGGTTTTTCACTAATTAGTCATTACGGAAGAGCATTATCTCCTTAGAATTGTTTAAAAAACAAGCCCCACTCCTTTTTGGAGTCGATAGAAAGAAATCCGCATAAAAAGAACTGGAATGTAACGAAATAAGATATAGCTCTCCATTTTTCCCCAAATAAGTTAAGTCTTGAAAAACTCGATTACAAAAGGAACTCTCGAAATGAAAATGCCATGCAATAATATCAGCTGATTCGATCCTCACAAGATAGAAGACAATTTTTACCATGTCCAAGCACGTTCAAATTCACGTCCGTACTGACTCTTTTTTCTGTTAAAGTTTTAGTCCCAAGGGAGAGTGAACGGATGAACAAAAAGCGTCCGGCTGGGCTCATTCGATGCATTGAAGAGACGTCTATCATAATAATTACGAAAACATTGGTGTTATTTCGAAAGTTTTCGATATTGCGATTTTTGAATATTTCAGCCCTTCGATATCACCGCTTAGGGTTGACAGACACGCTTGAATAGCTAATCCCTGCTAGACGCCATTTGAGATGGCGGATTTGCACTCTGTGTGCAAATAAAGCAACTGCCAATTTTATTCTGACTATAAAACATTTATATATGTAGAAACAAATATTACCCCCTTCTCTAATTTTTGAACCAGAATTTCCATATCACAAATAAAATTGTTACAAACAGTTGTAATGGAAGGGAGTGATAATAAAAGGATAGAATAAACCCAGCTTAGAAATTTCTGTCATAAAATCTGGTGGAATTCGCGAGCAAGTTACTGTTCAAGGATTAAATGCAATTAGTGTTTTGATTGGGGAAATCCCAATAAATGTCACTTGATCCATCCAATTTTACAATATTTCATTAATTTATTAGTTGCAAAACTGCAGTAGATTGGACTGCGTTGGGAATCACGTCTTAAATGAATTTTCTCTTAAATTGATCAACCAAGCTGAGAAAGTACTTCGCCCGTATTCAACACAAGCAAAGGGACCATTAACCACGAATTATGTTAGCGTATAAAGTAGGCTCATAAATATGAAAGCCGAAATATTTCATTATCATTCAGTTTGCAGGTCACTTATTTCGAAATTCGAGAAAATAGGTTGTATAAGACTACAGGAGCAGTAAGGTCAACGCAGATGAACCGTCCCCCAACCTTTTCACGAGTAGAAAGGCCTTTTGCGATTAACATGATTATCACCAAGAACATCTCAAAGTCCCAGTAGTTACTCAACAGAAAACTTTCAAAGACTGAATATTAACTGCACATTTTCTGTGTTCGGAAAGAAAATGTTAGGTTTTCGAGAAAAATAAACGGAAATTGACGAACTACTGACATGCAGGGTGTTTCCCGAGTAGAAGTCGATTCTACAGCCCATTTCTGACCGAACATCAATAACATTTCATCTTACCTCGCCTAGTTTTCGAGTTACAACAGGTGAAAGATTTCCTTAAAAACTCCCTTAATTGAAGGAGTAATTTAAAATTTGATGTTAACGTTTGAAAGAAAGTAATATTTCCCATTTCCTTAGCATTTATGATGGAAAGCCAAAGTTTTTCGAGTAGGGAAAACAGATAACAAATGTACTTGAAGGGGAATGGTCAAATCTTCAACATCTCCACTTTTTCAATTGATCGTAGGTCCCCGTGATCTACAGGGCCAAAAGTTGCGACAAAATGTCAGCTTTTCAAAGGTCTAAAAAAGGATATTTTGGTGAAGAATTGACGTTTGAATGGAAAGAAACCTAATTTTCAGGGGGAAATAGGTGGTTTTAATGGGGTATGATTTAAAATTATATCATGTAATTTGCCTCCTTCAAGCTGACATTTAGGCGCCTGTGCCCTGAACTGCCCGGAAGGTATTCCTCCTATTCTACTTCGCAACTGTGCACACAGCGTAGCCCAACCTCTAACCTCCGCTTCTCTCTCATCTGGCTTCTTTCCTGATCAGTGGAAGTCGTCTTACATCACTCCAATCTTTAAGAAGGGGGACAAGAGTGACGTTGGGAACTAACGTCCAGTATGCTCCTTATCAACTAACCCCAAAATATTTGAGAAGCTGGTTGTGGTTCAAATATCGCCAATGTTCAGTTCCTTCATAGCACCCGAACAGCACGGCTTTGTTAAGGGACGTTCCACCGTGCCCAATCTGGCGACTTTCCAGGACTTCACACTTTGCGCTATAGGGGAGGCTCACCAACTAGACCTCGTGACAACGGATTTTTCCAAGGCTCCCTCATCGCACGATCCTTGATGTGTTGTCATCACTCAGTGTGTTTGGACCATTTCATTCATGGATTGCCAGCTACCTCACGTCCTACTCTCAGTGTGTGTGGTGGGCGGAGGGGAGCCTAATTCTTACTATTTTTATCCGATTCTGATGAAATTTTCAGGGAATTTGCGAATTAGGCAGTAGATGTTCTCTAGTGAGTTTCACTACTCACAAATTCACTCATCACTGCGCATGCGCGAACTTAATTTTAAACTAAAGTCTTCAAAGTAGATGGTGAAGAAAATTTCACATCAATTTCAACACGCTCGTGCCGTCATTCTATTCGCTTTAGAATTAGCACGACAGACCCGCAACACAAATCGTCTTGTGAAGGCGTTGAAGTATGTCGAAACACGTCCCTCGGCATTTCTGTCCCTTAATCGTTGAAACAAGCTTATATCCTACAATTTTCGAGATTAGCGAAAACATTTCAAAAGACCTATACGTTCATGTTACCTCGACGAGGAAGCTATTTTCCACACCCAGCTTGGCAGACTTTTTCGTAATGCAACTACTTGTGCTAGACGTGGAAACTATCCAAAGACATGACACTTATAAATCACTGGAGTTCCTTTTCCTTCAATTACCTTCGTTCTTAGAGGGGAAACATCCTTTTTTTCCAACAGTACTTGAAATAAGTGTTTAGGTATGAACGTGCTTACTTCAGTACTTACAACTCTGGTTTTGCCCCTGCTTTTAATGTTACCTAATCTACAATATTTTCTGTTGATAAAATGTATGTTTAGCGGTGTTCAGTGCGCTTCTCCTGTCTAACATCAACAGTTACTTTAGAAGCAGTTACATCAAGACTATAAATCACCTTTCCTTCCCGAACGTTGGCCAGTCCCAGGAACATGAGATGTTGTGAAATGACATCGAACGGAACAATGATGGTCTGTCCGACGAGAGATGCAACAGATCCACTCACTAGCGCTCTCACAGTATTGCTTACGTCGTACTGAAACATAATATGAACCAAAACATGACTTTTTAAAATCTAATACAAATATTTCTACACAAAAAAAGGTAGGTAATTCATTGGAGGGGCTGAGTTACAAAATCACACCACCTCTCCAGTTTCAGAGAAAATCGCGAAAAAAACATTTAGAGATCGACTGTTGATCCAAGTTCGACATTTAATAGTTGTGGGTCACAGAAAATACGAATGAAACCGTAGTTAAACTTTCTAGGGACTAAATTCAACAGAACGTTTGGACTTAACTAGTATTGAAACCAAAGTGAGATCATAACGAGCTTTGCAGTAGAACGTGATGGACTAAACTGGTTTTGAAACTGAAGTTGGAACATTACTTCATGTGAGTTCTTGAACATAGAAAAGAAATGTTCGACTCGAATTTATATGAATGGATTCTTCTTCTCATGATCAGCTGCAAGAAAACAACAACAATTGAGTATGACCGGGAATAGTGAGATGCTTACCAGGGGCTGCTCCGAGGTGAGTCATTTCAGGCCACGCCTCACCAGACTAAGTAGGAAGAAAGAAGAAGTAATTTGTATCAATACTTTCATTAAAATGATTATTCTCAACCGACTGGTCGAATCCAGAAAGGTTGAAGCCCGCAGAATCATTACAGAAATTCTTATCATAAAAGAAGGTACTCAACAAATACCTGCACAAGTAGCACACTTGTTCTACGTACACGTTTTTGGAGGCGCTGCTATGTAATATTTTGAATCATTGCCAGCAGCAGACAGGGGTTTTTGCACCAGACGAAGACCAATCAGGGGCCAATCCTTCATATTGCCTCAGCTTTAGATTTTTGCACGTGAGGCTGTTATCAATCATCGTCTGAGCACTTCAAAAATCAGGGACTAGTAAATGTTTTAGTGTTTCCAATTGCGGATTAAATGCCTTTGTATATTCATTGTAGGTACTTTGATATCAGCTTTTGTCTCGTACACAGGGACCAGGGACATAACTAGGGAGGGGGCCCCCCTCAGGAGGGTGGGGGTGCTGGGCGCCAAAATTAGAGGGGCGCCAAATGTACAAAAAAGAGACAGTTTACCAAGTTCTTTTAGTCGAAGAGTTTATACATTGTGAATAAATCAAATTAATTATATTTATATTAAATCGGGGGGGGGGATTTATTTCTTGACCCGGGTGAAATACGGCCTGATTCCGTCATTGACAGGGACTAGTAAAGTTTTAGTGTTTACGGATTTATATTCATGAAGAAGTCATTCTATCGTCTCCAGGACATCTAGAAGTCGATTAGAATGTATGGACGCACACTGATCGGCCGAAGGACCTTCATTTAAATTCCACCGAACCGAATCAGGTGAATTTTCGCGATGCGATGCGGCCCACACCCGTCTGTGGTGTGGGTTTACTGTCCTACAATCGAATTTACCTCAAGAGAGTGTTATTCACCCATTCACGAACTTACTTGCTTCAGAACATGTCTGGTGCTCTCGTAGGTCCCTATGTACCCCACTCCAGAGACAATTTGGACGCTGCTGACCCAGAAACCTCGGTACAGGCCCGACAGCCCTTCTGACTTGTAGATTTTACTTCCAGCATCCAATAAACCTGTAACAAAGATAACGGTCATTTCGAAAAAGGACGAAATTTAAATTGATTATTTACATAAAAATACTAATATTAGCCTTCAACAGAAAAACTTTCCAGTTTCAAAATTTCAAGGACAAGGATTAAGAAATTTGATTGAAACTACAATTGAACATTTTTCAAAGTAACAAAACTAGACGGACGACTAGTAATGAAAACAAACAAGTATTGTAGTTTGTTCTCGTGATTCGTTATATGCCTCACACATCTGAAGGTCAGGATTCTACAAGTGAGGCAAGTAGATCCAACTATTTCCTCATAATTATATCATTTGAGCTTTCAAATGTGAGTTTCCCGTTTACGAAGAAAGTAATAGTAGGCAATTCATGAACATGGAATACACAAACCCACCAGATAATCTGGAGTTTTTTAACATGGGGCTGGAACATTGTATGAGTTCTCCATGTAACCACTATGCTACTTTCCTGCAGGCATCCGTGGACTCAATACAAGCCCCCCTCGCCGTTTGCAAGAAAAAAGTCAAATATTTTCTTGTAGCCAAGGAACTGTATACTGTTTACGACTTTTTTAACTTGGGGAAATAACAAAATGTTATTGAGTGTAGTCGTATTATCTATCTATTCTTATTTTATTAGAATTTTACCCGTTTATAATTTATCGCTATTTTGTTGACGATTGTCCACTTTTATTATCATGAGTGTTATTGACAATAAAGTGAATTCATGTTGGCAGTGAAACCCCTCTTTAGTGGACACCTCTGAATCGACAGTTTGACCAAAGGTGGAAATAGGGGATTCAACGTCTTTGAACCTCAGTATTGGGGTCACCTGTACAGAGGATGTGGACACTAAAATGGCCATGCTGAACCCCTCGAAGTGGACCGTAGTTAACTACGATGAAGACTAATCTAGAGTTCGTAGTACGACAGAACACAAATCGAATGAAACAGTAGCCGATGCATGTCACCAGTCGATTATTTACAATCTTATTGTTCTCATTCGTCCATCACGGGAGATGGTGTTGAAACTTGACAGTAGTCTCGATTCATTCGTGAAATCCATTCCTTGGTATGCAAAGTGCTGTCTCCCCCAATTACACTTATTCCCAAGCACATAAACTCAGCTCGCTTCACTTTTACTTGGAAAAGGGGTTTAAAAAGGATTTGTGACCTTATCCAGTACCAGGAGAGTTTATTCATCTATTTTTTATTCAGGGATTTCGAACTATTTACATGTAGTTGTGAATTATTTCTTGAAAAGTAGATAACTATGAAATTCTCACTGATTTCAACACAGAATTTTTGTTGGGTAAAAACTCTATGCGCAGTAGGTACGAGGGCACTAGTTCAGCTCGTGCTAGAGTTTAGACAATACTTTAAATGGGAGAAAGATAAGAAATCTAACGCGAGACAAGCTGGTTGTACTTAGGTAACAACAACAGAGTTGTATCCTACGTAATGAAATAACCCAATTTGTATCGTCAGCAATGACACAAACTCAGTTACAACCCAATTAAATATTATTTAATCAACCCACTTTCATAAGAAACATTTTAAAATTTAAACAACAAACGAAATTCATGCGCATAGTGCACAATGAGGATATGCTTGTATTTTGGCTTTCTTTGAATTAGAATTGTCTACACTTATTGCACGTATGTACACAACCTGGGCGTTCTCAATACTAGTTCAATACCAACTGTATTGAGGGGTTTTAATTCATTTGAATTGAGGGTGTAGTTCCGCTTGCGCTCTCACTTTTGAATCGGTACTGATCTCTTATTCTTCCACAAAGTAGGGAAACTGAATCGGAAAATCCTGAATCTCGTCCACTGGTTGGAATAATGAATTCTGCCGCGGCTTACATCCGAATTATGCTGTAAAAAAAGTGGAGCCACATACTTACGGAACAAATACCCAAGTAAAGTAAAGTGCCGTATGTGCCCCCGTGCTATTTTTGAGCGATACAGTGGAATAGTGGACGTGTCGCTTTGTTTTCAAACCATGTGAATTTTTATGGGGAAGGCACTCTATGCAATCTTGATGCGTTCGACGAATTACTTGAACTGACAAAAACAACATATAACCCACACTTGAAAAACTCTTTCACTGGGTTATAGTTCCTTATGTGCTCCATATTTTTCAACCTCATGATATTCGCTGCTGGTAAGGGGTCATTTGAGATAGTGGAAGAGGATATTAAGAGGTTCCCAGAACGTTTGGACATTATTTTTTTTTTTTTTTGATGGGAAAATTAACATTTCACATCTATTCAAAAGTGAAAGCACATACGGAACTATTTGAAAAAAAATCGCTATAGTATTACAAAGGAATATTATTGAAAATCAAGTTTTTTCTAGAGTTCACACGACTTTTCAGGAAGGGCACGTGTATTCGAAGGTCAGCTTCCTGCCCTTGTACGCCCCCCTTCGTCGCCCAGCATATCTAGGTCAATGACGGTTCAACAAGGAAGCTGAGGATGTTCCACTCACGATGATAAAATATTTTCCTTGCCCTTCAAATGTTTAAATGTAACATTTAAGATCAGGTACAATAACTAAACAAAATCGAGGTTGTTTGCTCTTTTAACGAAATTCGGCGAAATATTTCGTCATTCGTAGCAGAGCAATTGTTATAGTTCTATAAATGGAGAGTTTGTCTCACAAATGATTGTTGAAATTCCATTGAAATCCCAACAATTGCCCGGGACAACAGATTGCATAATCGATGCGGTGATAGGTATCGATAAGGACTGTTTTCGCCCACGAGCTATACAGCTCCTCAGGAAAATGTACTGTTCATATCCTAGCACAAACATGTACATTTTAAATGGGATTTTCATGTTATTCCAGCACCAACCAATTCTTTTCTTATCATGGGCGCACTTTCTGCCTGGATAAGATAAAACGGTTAAAGGGGAAAAAATTAAAATTAGACTTACCACTGTACATAGTGTCATGCTTTTGTATTTGAAGCCGGGTTTTAATCAACGTCAACGGATACAAGCTACACCTCACTGTAAAAGAGCTCAACATACTCAGGGGGAAAAACTTCACTTTGTTCATCATTTCCCATTCGATCGTCCGCAAATATTCCACCTCTTCTGCATTGGCCAAATCCATTTTGAGGCGGTGAAAACCCTTCGTGTCCAGAGGACGAAGCACTTAACATGACCAACAAACCGCGTCAGGTACGTCCTGGATGTTTTGGACGAAGGAAAAACGCCGGAAACTACCGGAAAATCGGCTGAACCGCATCGCAATTGCTCCTGGAAAATCCACGGGCTTTGGGACTCATGTCAACTTTTATATTGGTGAACCCTGAAGCACTGAACTCATCAACTTGGCGAATCGAACTGAAAAATCAGCTGATTTTAGTGACAAGAGGGCTGTTATCAATTCCAGCGCATGCGCCTTTTACGTGGGTGTTGCTCACTTTCAGCGGGATTTTCAAATGTTAACTTAACATTTAAGAAAATGAACGTCTACAAGAGTAAAGCTACCATGCCTTTTTGAAACTTAATTCGCTTTATTTGTTTGTCTATCCAAAGTTATTATTAAATTGTATTCCAGAATGGCAGACCATGTGAATTCACTGTCCTAAACAATGACTTCATCACTTCTTCTTCTTCTTCGCTTCTTTGTGGAAGTAGTGAAAAAAACTATGAGTTAGGTACACTCAAATCGTTAATATTATTTATTGAAGAGTGTACATTTTTCTATTAAAGTACGCAGATAAATAAATAATATAAGTAATTGGTTCAAGTTTTTAATCATTCAAACCGTTGTTCTTTGATAGTCACGTCATTTTCATGGAGAAGTTATCACACTCCAAACCTTTTCTACGAAAAGAGAAGCTTCATTTCAAAATGGCGGAAGTTGGCCATTTTGCTGTTAGTAAATAAAACTAGTGGAGTTTTCATTTTTTGTTGAGTTTTCACGGCTTTTCCAAATATTTTGTTTAGTTATCTTTAGAACGTTCGGCGTTTATTCTTTGAGGATATTTGAATAACTCGCTTGCTTAATGGTCTTGATTTTCCGACTCGTTAGTTTGTAGAGGAGCTGCGTGATATGTACATCAAACAGGTGAAGTTGCGCCAAAATATTGTTCCCATTTTCACTTAATTATCCTTTGTAGCCCGACTATAAAGTTGATTGTATATTACTCTGTTGTGCTATTACACTTTCTACTTCTTGTTGAATGTTCATTTTTACTTAAATACTTCAAATGGGGGACTTGCGTTCTAACGGTATTTGATGACGTTTTTGTCAAGTATCTGTCCAGCACTTCAAAAAGCAAACAGTATATATGCACGTTAATTAATAAAGTTGAATAACTTTCTAGAATGTGCATCTTACTGGAATTGTTCTTTTTGTCAGGTGATTATCCACGGGTTCAAGAGTTACCGGGAGCAGACTGTCGTCGAGCCGTTCCACAGAGGCCATAACGTAGTCGGTAAGATGCTCACAAAAAACGAGAACAATAACACCCGTTGGTGCTTATTTCGTGATATACGGTCGTCAGATAAATATATTCAATTGTCTTCAGGACGAATTGAACTAGGTTGTGTGAGGAGCTTCACCTAGGGATGCTATACACCGTGCTGGAGATCAGTAGATGGCTTTGAAGGCGTGTTTACTTTTGTAATTACTAGAACTACTTACTACTAGTTAATTACTAAAGTTCGATTAGATATGACTTTAAAAAGTCAAAATATGACTAAAAACCCCCGTATCTATGACATGAGAAAGGACTTGCAACGTTCGGATATGGCACTAAATATGACAACAAAAAATCAATATACCTAGTGAAAGTTTCGAAACAAATTCAAAATATCTACCTAATACTTAAAGTGGACTCCCCCTCCCTCATTACTTCCTTTCAGCTAGTTTACTCAAATTTTCTCTTGGCATAATTTAAATGAAAATTCTCTTTGAACTGGAGGTCAATCGCTCTGAACACTCACTAGAGGTTGGTAGCGAACAATGAGACTGGGATTGCGTCATTAAGCAAAAGATGAAGGAGGTAGGAGGATATCAACATAGTTCATCAAAATGCCTATAGGAAAGAGAAGCTCTACTATTTCTCAAAACTGTGAGTCAAGCTTGTGTTAGGTATTCATGCATAAGGATCTATAATCGGCCCACTAACTAGCCGCCATCCGAAAAAAGTATCAAGATTAAGGTGTTAGTCATTAGAGAGTTCTTGCTTCGCACGGTCGGTAGGCATGACCGTGAATCTAGGGGAACATGAGAGATTCTAACCAAGTGCGGTGGTCACTGTTGCCTTACTGTGGTGTCATGTGACCGCCCCTATCCCCTACTGTTACTCCTTACCCCCTTAAGTTAAGTAATCAGGAGCCATATAGGCACATTCGGCCAGGGTGGTCTTTAATCACCATCGAATCACATGACAGCACCTTGCTGTACCAACCTTGTCACAAGAACTGTTTATTTACCAGGAAAGGATAACAGTTGGTCTAAAGGCTTAGACATGTGTGTTTATATTATGTTCATTTTCAGCCTTCTATAATACAATCAACATTATTGTAGTAGTCCGCCACAAATCCGTCAACAACATTACGTTTCTACTAGGTGGAAGAAAATTGTATTCTTCCTCAAGTATTTTTTGTTACAAAACTTTAAGGAAATTTACTAGTTTAAAAAAGAAGGAAATTCTGAAATATGATGCCAAATATGACTTAACCACCAAAATAATATTAGAACAAACAGCGGAATACGACGTAATAATTTTAAAAAAAGAGACACCTTTGGCTGTGAAATTGATCACAAATTGTTGTGTTAATGCATTTTTAGATTCAAACACTAAAGAGATATTTACGTTGGATTTTTATGAATTAATTTTTCAGTGGGTAGAAATGGCTCCGGCAAGAGTAACTTCTTCTATGGTAAGTATTCAACTTTGGTACATGTAAGTTTTGTCCGGAGAAACAGTTCCGAATTAGATTGTTATGAAAACAGAACCAATAAAATCGAAAAGAGGAGGGGCTCGCGGCTCTTTTACAGGAGTTCACGGCTGTTTTAGGATTAGTTAAGAACCAACATGTACCTGCTGGTGATGAATATGTGTGGATCACAACAAAAAGTGCTACATAATATTACACAAAGGTATATCAGAAGTTATTTCAGAAGTACTGGGATTATTAAAACTTTTCAAAAGTTTCTATAACAAAATCCGTTTTGAGCCGTTCTGAAAAGATACCTGGATTTTCACGCTTTTTTGCGATTTTTCTTAAAAAATTAAGATGTTTCTGAGGCTCCAAAAACGTTGAAATTAAAAATTTCCTAAATTTTCTTCCTCGAAATCCCATGTGAGCTATTCTGCAACCATTTGTGGATTTTAACATGTTTGTAGCAAAATTTAGTTCTACGTGGAAGGGGTTTTTTAAAAATAAGTCTGACAGCCTATAGTGAGCCTGTCTCGAATGAAAAGTTCTGGCAAAAATCTCGATCCATTTGGAGTAGTTTTAACGGTCTTATACCGTTTCTCTAGAGTCTAGACAACGAACTTGAAGTTCCAAGACTTCTCACAGCTGTTTCTGATTCTCTTCGAATGGGTATTAACAGTCCCTAATGGTTCAGGACTAGGGATGGGCTAAACGGTTATTTTCCTCTAACTAGTTATCCAGCTGGAACCAGTTATTTCAGTAGTACGTTACTCGCACCACCGTCAGAATGTACGTACCTAATTTTGTTACCTTAAAACAGTTTCTACAAACTTCAGCATTCTTTGCTGTGAGGTATGAAGGATCCAAGAAGGTGCCGAGTTTAAGAGAATGATTCAATAAAAATTATAAAATAGTTTTTTTTACATTTTTTATACAACAAATAAATTTGTTTGAAAAAATATGTAAAATTACTAGCTCTGACAAGGCAGAAACGTCACGATTCAGATTTTGGGTAGGATCCTCAGCTTTATAAAAATTTTGAAATTTTAAATTTGTAGTTTTCTCTTTTTATTTTTAAACTCGCTAGGATTTATTTGATACGGAAACTTTTGAAATCTGTTTTCAATGCTGAATTTGACAAGGAGAATGTATACATCCATGCTTAGTGATAGCTGACGGGCAGTACCTATTAATGGCCTATCACCTATATTTAATGTAGATGTTTTAATCAAGTCCTTCAACATAATTACATGAAGAAAATACACTTATTGGGCAGGAGTAAATTGGTACTTATTTGTTGTCTTTTTCCACACCTTTTTACTTTACTACCCACACGACACAAGTTGGTCAAGTCAGGAACTAGCCTAGGTACTCGTTATTAGACCTATTCTAACTCTTCGTCACCATTGAGAACGAAGCCAGGTTAAGCAGATTATCGAGCCTCAAAGAAAACTTACTTCTATCCCAAGTTTCGAACTGCCTGGTTTGCGTTAAGGCACTATTATGAATATTGTCTCTGTTGAATAACTGGTTCTCGTAATAACTCCGAAATATAATTAGTTATTTTAACTGGTTAATTTATTACCGTCTCAGTATTACGATATTCAGTTCTGCTTCTTCTGACAAACCTTTTTTATTTATAGATACTGACTTAATTTCATCAGTAGACATAGCAATGCTGAACACAATGATTCTGTATTATAGTTGTTAATAAAAACATTAATGTTGAATTGGTTATAATACAGCCATCCAGTTTGTGTTGAGCGATGAGTTCTCACATCTTCGTCCAGAGCAAAGACAGGCGTTACTCCATGAGGGCACTGGGCCTCGAGTGGTCACAGCCTACGTCGAAATTATCTTTGATAATTCAGACAACCGTCTGCCAGTGAGTGTTTTCAAATATTTATTTCTTTGCCTAACTTTGATAGAGAGTAAATATTTACGATTCTCTCAGTGCTAATCGTGAACAAGAATTTACTTGGGGGAGCAACACAAAGTACAACTCTAAACTGTCCGTTGATAGCATAATACAGTGGTGATATCTGATACAGTGGTTCTCAACCTTGTTTGAATTACCGACCTTGTGATGGATATGGTTAGTTGGCCCTTCCCAATTCTTGAATCCGTCGCTTTGGGAGATGAATCAGATGCCTTCAAGCGTCTGGGTCATCCTCTTAGCTTGGCGGAGCATTGAACCGCATCCAGCTCAATGGAACTATACCAATCCATCACCTCACAACCTCCTGAGGAGATGAACATTTTGTAACTCTCCTACAATAGGAAGAATGATGAAAAGAAGAGGTTTGTTAAAAATTGAAATCAATGAAAGAGGAATACATTTAGAAGGTCGTTAAAAACAAATATTTATCGTACCAAATCGGAATTGTTATTATTTTTCATTATTGCGAAATGAAGAAATGAGGTCAGTACGATGCTTGTGGTTAGTGGATGAGGGCCAGTTCCTTGACTTCATGTTCAATGCAAATGATATGAAGGCTTAAGTTTTCTCTTTTCTTGATGTCTAGTCGATTTTAATTTTTGGTGATCGGAGCTGCCACCACGCTGAAACCCTGCTCAGCAAGATAGGAGGAGGTTAAGGCAATCTGCAAGTTTTTGACGAAGTTTTTGTCTGTAAGTAGAGGTGAGCTTGGAGCCGAAATTCGGTGAGTCCTGGAAGCTGGCTTTCAGCCTCTCATTCGTTGCAAGCTCCTAAGCGAGAAGAGAAAATATGAATCTCATGTATCCGTTCCTTATAAAACTTGGGTAAATAAAATGTGTTCTTTTAACTTTTGAACGGTGTTCAGATTGGTGGTGTAATTTCCAGGAGGGAGGTGGGTGTTCTTGGGACTCCACGCTTACATATAACAACGTGCTCATGTAACAATAGTTGTTGCTATGTTCAAACCCTCACCCTGAATGTGGGATTCGCTTATTCTTCTAGATCGACAAAGATGAATGTGTTCTCCGCCGAGTGATTGGTGCGAAGAAAGATCAGTACTTCCTCAACAAGAAGATGGTGCCACGCACAGACGTCATGAATTTGCTCGAATCCGCTGGCTTTTCACGTTCCAACCCCTACTACATCGTCAAACAGGGAAAAGTCAGTGCTCACTTGATAACGTAATTGTAGACAGTTATCAAACTGATCGAACTTATTCATACTTTACTACTGCCTCATATTAATTTGTGTTTCTCGTGTACATAGATCAATCAAATCGCCACAGCACCTGACTCTCATAGGCTGAAACTTCTGAGAGAAGTAGCTGGCACAAGGGTTTACGATGAGAGAAAAGAGGAATCCACCGCCATTTTGAAAGGTACATACGATTGAAGGGCGTTCTCTCTTCCATTTTTAAAACGACGTTTCTCCACTTCAAACCATCCTTTTTCAATTTTGATGAGACCAATCCCAGCAAAATCGCTGAAGAATTTGTTGGCAGTTGGTGCGAACTAACATATCGATTGTGAAGAATTGAGCCCACGTTTCTCCTTTTTTGGCGAATTCAACATTTTCGTTCCTATTAGGTTCTTCTCTCGACTTTTACCAATTTTAGCGCTCATTCAGTGGATTTCTGAAGCCTTACGAAGCGTAATTGAAAATCTAGGTAAAACGTTAATATGAGACCATGAATCAGAAGAATTTTATTACATGTATAAAAACAAGCGTCCACATCAAATAAACATTTACTTAACTTAAAAGAGAAAAATTACTGGCAGCTTGGGACTGTCAGAGTTATTATCGACTACTACTTCATTAATTTGCTTTGTCCTCAGAAGACAGTCGTGTTAGCCTGATTTCACGATCTTGATAGAAAGCTGTGTTTTAATGACTTTTTAGTTACAAGAGACAGGTGTGATGTTGAATATCTGACCAAAGTTCAATACAGTTGGAGATAAATTTGAAAAAGTCGTTGTTGAACTAAGTTTAATTGAATGGTTTCTGTTTAGATAAAAAACCTTTTTTATTTTAAATGATTCTGGAAGTTCTAGGATTAATAATTTCTTTCGACATCGAAAAGCTACCTATAGTGCTATCCTACGTACACCAACAGATCTTCATAATAATACTTTGGACTTAATACATAATGGACTTTTACCATTCCAGCTTCAAGTTATATTGAGGTTTAAGGTAGGAAATAACTCTATTGTACCTACTCTAAACTAAAACGAAGATAAACTCGGAAGAAGAATTACTTTAGTAGTGCCCCCACTGTCTATTGAGTGCCACGTGGTCTCCAGAAACAATAAGAATTATTTTTCTGTTTAGTTTCGCATTGCTCTCATCTCGAAAATAAAACATCCCAAATCTATCCTTCTAGTAAACTACGGATTAGTTGGACAGTTTGATAGAACCTGTGGTAAAATAAGTATTTGAACAGCAGTATTTGACTCCGACCGAAAGTTGAAAAGTGACATTAGAAGTTGAAAATAACACGAGTAGTTACTATTTATAGGGATACTATCGCATCCTAACCTCCCAACTGGTCACACATTTTGGTTGTTACCATCGATGAGATTATTGGAGATGGATGGATAATTTATTTAGTCAATCTATAAAATTGGTACAAATAAATACATGTGCATACAATTTGGAACATGAGCTCTCGCTTTAGGTTACTTTAACGATTCAAATTGTTTCGTATTGTTGGGGAATGTCGTGGCAGTTCACTCATCATGAGCCCCTCATCACTTGTAATAATGAAAATCTGTTTGTGCAGTGCAGTTTAACCGTATTGGATCGTTTTGCCTTTTACAGAAACGGAAGGAAAGTTGGACAAAATTGACGAGTTCTTGAGAACCATTGAAGAACGATTGAAAACGCTTGAAGAAGAAAAAGAAGAACTGAAGGAATATCAGAAATGGGATAAGATGAGACGCTCCCTCGAGTACTGCATTCATGATCGAGATCTCAAAGAAAACAAGAAGAAATTGGATGAGGTGCGTAAGAAGGGAGTATAACAACCATGCCCATCCACATTCTGTCCCCTCCACTTGCCAATTAATTTTGCATAGTTGAAGATGTTTCATTTTTTTCTGAACCTCCTTAACTACGCAACGAATGTATAAAAGAATTCCCAAATTTCATTAAGTTCTGAACGATTAAGTGGTGTTGAGTTGTGGAAGAGGTAAAGAAGAAGGATTTTTCGAATATACATTTTTTCCTGCGTTTTATTTAAAAAACAACTGGTTACAAATAAACATTATTGTGTAGGTAGTGTAGGAACTATCTTGGATAGTCTACCCGGCTATTACACTTTCTACTTTTTCGCTATGCTAGCAGTCCAGTGGCGGTTACCTCAACAGATCTTGCAGTTCAAGTCTGAAGCTGGAGATCCGCAGCCAAGGCCAAAGGGCTTTCTCCTCTTCAAACGCCCAATTCGGTGTCAAACAATGGGGGGGGGGGGTCTCGAGGTTCTTATGCTTGAGTAGCCTTCGCTCTTGACTGGTAGCACATTTTTTAATAATCTCTTCGAAGTCTCCACTAAGGTTTTGGTCTCTATGAAGTTAGCCATTTGTCACGAAACACGAAGCATTAACGATTGTCCGAAATGACTTTATTTTGGTAGGTTTGGATTATTTTCGCAATAAACCCCTTTAGTTGAGTTCCATTGGTCCATCAGCATTAGCACTGTCCTGTACAGCAGCATTTTGTGGTGGATGTTAGGTAGCGAATATCGACCCATCAGACAATACATTCTTCTGAACTTGATAGTGAGTTCTTCCTTCATTTTCGGAAATGTGACAAAAATCTGATTCCAACGCACCTTGATTACAAATTTCCTTCCGTGTGAAACTAGATTTGATGTAAACTACTACATCTAATATGCATTCCAAAACTCTGGTTTCCGTTCATGGAAAACTTGTAAACTCAATAAAAACGGAGTAGAAATAGAATGTTGTCTATATTTCCTCGAAAATAATGACCTCACAGGTAAATCGATTTCGACGGTTAGGTCATCATCAGTAACAAACATGAAGCAATTAAAGGAGAGTTAATGCAGTTGATGCGCCATGAGGGTTCTAGACGATCTGAATTGAAAAATAAGTAAAAAGACGTGTTGTTTGAGCATTTTGAAACACAAAAGACACCATTTTAGCCAGGAATGTATGGAGAGATGGGATATTTTTAGTAATCAGTTCAAAATACTTGAAGAATACGAAATAATATAATTTTTTTCATCTACATTCATAATGGGGGAGTTTGCATAAATTTTCAGTTTTAATTCTTCCCTTACCGTTCTATAATACGGCTAAGAAGTAACTTGCACAGCCATCTATAATAACGAAAAAAATCGTTGGAGGAGGTATCTCGAAGAACTGAAACGCGCAGTTTGAATTAGCAGGGTTCTGTCTGCGTTTCTACAATCTTTGTGATGTTACAGTTGATGCAACTTTTATTACATTCCCCTGTCTAACTCCCGCGTATTTATTAACCCTGCATTTTTTCTTGAATTATCTTAATTTTCTGGAAGATGTTTCAGGCGTATCTCGTTATTCTCCTTATTTTCTCAGAAACTGCTTTCAGAAAAATGAAAGAAAAAAAGAAAAGAAAATCCCCAATTCAGACCACTGTGTGGTGGTGGTGGATGTGCTTCCATTAAATTCAACAATATATATGTATATTCTACTTATAATCGGGTTGACTTTTGTATCCAGGAATAAAGGACATTGTATTTTATGTTTCTCACATCTCCATTTATGATCCCATAATACATGTATTTCAGTTGGAGCAAAGGATCAGCAACTACGATGAAGTTCAGAAAAAAATGGCCTCCGAACTTAAGAGCGCTCAGGATGCGGCAAAATCTGCTACGAAAAAGTTGAAAGACACAAAGAAGGAAGTGCAGGTTGCTAAAGAGGAGCGAGAAACGCTAAGTGTGGAGCAACAGCAGCTGCTGAAGGACAAGACCAAGCTAGAGCTCACTATCAAGGATTTGACTGATGAAGTGCAGGGAGATGATAAGAGCAAGGTGAGCTGATGTGCTTGGAACAGTCCCCTGTATCATAACAACTCTGCTTCCATTATTTTTATTTTTTTTTGTTCGATCCTAGTTTTGCTCTAGTTATGCCTCGGGAGTGTTTTGACGGTTTTGAAATTTCCCTACGATTCTATATTTTTACACAATGACAACTGAAATGGGAAGCAACTGCATCTTTTGTATACTATCTATTATTGTAATATTATGGCTTTCCCACTCTAAGGCGAAACTAGTAGAATAAAATGACAGATACAACTTGTGAAGAAGCCATTCAAAAATGTTTCATGCTCAAACAAACAAAATCTTTATACCTTCACGATTTTCATCGGATTTTATTTATTCCATTAAATCAATTAATGCATTATTATTTTAGTTCTAGGTATTGTATTTCTTGTCGTCATTAGATAAATCTCATCAACTACTGATTCACTCTGCGTGTATTTGCGTGTAATTCATATTTACCACTACAAACCAAACAAAGGGACGTCCCTGTAATGCATACATTAGTTCGTAATATGTTTTAAATTACCATCTGTAGATCAGTGATCTGCATAGAAGGACTTACTGACACAAACTAACAAACCATTATGTTATAGTTTGCCGAGTGTTTTTATCCTGGTTATGTGCTTGTTTGGAGTTGGTCCATTGATCCACATGGACCGTTTTTCGGAATCTGGACATTTTAAATTGTATACTTTTTTCATTCTCTCTTGTTGTTCTTCAATTGTATTGGTCAGTTACGTCATTTCAATTTAAAATCGTGTTCCACAATTCAGCACCGAGCAGAACAAGAATTGGTCAAATTGAACGAAACTATCACCCAGCGGGAAGCCGAACTTGAAGATCTCAAACCCAAATACGAGGCTCAGAAGAGGAAAGAAGAGGACTGTAACCGAGAGTGAGCTTAATTTGTTAACGTATATTCTGTCGCTTTAATTGCAATCTTTTAAATCATATTAACTTTTTGGTTTTCTGTTCACAATGACGAAGCACTAGTCCATGTGTTAGTAATTATCATTAGTTCATAAGGACATAGATAATCATTTTCCGAACTTGAACAAGTCTTGAACAGTATAAAGTTCCTTGGTCATTGAAAAATATTTTACTTTTTTCTTGAAAAGAGAGGGGCCTTGTGTCGAGCACACGGAAAGTAGCATAGTGATTACGGGTAGCGCATTGGTTATAGCGTTTATGAAAGAGAGTACAGCTAGAAAAAAAATCCTAAGTACAGTTAGGTTATCGTACCATTTGGATTGCAAGAACATATGCAGTGATCATATTTCTCAATGGGCTAATTTTTCGTGTGATGAAATTCCTCATTTTGTTTCATTATTTTCAACAATGGAAATTTGGAATCGGCCAAGAAAGAACTTTTTTTTAATCCAAAAGTTGTTGGTTTATGTTTTATTACTTAGATATAAAACATCGAAAGAAAGAAAACTTCAGTTCATCGTCTGAACCTTTTCTCCGAAGCCACTGGAGCGAAGTTTGCGAAATTTGCCTCAAAAATCGATTAAATGATCATGTTTAAGGATTAATCTACCTAAAAATCGAAATCTTAGTAACTATTGATGTAAGAGAGCCGTTTTATGATTGATTCACACAGAAATTAGTTCCCTGAATCGAAGACCACTCGAGTTAGAGAGCAATCATCCGTTCGCTCACCATTTGAAAAAGCTGCAAATTATTTCGCAAGGGTTTATTATTTTCCAATCCTCCCCACCATACTTTTTCTTGACTGCTAGGTCGTCATAACGAGAAAATGGAATTTTACACCCATTTTCTCCGACATTTTCAACCTTAAAATTATATATTTTTTAATTCAGATGAGCTCGGACTAGTCCGGGACTTATTTCGATCGATTTGCCGTCCAAAATTATTTGAAAATGAATTTGAATCCCACTTGTCATGGTCAATAAAAACCTCGATAACTCAATTTTTTGGCCAGTTTTGGTCTGGGGCATCTGTTTATGTGAAGTGATCGGTTTGGTTGTAAGTTAGGACCAACTAAACACCAAGTGAAGTCCATGTGCGAAACTACGGTATTTTTATATCACTTACAAGGATGACGGATGTACATTGTCTACATTTGACAAGTAGGTTCTTACAATAGTTTATACCTTTATGTTGTTTTGCAGACCTTTCAAACCCTTCCCCTTCTGTACAAACTATTTGTAATACATAATGACCTATGACCTAATCCTGAGAGATCTCTAACAATTATGAATCAATTCAATTTGTTGTCTTATTTCTGTGTTGTCAGATTGGGTCTCAAGGAGCAGAAACGGAAAGAGTTGTACGCCAAGCAAGGCCGTGGTAACCAGTTCACGTCCAGGAGTGACAGAGATCAGTGGATCGAGCGCGAGCTCAAGTAAGTTTTTCCTGGATATGGTTGTAAAATAGGAAATTAATAAATTACTGTCATTATTTTAGAGCCAGTTTCACCAAAGTTTTTAATCAACGTTCACTCAAACCGGAGATCTCAGCTGTTAATCAACGATGTTCAAATGAAATGAAATGAAAATAATAAATTACTGTTATTATCTTCGGACAAGTTTAACCAAAGTTTTTAATCCACATTCACTCAAACTGGAGATCTCATCTGTTCATCAACGACGTTCAATTTCACCAACTGTGGTTCAGATATACCTACGATCGTTTGCGCTAAATCGGCGGACAAAACTAACCGACCGTATTTCGGTGGTTGAGGTCCTAAACAACGGTTATTACCACTTCTTTTCGCCATCTTTTTTGCATTCCTAAATTCTGTTTTGTGCATTATTGGTCATTGTAGTGTTTCTGTTGTTTTGTGTTATTGATCTTCGTTAATTATGTATTTTGTTAGTGTTTTCCTACCCATTGGGCTAATTTGGGCAATTAGTGGGGGGAAAAAAACCGCAGAGATTTGATTACGCACCCCAGACAACTATAACTAGAATACCCTTTTCTACAATCTCGTACTAAGTGAGAAATAGGGAAAAGGGTTACACTTGCTAACAGGGTTTGGTGACATGAAATGTAGGTACCTATTATAACACATAACTCATAATTATTTGTTGACTAACTTCTAGATGGTTGTAATTCGTTCTAGGTCTCTTAACAAACAGATCAAGGATAAATCTGAACACAAAGAACGGCTCGCAGAAGATTTGAAGAAAGATGCGGAAAAACAAGTTCAACTCGAGAAGAAAATCACGGTGAGTGAAGACTTTTTTTTTTTTTTTTTTTTTAAATTCTTAAAGAGACCATTGTTATACAATATACCTCAATGGCATAATATAAAACCTTACACTCAGAAATAATATAGGTAAGTTACTTTGGGTGATAACATGGTATCAGCCCATTAAAACGGCTAGCAATCTTATAAACAGTTTCTTTAAGCGGCTATCAAATCCAGGATGTGACGTGGACGGACAAGTCTTCTGTAGGCTGGAGGTTGGAAGCTTTCAGCCACTAAGTGGTTTGTGTGGTCAGCGTGTCGTTGATTGAATTTGGTCATTTCATCAATTAAAATTTGTGAAGGCGAGTTTAAATGGTTTCGTTTCGGACTAGTGGAGGAGCGTGAACGATGTGCTTCTGAAGTGTTTTATTCTGCTGCTGCTCGATCCTTCGAAATTGGGATTTTGAGCATGTGCCCCATATGCTTAGAGCGTACGTCCAAATGGGTCTTATCAAAGTTTTATAAATGATTAATTTATTTTGTAACGAGACATTGTGGTTGTTGAGTAGAAAAGCTAGTTGTTTAGTTCGGTTTCGCAGACGGACGAGTATTTCTGATATATGTTGCTGGAATGTGAGACGCCGGTCTGAGATGACTCCTAGGTATTTATGGTGAGGTTTGTGTGGTATCGGGTGTTGAGCGTAGCGTGAAGACCTCGTCTGTGTATTATGCTCCCGTTAATGAGTTAGCTAAATCGTATAATGGTCGCTAAAATGTTCAAACTTGTATGCAAATTATCGGGATCTCTTGATCTCTGTCTTTCACCATTGAAATTCAAACTCCGACTGTTATGGCCATAAAATATTGATGCGTCCGACAGAGTTCGAACTCATGTTCTTTCTAAATTTCCCGTTAGTTGCAATTCTCTAACGGATTAAGCTATGAGGCCGATTTAATCAAGCTTCTTCGACTGTGGGTTACCTCCTTGAACATAACACTACCAGCGAAGGCGATCAAATGTCTAATTCCCGAAAATGAACCTGCCTTATTTCCTGTGATATTAATATACCCATTTAATGTTCTTGTTTTGTGTGCAGTTGTATTTCTACTTGTATAACTGAATCAGCTCGAGGTGGAATTGACCATAGTATTTCACTCACTGGATGAGGACGATCGGGGGACACCCAACTCGGTCCCCAAACGAAAAAGTTCTTTCTGACGAATGGTCAACTTGGTCTGCTAAAATAGCATGGATTGTTCGCTCTCACAGTTATGAAAAACTCTAACTCATAAAGAACTCCCAAAAACGAGTCAAAACGATCGAAAGTTTCATTGTAATTATGTCTACTGATTCGATCAAAACAATGCGCTAGGCGGTTTTCACCGTGTTCAACCTCATTCACATTCGTGTTGACGTTTTTTCTCGCCCAAGCTCTAGCCCTTAGAGAGAGTGAATGGATGAATGTAGAGTGGTCCAAGTGAGCTCTTTCGATTCATTGGAAGTGTGTGTTTCAATAAGCATATAAAAACGTTGGCGTCATTTCAAAATTTTTTGATACTCCGATTTTTTAATATCCATCCTTTAAGATTTAGGATTGATGCCGAGAATTCAGTCTCAACTAAAACCCCAATAGTGATTTTTGACCCAAGTTTCATCGAGTTTGGCCCAGTAGTTTTCGGTAAAAGCTCAGGACGGATTTTCGAATGCAACACTTCCTGAAACTTAAATTGAAACATTTTTGAAGGGGGTTAAAAATGTTTTTCTTGATCGCTAGTTTATTATTGAAAATGATGAACCAGAACTGAGTGTGATCAGACGTAACAACATCACATTCCACCTATGTATATTTGTTCACATTAGTTACCTACTGGAAAATTTCTTTACTTGTCGCCCATACATTGTTATTGATTACCATTTGTGAGTGTAGGTGGTGAGAAAACTAACGTCTCGAGCCTTGGGTTCAATGTATGGTCCTATAGCGTTTAATTAAGTGTAATGTTGATTGTCCTTGAAACAATTTTGTTTCACACCATTTTCAGGAACAAACGGCCGAATTGGAGCATCAAAGGATTTCCATTGATGAATACAACAAGCAGCATTATGAACAGAAAAAACTCAAAGATCAACACCAAAGCTCCAGAAAGTATGTAACTCTAACGATACGTTAGATATTTTGTTGTTAGGTTTCGTAAAGGTGTGTTAAGAGTTTAAATTCCACTAGGATCTTGATTTGTATGATATGTTCCCTCTCATGTCTTTGGTTTATTCTTATTCTTAGAGCACTATTTGTAAATTGATGTCATTTTTCACTGACAACGGTTCTATGTAGTTTCCCATAACTAATCCATTGTTGTTCGATCTGCAGTGAGCTGTGGAGGAAGGAGAATCAGTTGCAACACACGCTTACATCATTGAAGGAGGAATTAGCCAAAGCTGACCAAGCCTTGCGAAGCATGGCTGGAAAAGTGAGTGTGGTCTGATCAATGGGAAACTTGAAATTATTTCAATGGTTGATATTACAGATGCGCTAAACGGTTTATTTTTCAATAACTAATTATCGTGATATAACAGTAACCAGTTTTATTTTTCGAGTTACGCTCTACATTTACCATGCATGATTCAACAACACCTAACTCTTACTCATTTCAGTCAAATTCATCATGCGGGTATCTCAAATCAAACATTTCCCAAGTCAAACTTATTTTTATTATTAATATTTATTTTATTTATTAATTTATTTATTTTTTGTCAAGTCTACATTTTTCAAGCCGAACTCAACACTTCCAAATAAAATTTATAATTTCTTAAGTCAAATTGGTGATTATCAAGTGAAAGTCAGAATTTCTCAAGCCGAGTTCAACAAATCGCCCTCAACCTAAACGTTTCCCTCTGACACTTGTGTCAAGGAGCGTGATGGAATGGGCTAGTTGCCCCTTAAAAGGATTGAGGCGAGTAAGCCCCGCAACACTCGAGGGTTACCATGACACTAGGACGACCCAAATTATCCCCAAAGGTAGCTGATTCAAGAATCGGAAGGGGGGAACTAAGCATATCCACAACAAAGTCAACATTTTCTTAGTCAATCTCTAAATATCCCCAGTCAGGTCCTCTCATTTGTACTCAGCATGCAGGGTCTGTACCAGGCAATGGAACAGAGAGTCTTTTTCCACAAAGTTCAGTTATTTCAATATGTAATGAATTAAAATTTCATTCAAGATGAAAGTGAATGAATGTCTTGTAATTAGGGAAGAAACAATACAAATTTTTATGAAAGTTCGTGGTTCGTTCCCGATACATTCTACTGCTAACACACATAATTATTTGTTTTCCTTTTTACAGCCAATCCTGAACGGTCGTGACAGCGTACGGAAGGTATTAGAGACATTCAAGCAGAGAGGAGGGTCTTACAAGGAGCTTGCAGACTGCTACTATGGCCAAGTCATAGAAAATTTCGACTGTGATCCATCTATTCACACTGCTGTTGAGGTCACTGCAGGTAACCGGTGAGTCCTCTCTTCCGAATTGATTAGTTTTACGTATAGTGTCCACAATATGCTGTAATTTTTCTTATCTAGTACCGTTTACCTCGTTCCGAGCTGCGCAGATGAATTCAGCCAGGTAAAAAAGTAAAAGCTTCCAAATTGTCCAGATGTGATATTCGGGAAAATTAACTTTTGAAATGGAATTCCCAATATGAATAACTTCGTTTTAGGCACGTTTTATGTACAATAACCTTCCTGCTTTATTGGATAATCATTTTGGCGCTACAAGAATAAAACAAAAATATCAATGTTTCGTCAAATGTCAAAGCTTCTGTCAGCAAACTTTTCCATCCAACTGTTGAGTGCAGATTCGGTTCTTGTTTTACTATTTTTAATATTAGGCCTTGGTATCGCGTAAATTCAAGGTGCGCAGATTCCAAATCTGCAATGTCAGCTGTGTGGCCCCAAACAGGCCTTCGAATTGTTGTAAAAAATCCGTTCTTTCACAAATGGACTCCATTGAGGTCTAGTTGAGATCTAGCCTGCCCAATCGCCTGGATCCTGGATACTTTGGTCCAAAAACGTGATTTGTGAGTTTTTACTGACTGAGGCAAGCGGGGTGACATTTTGTAGACGTTATGTAAGCAAAATCGACTGGGATATGTTTCATATCTGTCGTAGTTCACCTGTAGCAAACAATCGCAATTTCTGGTTATTAAAGAGATCCCCAATCCTCACAATGACGCCACAAATCACATATTATTTGAAAACAGTAAAATAAAATAAACCCATGCGTTAGAATTGCCAGCGTTTTTCATTTGATGTCAAAAGGAACCGAGACAATTTTTGTCATGTAAAATTTATCAAATAATTATTGTTTTTGCTTTCCAAGTCACTGCAGTGCGTGAAATAGAAAAATTTTTTTTTTTTTTTGAAAACGATAAATCACTTGTAAAGTAATTAATTTTGCAACATCGTACTTTTTTCCATGTATTAGCTTTCTCAAAACATTGGAAATTCCGTTCCAGTAAGAAGTTTTTGGGTTCCCTGGGGACTATGTACGTATAGCCTATTTGCTAAAACATATCTCTTATGATGTACCTACTTATAAACTGTGATTTTATTTCATAGGTTGTTTTACCATATTGTTGAGTCGGACAGCATAGGAACGCAAATTCTGAAAGAAATTAATAGGCAGAATCTTCCCGGAGAAGTGACTTTCATGCCCAGAAATCGTCTGACTGTCAAAGATCAGAGATACCCCTCTTCTGAAGTAAGTGAGAAACCTTTTTTACCATTGTAGTTTTTGTTTTACTTAAACAAGTAAACTAAAGTAAAGAAAAAATTGTTGCATCGTAATATACTGGCTTATCTTGATGGGGAGGAATAATGGTTCTAATATTTTCAGCTAAGTCTCCCACCATTTCTGTATTGATCGCCAAGGATAAATTATTATATATTTCCTTTTTTTGCTTTTATCTACAAAACAAACAAATATTTGACAAAAACTGTTTTTCATAAATTAGGTAGCTACCTATTGACTTACAAAGGCTTATATCGTGGAAACCGTCCCGAATGTGGTATAAAAGTATAAAATAACTCTTGTTTGAAATAGAATCAGGTTTTTTTTATATCAAAACTTTTTTCTGTATGGTAACTTTTTTGAGATATAACGAAAAACATCAACAAAAGCCTTTTGCATCCACCTCAGCTCCCTGGGTGGCTGCGGTATGTTGAGTTAAGGGATAATAAATGTTTCTTTTATGTAACGAAGATGTCATAATCTTTTATAGAATGCTATCGCCATGGTTAGCAAGCTCACCTATGCCCCCAAATTCGACAAAGCGTTGAAATACATTTTCGGCAAAACTCTAATTTGTCGTAATCTTGAAGTGGCCACCGACATGTCAAAGCAGTACAATTTGGACTGTATTACCATAGATGGAGATCAGGTAATCATTGAAATTAATTATATTTTCTGAGTTTTTGCCTTGCAGTAACCTTCGGATTGTTGCGTCTTCAACTTGTTTGTTAATTATTACAGGTGTCCTCAAAAGGAACGTTGACAGGTGGATACTTCAAAAACATGAGATCAAAGCTGGAAATACAGAAAAACAGGACAGAACTGCAATCACAGATCAGGGACGCTGAAGCTGAGCTGATTAAGCTTAGAGATCAGCTGAGCTCTACTGAGACTTCCATTACCCAGATTGTCTCTGATATGCAGAGAACAGAAACCAAGAATAGCAAAGCCAAGTTAGTTGTGAACTTGAATCAAATCATTTCTTACCATAGATACTCTGGATCATTGTGACGGATGAATTCTGTCATGCTAATTTGTTACAAATGTGTTAAATACGAAGTGAATACCCACTTCTTAATCTATTAATATTACGTTTGAAATTCATTTCAGAGGGTATTTCGACAAATTGAAAGGCGATATTCGATTGATGAAGGAAGAGTTGGCGTCCATCGAGAGGTACAGAGCACCGAAAGAGCGCTCGCTGACCCAGTGTATCTCCAACTTGGAAGCGATGCAAAGCACCAAACAAGGTCTTGAATCCGAACTTCATCAGGTAACAATGAAAATGAGGTATTAATTAATTTGTTTTAAGAATTTTATCTGTCAAATAAATCCGTTGTGAATACAACATACCTTACTGTAGAATTATAGGATAACTCATCCCAAGAAAATAGAATCACAATTACATAATAATAAGACCATACTTTTTTGTAATGGCGAAATGACGAATCAAACAACTTGTTGTAGTTTCTAAAACTCGATCGATGATGTGTTAGCCCTTAAGTGTCAGCTGTTTGATGGGGTAGGAATCTCTCTGGAACCGATTACTCTCATGAAACCGGTAAATGTATATAGTTTTGTTATGAACAAAGGATGGTGTTTGCAGTACCTCCCTTTGAAAATGTAGCTCTAGTTTTGAGCAATTCATTGAAATTGCAAGTAGGAGCGTGTCCCCCATTTTGATAGTGTCGAAGCCCAAATTGGATCAGTGAACAGATGTCATTATTTCTGTGTTTTTGGAGAAGTGACACAGCCAAACGTGTCGTAACATGTCGTGGAAGGACTGATTGTGTGAATCATTGACATATTTGCCTGCAATGATTTGTAGATAGCATTGTGTACTATGATGAGACTGTAGCTGCCCCTGAATTAAATTGTATTTACAATTAACAAAACCCTATCCTGAACTTCTAGGATCTTCTGGAGCAATTGTCAGCTGTAGACCAACGGGAGATGGACAAGTTAAATGACGACATCAGGCGGCTTACTCAAGAAAATAAGTCCGCCTTTGCCACTAGGATGAAACTTGAAGCTGATAAAAATAAATTGGAAAATCTCCTCACCAACAACCTGATTCGACGTAAAGACGAGTTGATCCAGGTCAGTTACGACGTCGTTATACATGAAAATATTCTCAACAAATCAGCTAATTACTATTATTATATAAATTTTCGTGTTTCTCGCATATGGAATTTTATGTGTACTTCAATTGATTGTCAATTTAACTGAAATATTTCTTCAGGCGCTTCAAGAAATCTCAGTTGAAGAGAGGAAGAGAACATTGGACAATAGCCGGATGGAGTTACAGGGCATAGAAAAAAGGTTGGAAAAGTTGAACAGGGACTTCAAAGCTTGTGAGAAGAAAGTGCAAGAAGCTGTGAAAAGAGTAAGACAAATGCCAAGTTACATCCCTAAATTATAGAAATGTAGGTTGCACGGTTGCATCCCGTGTACTTGTAGGTTGACACTTCTATTGCGTGATGATCGAATATAAAAAATATGTCTGAATTTTGTCCATGTTTAGCAAAAAGCGGAGCAAGACGAAGTGGAGAAATGGCGCCTCAAGGAAAAAGAAGCTCAAGAAAAGAGAGACGCAGACACCAAAGATCTTTCGAAAGTCGCTTCGAAGCAACAGATGCTTCAGCAGAAGATTCAGGAATGTACTTCTAAGATTCAAGAACTGGGATCCATGCCATCTCCCGAAATGGTCAACAAATATATGTCGTACACGTCTAAAAACGTAAGTCACTACTGACAACTCATGTTTGGACAGTAATATCCACACTGATGCTCAAGTACTGGAAATAAAAGCGTATGTAGTAAATGATTAGGCAATCTGGAATTGCCTGAATACATTTCAAGCACTTGTTTGCAGCTGTTCAAAGAACTGGAAAAAGCCAACAGTCACCTCAAAAAATACAGTCACGTCAACAAAAAGGCTCTCGACCAATTCATGAGTTTTTCGGATCAAAAAGAAAAGTTGATGAAACGAAAAGAAGAATTAGATCGAGGGTAAGAAATCGACTAATATTTTCATTTATTTTGCTGTGCCAACTGACCGACATACCCTACTTAATTATTGATATTGAATAAGCATATTTCACAGTAGCCAGTTTAAGGAGAACAGAACTTCATATTGGTTTATTATTTTCAATAATGAACCTTTGTAATTGACTAAGAAACAAATGTTTAATCCCGCTTCCCTCAAAGTTTGTTGATTTATATTTCAAGAGGCCTAGAAAAAAATATAATGAATATAACGCTGATAATTGTTACACAAAAGTTTTATTATTTCAGTATCAGAGAACAAATCTAAGAAGGTGATTATCGTATCAGGTTTTTAGTGTAGGGTTAGAAGGATATTTTTAGGCTCAGAAATTTCGCTTCACTTCAGAACTTTGGCACGGGTGAATCCCTACCGGTCTGAAACCTATCCCAGTCCTTGCCTATGTCACCAAACACCCTCGAAAAACCACGTTTTTGGTCTACTTTGTCCCACAAAATCCATGCATTTGAGGCGATCGGGCTGGCTAAATGTTAGGACCAATTACACCCCTTGCGGAGTCCATGTGCGAAAGAACTGGTTCTTTACAATCATTCTAAGGCTTTTTGCCACAGACAGTGGACGAACAGTGAGAATTTTGTATCTATTCACTTTCAGACGTAAACTGTCTGAGGGGGGTTATAAACAATATTCCCGTATGCGATTGCAAAGGCTTATTACTAAAAACAATGAACCAAAATCTGTTTGTTCACCTACCAAAGCTTTTTTTCAAACTACTGGGGCAACGTTTACGGACTCAAAAATCATCCAACGATCCAGGCTTTGCCAGTAATTCCAGCGTCATTATCTATCTATCCTTAAGAGATAATATTTAAGATTTGAATTATTAGAAAATCCAAATCATTTTTGTTGTATGAGAACAGTTTTTTAGTTTCATTTAGATAGAAATTAGTTCTTTGAATTGAATGAGACCACTCAGGTTCGCTCCCCATTTGAAAAATTCTGGAGGGTTGTCTTCAACGCAAGGACTGAGAGTGGACACTAGAACGGGGGGCTGGCAGGAACCTCTGGAGCAAGGTGAATAGTATACGAAGATACCATCTCTAATGCTGTCCCCCAAGCTTCAATCAAACAGAGTAGCTTTTACGTAGTGCGACGGATTCCTTAGCTTATTTTTGGTTTTACGAGTACTATTTTCCTTTAGAAAAAATCTTTGTAGTTGACCTAGAAAAATTAGTTTATTCAGTTTTCAATTTGTTGGTTCAAGTTCCAAGATAGATTTTAATGTAGAGAATATTAAAGAACATCATCTCTTGTAAATGGTCTGCAGATTTTCTGCGAAGCTACAGGACTAAAGAACTTTGACTAATCATCCGTTTCCCAGGGAGGTGCCCTTAATCTACTCTCAGTTTGATCTAATGATCAAGGGAAAGGGCAACAAATTACAATAAAATAAAGTTTTCTCCACTGTATAAGTAATACATTATTTTATTTTGTTATAATGGACGGAAGAAATGGTCATCTTGTAGAAATAATTCTGTTAGTATTTTAAAATAACTCTTCCATTACTCATATCGTCAATAGCAGTTTCCAAATTCAAGGTATTTATCAAAATCTCCCAACATTTTTGGTTAATTTACCAATAGTGTTTTATTTATTTTGTTTACAGTGACGAAAAGATAAAAGAACTAATGTTGGTGTTGGAACAGAGGAAGTGCGAAGCGATTCAATTCATGTTCAAACAGGTGTCGATGTATTTCTCACAAGTTTTCAAAGAGCTGGTGCCTGGTGGTCATGCTCAGCTCGTTATGAAAACCACGGACGGCGACGAGCATTTGGATCACAATCCTGTAAGTGGCGGCATTTGAAAGTGTTGACAATCAAGAACACAATTCACGTTGAAATCTCAAACTTTAATTAATGTCAAACTGTCTACCGTAACAATTTGTGATCTTTGTTGATTTGCATTTTGATCTAGGTGTTATTTTGATTACAGGATCTAGATTCCGACCAGTTTTCAGGTGTGATGATTCGAGTCTCCTTCAACGGCCATGGGGAAATGAGAGAAATGAACCAACTCTCCGGTGGGCAGAAGTCTCTTGTAGCGCTAGCCCTTATTTTCGCTATACAGAAGTGCGATCCAGCTCCCTTCTACCTCTTCGATGAAATCGATCAAGTAAAATCTCACTCTCTCCCATTAAACATTACATTATTATTCTCCTATATATTTATATAAGAGGGAAGTATGTCTTTCTGTGTAAAGTTGATTCATGCCCAAACGGTTTGATTGATTTCGATGCTGGTTTTTACGAGTGATCCCAATATTTCGAATCAAAATTAGGGCTCGAAATTTCCCCCTGCCGCAGATTGTTTCGAGTCAGTGTATTTAGGTGGGAGAAATCCCAAAAAATATGAAATGTTTGCATTATACATTTTACGTAGTGTAATCAAGGGTGCCGTGAGGCAAAACGGGGGCTTCCGTTTTCGTGGCGTACCGTTTTACAACTAATTCTGGGTGAAGCATGAACATGATCTTTAAATTTTTGTTGTTTAGCAGAATATTACTCACAAAAGTGCCATCAATAATAAAATAGGCCATTTAAAAATTGGAGTGAAAATTGTTCTTAAATTTCTTCAAAAGGGTAAAACTGCTTAACATTCAAAATCATTGCTAGAAGAGGTGAATATTATTTAGAACAAGTTTTTTTTTCGCAATAACATGACAGTTATATTTTTTGGACCCTCAAGTGCTAAAATATTAACTCAATGTAATAAATATTATAAGATCATTTTGGAAAATTCGCTCATACAATCATGCTTCAAGGCTGGTTTGGTAACCTTTTTTTTACATTTTTATTATCCCATTTGATTTAACTCATTAGCAATTTGATATTGATCTCATTTACTACATGAACTATCCAAAACAAAGATACAGAATATTTTTTGACAATGTCTGATAACTGATTAACGGGTTGTTTCATTATTTCACATTCACTGTGTTGGATCGTGCGGTTTTCTTTTGTTCAGTCTGCAAAGCGATGGACAGCTTCGATGATAACAAGACTTCTTTGTCGCTCTTGGCTAGCGATGTTAATTTTCTTGATAGTTTCATCAATGATTTCCACCTGTAGATCATGATGAAGTCTATCATTCAGAAACTATCAACGTGCAATAGTTATGTTGCACTCCATTTTGAAACGTCTGGATGAGCTTCTAATTGCTCTGAACAGTCTAGCTGCACTCTTCAAGTCCATACAGGCTGCAGGTCTTGGTTGAATAGGGTTATTTTTGAACAGAAAATGTTGATCGCTTGCCCCATAATCCGGAAATTTTTCAGAGTTAGAGTGTCAGTTCTGTTTTGCTCTTCTTTTCTTGTGATTTCCACCGCAACTTCTCATCTAACGTCATGTCCAAGTATTTTACTTCATCGGCAAAAGGGTTGACTTTGCCCTTCACGTTGCTCTTGTAGTTTATTTGAAGGTTAAAAATGGAGAAGGTATAATTCCCTTCGCTATTGATTTAGAAGTGCGAGATTTACTTATATTAGCATTCTTAATTAATTTCCTGTTGCATGACGTCGTAATTGAAGTGTAGAACGTAACGACGATGGCATCTGTCAGAAATGTGATTTTAATGATGGGCTTTTTAATAGGGTACCCACTCAATTAAAACTTGAGAGCGTATATACCGTAGAAATTAGCTTTAGGAGTTACACAGCTGGTCTAGGCAAGGGCCTATGCATGGTCAATTAAAAGTCCTAAGGATCACATACTAAATTCCAGCTTCACAGTGTGAATTCCGTAGAAATTAGCTTCAAAAGCCAAGAAAATGACTACTTCATGACGGCTCTCGGTTTTTTTTAAATAGGCGCTGGATGCCCAACACAGAAAAGCAGTCGCTGACATGATTCACAAGATGGCCGGAGACGCTCAATTCATCACGACCACTTTCCGACCGGAGCTTTTGCAGCACGCTAACAAATTCTACGGAGTCAAATTCAGAAACAAGGTATGACTTAGGTATTTGTTGTTAATCTGCATAGCTTTTATTGGATGACAAGAATTTAATGGTGGTAAGATACCAGAACCAAAATCGCCAATATCCGCTCAGCCCACCTCATTCAGCCTTGATTTTTGTTCAATCTTCCAGAAGATCGCTTTACTTAGACCAACATTTTTTGGCAAAAACATACATCAAAATTATGAATATGTACCTGTGTCGCTATAACGACAAGTTTTTACTTAATCTCTGTATGGTATTTTATTCGAGTTGATCCCAGTTCTGTAGTTGAACATTTTCAAAGTGTACTGATTTTGATTCGTTTAGCTTCATTCTCCACATCTTAGTCGACTTGGCAATATTTTTAGCTGAAGTCTTTTGCTTTCGAGTAGCACTTTCGACACCATCTCCATCAAAGAGGATGGCTGTGTCATCTGCAAAGTGGCAACAAATGTGTCTCCATGTTGCGGTATAATACAGACATGATAAACGTTGTGTAATATTTGTTGCGTTGCCTCTCGCTTTAGCTCTTGAGAAACGTCTATTGTTTTCGCAACCTTTTGTACGATCTCCTTGTGTCATATTATATTTTAATCCTTCAGACCTTCATTTTAACCTTGATTCTTACAGGTGAGCCACGTTGAGTGCGTAACCAGGGAGGAAGCCTACGACTTCGTGGAGGATGACACAAGCCACGCGTAAGCTCAATCTCAAACTTGCCAAATAACACCAAACGGTATGTTATACTGTATATGTAGGTATTACTTATAAATTTAGCAGTTTCACATTTATAAATAATGATATTGTTATTGTTGTTAGCTCTTGACACTTCCTGAAACAATCTCCTCCCTCCTCCCAATACGTTCAATATAAACCAAATCCCCCTACTGCAAAACTCTGTGAATTTTTATGAAAAAATGCAATTGCTAATTTCTACGTTGCTGTGGATTTCGTGTAAATGTATATTAAGGTTCGACTTCTTCAATGACAAAATCGTGTTACTCTTTCCTCTGTGATTCATTCAATTTCATTCGCATTTCGTCTTAGATGTTGCTCGATATAACTCAACGTGCGGACAGTGACTTACTTATGCAGAAACACTATCAGACCAAACATACTTGTTTTTCATACTTAATTTCAATACTAGTTTTGTTGGTGATTACCGGATCAACCTCTCACTTTCAAAAATCTTGCATTTGTCTTCAAAGCTTTATTGTATGAAATTGGAACAATCGCAATGGAAAGTTGTGCGTGAAGGATGAAAAATCTCTTACGGCTACTATGGTTCTTGCATTTTTCTGTAATCATTGTTCTCCAATTTTTATATTGTTTGTTTTTCTGAATTGGATGCGTTAATGGATGTTGTATGTCAAGGAATCTACGTCGTAAACGTTTTGTGAAGTTGAATATTTATTTAACTTGCATTAATTGATGTGAAGTTCATTTCTTATGAGAAAAATGACGATATTAACGTCATTATATTTTTAGAAAAATACAAACATTGTAAATAATATTGTTGTTTTATTTCGACGTCTACCTCCTGAGGGTCCTGATTTGCGTTTATTATCCGAAAGGTGAGACTAGCTTCTTGATGATATTTTTGAATGAAAGTTGACATCCCAAGAGTTCTGACTCAGGACACTCCTGTTGTTTGAAGTTCCGTCAACTAGGTGGTAACTCTAATGTATTACTAACAAAGAAATTGAGTGTGTGAGAAAAAATTGCGGCTAGCAAATCATTAACCAATAATATTGCAGGATTCTGCCGTAATATGGCAGAATCCTTCAATATTATTGGTTAATGAATCAAAATATATTATATTGGATGTCAACTTTCGGAATATTTCAGGTTTGAAGCACTGTAAGCATTACGAAGAAAATTGTGTTATCCCTCCCTAATTTGATGAGCTAAGTCCCGTTTAGACGAGCATCTAAAATTGTCAATAATTATTGATTTTAATCGGCAATATGCGTCGGCAAGTTCAGCAATATCGAGCAATTTCGCCTCTTTTCTAGCCGAGAACCGGCAATTGGTTGCAGGCAATTTTAACGCCAGGAGTAGTTCATGTTTCGTGGAGCTACAACAGCTAAACTTCTAAAAGTCTGTACTTTTTTGGTTGATCCTCGAAATACACTGCTGCTAAAGTTTAAAAAGATCGCTGCAGAAAAAAAAACTCCGTTTCAGATTTGTGGTTTCTAGGTCTTTGAATACATATCTACTGAGACAATTTCATACAAAGCGGTAAATATACATCCAGAGAAAGATTGAACCTTTATATCCCAGCTCAATAGAATGATTCAGTCTGAAGTAAATAAAGAACAAATTTAGAAAGAATTAGATTTTCCCGTCTTCAAACAATCATTCTCGTGGGTTTCTCGGATGTTGGAAAGTTGATTCCTCGAACGATTAAAAGGAGAAAAAAAACTCACTCCTCCAGCTCTGCTGAACACTCAAAATCCTAATAACACGCAGTGATCCCTTAATTGTCAACGCAGTTTTCAGAATCGCTTAAGTTTTTCAGTGAATTGACATCTTTAAAACTCTTGAGAAGATTGTTAACGTTTTTCAAATAAAAGCGTTCAGCGTGAACTCAGATTTTTAGCAACCTACAGAATTTGTTGAAACCCTCAGAAGAAACTATTTGTATAAAGACGTGAAAATCTCATATTTGTTAAAAAGTGTATTCTTGGTTTACTTAAGGCTAATTCTATTTTATTGAGCGGTGGTTTGTCGTAAATGCTTTCTCTGCATGTCTATTAACGGAAATGTAGGAATTTGTCTCAGTATACCAGCATTTTATGATCAGGCCACGAACTTTTTTCGGCAGTGATCCCTTAATTTTTCGTCAATAGTGCGTTTTTATTCGAGATAATCGATTCGATAAAATAGTTATTATTGTTTTTATGTAGTTACTATATTATGTTTCCGATTGATATTTATTGTTGTACCTACCTACACAATAAAAAATCCGGAAGATCCAGAAGGTATTTTACATATTTCATTAATTCTCCAGTAATAAAATAAAATTGGAATTTTTCCAAAAAAAGTTACTGAAAACGAGCAATAGAAACACACCGGCGTTAGGTGTCGAAAATTCCCACAAAAACAGTCACGGATTCGCCAACAATATCCACAATAGCCACTTGTGTCAATTATTGTCGGAGACATTGAGCAGCTTTTATAAAAGGTTGCCGGACATGGGGGGAAAAGTTACTAGGCGTATTTTAATGTTAGGCCACAACTCTTGTTTTAGCGACAGTTGTCGTGAAAAGTTGCTCGTCTAAATGAGGCTTTACTTGGCAAATGTCTCATCAATAGGCTATTTCTTCAGAACGGTTCACTATTGACAGCCGACATTCCCTTTTCTGTTTCAATTCGCTGTATGTTTCGTGAATTATTGCAAATTTTCTAACCTAAATTTACCATAAATGACGGTGACTCATTGAAAATATGATTCTTTGAACAGTATTAAGCGTACGTCAGTGTTTGGTAGTAGCTATGCCAAATATTATAAAGTCTGAAAGTCACGTGATGCTCATATATTCATGAATTTCATTACACGCACTTTAAGTGTATTGTCACCAACTTTTGCCTCAACCTTACCCATTTGTTGAACAATATTTGGATGAAATGATTAAACAGTTCGGAATCATTTAGGTTGAAACGAAGAAGTGTCCCGGTCTTCACCTCCACTTGACTTTCAAATTTTTTTTTTTTTTTTTTTTTTTTTTTTTTTTTTTTTTTTTTTTTTTTTTTTTTTTTGCACCAAGTGAATCATTAACCACGTAAATCTGAATTTTATTACTACAATAACCCATTCAGGATCTAAGATGTACAACCTTGTCCTATATCTGATAGCAATCAGTACTTAGGTACAGTAAATTTCGAATATATATTTGCTTGTCTTTAATAGGAAGTAGTATCTATCCTTTGGGGTGCACTTATTTTCAACTTTTACTACTTTTTATAGCTTCGTATTTCACATTGCGTTTGTCATCCAGGCAACTCAATATGGTTTGTATACTTTCTCGGATTAACCTATCGTATTTGAGATTTGGATTTTATCATTCACTAATTATTGACATGACTTGTTAATGTTTTTTCATCCCGACGACACAGTTTGAACGTTATGTTATCTATAGAGTGTTTTCTATGCTATTTTCTAGTTGATTAAGACGGAAAATAGAACTTGGGCTCACTCTCAGCTGACCAAAAGCGCCCACGTCAGATTTCAGATATCTCATAGAAGCTACCATTCAAATGTCAGCTTTCTAGGTCGATTAGGACGTAGAATTTTTAATTGGGCTCACTCTGTTGATCAGGAGTCATCTATGAATTGAAACGTAGCATCCCCGGATGATGAAATGTAGTTTCCGGATTAGCTGATTTGTTTCAACCTAATCTACTGAATGGCCTAAATTCTCTCCTGTTCACCCTAGTAAATTGAAATTTGCTAGTGAGCCTCCCGAGGCAGTTCAAGGCAAATTAAATAAACCCACCTACCAGATCACCTGAATTTTCGTGTTGTTCGTAATAGTAAATTTGTTGATTATTATTCCACTTAGATCAATATGTCAATCATTACTGAATTAAAACTGCCTGGAAGCTCTCTAGCTTCCTGCTAAATGTTTTTTCATTCGAGTGATTACACTGGTTCAGTGTGGTATACTATGTCGTTACTCATCATTTTTCATAATGAATTATGTTCTGTGTACAGTACACATCAACTAACTACTACCGTTCGAAATATTTCAGGAGCACAGTGTTTTCAAAAAATGAAAAGTGAATTCGAAGACAACTTTAGAACTAAAAGGGACTTGGAAATCTCAATCGTAATAATTCACCGCAATTATATGTTGTTGAAATTAACAAAAAGCTTATTGTTATTTTCGAGAGTTATCGGATCAAGTTTTTTGTTTTTATTTTGTTGAAAGAGGTTAATGTTGTGCTGCCTGTTGCTTATATCTACCTTTAAAAATAAATTATTATCATCAATCCTTTTTACGGTATTTACTTACCATTATTGAATTTATATGCAGAATAATAACCTCCCTAGGGTTCCCTTGGATAGTTTTTTTGGAGCTACATATGAATAATTATTCAATGTTTCGTAGGGATTGATTTCTATGTACTGTTAACTAACAGTTATGTGTGATCGTACAGAAACCGGACATGAGGCCGTCGCGATAAGGCATGCGTTACCTTCCTTCTTTTTTTTCCATTCCGTCATAATTGGTTAAATTTGATTAAAATTTGTAAGAAGCAAGAGGGATGGATATGAACCACCACATCATGATGTGATCAACCACTTGTGATGGTTTCAGGGGCGTAACTGGGGGGGGGGGGGGGGGGGGCAGCTCGGGGCGCCAAATAGGCAAAAAAAGTGACAGTTTACCAAGTTTTTTAAACAAATTTTTGGACCGTTTGGAGTAAATTTAAAAATTTTTACTAAAAGGAAAAATAATATAAATTAGGAATGCAATAGGCCTACATGAAAGGACAAAGGCGATAGAAAACGTACATTTCGCGGGGGGGCGCCAAATTTATTTCTGCCCCCGGGTGAAATACGGCCTTTTCTCGTCCCTGGATGGTTTGGTTATTAATTGAAGAGTTGTGCTGCTCTCCAATGAGAGACATCTTCTTCAAGAAATCGATTTCAAAAGGATGCCTTGAAAACAAAACTCCATTCTAATTGTATGTTTATACATCCAGACCTATTCACATTCGCGTTAACCTCTGAATTTGTAGGTAGGGGAAGCTTTGTTTTCTCTTCAAGGGGGATGAACAATGTTTTCTCTTCAAAATCAAAATTTCTGCTCATGCTTTGCTTTTTAATCATTCAGGATTTTAATAATAACAATGATTATTGTAATTATAACTTTTATGCCTGTAATTATCCCATATCTGCCTGTCAATGTCTGCATAATCAGGAACGCAGGAAAACCTTTTGTTTCATCTGCGGAAAGCCCTCTGTCCAGACATTGGGAAGGATACTGCGATTCGGCCGCCAATAATTTTAATTTTTCTTTTCTAAACTCTCAGTCAATATTCTGGAACAGAACCAAGGACGTGAGGCTCGGCCTACCGAAAACCCGGTTTGTCTGCCACTTCATCCGTAACTAAAATTATTCCCACAAGTGCGTGTCAAGATCCTCTAACGTTTTCCCCATCGCCGCATTTCCTGTTTTAATTGATCGACGAGATTGATGGAAGTTAATGAGTCTCGTATTGTGATGTACGTCTTGAACAAATTGAAATCGGACGGACAAAGAAGTGTATGGGGTTCAGTCTTTGAGGTGAAGCCGAAAGAATAGGATGGTGACTTTGTTCGGAGTGTCGTTGCTGTTGGCATCAATTTCTGGTCAAACATTACGTAAGTGTTTTTTTTTTTTTTTTTTTTTTTTTTTTCAGGAATCACAGAAAATCAAGATATTACAATGGCTTCTAACTTTTCCTAAATTTTCTTCATGCAAGTAAGATTCCTGGGTGTGACAAAAAAAAATCAAGTGAATGTTCGTACGAAGTAGAGAGGAGTGCCACCAACCGCCTTTCTATCTCAATCCGTTCCCGAGAAATGGTTTTTAAAAAATATACAGTTTTTTGCCGTAAAAACCCACGTTCTTCCTAATTAAAACCATTTTTTCCCAATTTTTACCACATTTTTGGATTTAGCATTAAATTTTCTCTACGCTTAGTTTACATTCATAATAAAAGAAACACCTAAGAATCTCAGCTGTCGTTTAAACATTAAAAATTGAAGAAGATAATTTAGTTTCTGAAAATACTTGTAAGTCAACTTGATTTCCAAACTTATTGATAAGTACCTAATCCGTGACACTGCGTCAAACTTAGAAAAATTATTTTAAACATTTTTAAGAACTGGACCTAATTCATAATCGATCCAGAGAAGCACGGATATCGGTTGAGGGTTCTAGTGGGTATGAGCCACGGATACTAGACTTAGTTTGGTATCCGCGGTATAAGCAGAACTTGAATGGATCGGCCTCCATTAACCCCTCTTTCCCCCTTTCCAACATCGGATTCCAAATTTCTTTCTTCTAAACTTCTTTCCCCCCTCCTTCATTCTACTTAGTGGATTTTTCTTTAGTGCATGCGCAAACGTACCTACTTATTTATTAGCAATGAACCTCGTAGGGGACCACACATTCCCTGAAAATTTAATTAATATCGGTTGAAAACTGTTGAAATCAGGCTTGTTATAGGATCTCCGGACACACGGATAAACAAACAGACACGAAAGAAAGTTGTTCAGAATGATCAAGAAGTGAAACGTGAGTGGAAATTTTGATTTTGGAGAGAAAAAATTGATCATCTTCTGGAAGTGAGAACAAAGCTTCCCCTACCTACAGTTTCGGACGTTAACTCGAATGTGAGTGTGAACAAGTGTTGACGTTGTAAACATATGATCGGAATGGAATTTTTTTTTTTTCAAGAGTTCCTTTTAAAGTCGATTTTTTGAAGGAGGTGTCTCACATTTTCAAGCAGAACAACTCTTTAATTAAAAACCTAGCCAAAGCGGAAGGTCGATCGTTGCAAGGAATATCGCTCTTGGTTCTTATATATTTTATATTTTAATCCGATTATACCTATTTATACGAGGGCTAAAAACCTTGGTAAGCAATGCATGTAATCCAGGGACGTCCCCATGTTCTGAAAGCCCAATTCTTAATTGAAGAAAAGAAACGAGAAAATCGGCTGGGATGGTTGGTAAGTGTGACGATCGGTTGAATGAATACGCTAAAGTAACCCCCTTTCCCATCAAGAAATCAAATTCAAAATTTTTGAGCTTTAAGTTAAGCCCAAGAAAGATTAGAAGAAAAAAAACGGGAACATGGGGACGGCAACAATTAGTCACTACCTACTACCCCCTCCCAAAAAAATTCAAAATTTTCGAGATTCGTTGCACAATTAGACTTGAAAAAAAATAATTGTTTTTAATCAATAAAATTAGATGAAACCCGTGAATAAATAACGAGTTACCACTATCACCCCCTTCCACCATGAAAATTGAATTAGCTGAAATATGCTTGTTTATGAAAACACTAAACCAAAATAGTATTTGAACAAAAAGAGAGTGGCACGAATTGGTCCATGATTCTCACTCAAGTAGCGGTTGAAAGGATTGGTTGTTAGCCCCTCCTGTTGCCAAAAGCAACATTTCCGAGGTTTGTTTCAAAACTAGACTAAAATCTGGATCAAACGAAAAGAAAATCGATTGAGAATCACAGCACGAGTAGCGCCAACTAAATTTGTTGTGAAATTTTGAAAAGAAAACACTAAAGTAAGTAAATAATTGCATTACGTGAATACTATTTGTATCTTCCACCCTAAATATACGGGAAAAGTAGGTTATTGATAACTTGAGTGCGACATATACACGTACTAATGCGGAGATCTAAATTTCTATACGTGATTAATCATTTTCACTTGCTTCACCTGCAGCTCCGTTTATCAAGACTTGTCCCAACGATTGGCGTCTTAACCGCTGCGCTATAGCCAATGGAAATGAAGCTATTCCCTTTCTGGCTGCAGGTAATAATTTTAAGGAATTCAAAGGTAACCGCATATCTAAGTATATAACATGACTTCAGTGGCGGTGAAGGTATCCCCCCACGGAAACTAGTTCTTAGCGAATTTACTTAGAAAATCAAACATTTTCTTTATTGAAATCTGTTTTGAGGCATTCTGAAATTACCTATTCCTAGATTTCAACTTGAGGTTGGGAAATGACCAGACCAATCTTTGGTAGAGAGATTTTCATTATTCTACGACGTTTCGGTACTGGACCAGTAAACTGTATATAACGCTACTATAAAATATTTCGCTGATACGGGTAATACAACTTCCAAATTTGTTTCTTCTGTAGTACTACGTTACTAAATTAATAGAGTCCCGTTCCAAGACCGAAATATCGTAGGATAATTAAAATCTCTCTACCAAAGACTAGCCGGGTCATTTCTCAATTTCAGTATTTTAATTTACTCAGAAATAATTCATCTGCCAAAAAATGTATTATTAACATAGTTACCGTCAATTTACCATGAATTTACTCATAGTCGGACAATTTAGGAATGTTGTCCAACTCTCATACGGTGCGAATATACTGCAGGCCGAAGCTTTTTCCAAGTTGACACAAAACAATCGATCTGTCCATTATCAATTTTCCAACCTTCGAAATTTGTAATTTAATGGTCGGCACAGTTAAGTCAAATAAAGTCTTGCTTCTGAAGTGTAAAGCTTTGTTAATGATTGTTCAGTACCTCCCATGTAGTTTCCACCTGGGCTCGAAGTATAATTTTGTCAAAGATTAGCAACAACACTGCTTACTTGTACACGAATTTCTTCAGTAGGTGTAATTACCAGTGAACTGTTAGGGATTAAACGTGGTTTTTCCACTGCAAGATTTGAAAAACAAGATCAGGCAGATTGGCTGTTCCATGTTTAAGGAACGAAAGTCTCTTCTTCTTCTTCCTCTGAACACAATTGACCAAAGCTAAACAGCAAAATGACTATATTATTTACTCTGAATTTTATTTACTGATGCTTTATAAATACCGGAGTTGGTAAAAATGTGCTCACAAGTACCAACAAAGTAGAGATACAATACACGACATTTCGAAGGTACAATCACATCTACTTGTAATTGATTTTCAAGTATCAGTACACAAATATTTGTAGATACTTATTAATCTTGATATTTGTAATTCAAGTACACTCCCTCTCTAGTAACCTTGAAAACTAAGGAGGTGGAGAGGAACAGGGGTCTAAAATTCAAAATTACGTTATCATTTTAAAAAATCCTACTATGATTGTTACCTAAATATTTAATCCAAGCTCGGGCTAATAGAAATAGGTACTACTCAAACTATTACTACGTAACCTTTATAGTCCGAAATTAAATGTTTTCAGGGAGTCCTGCGGTAGCCCCAATCGATCCCTTGCAGATGGTGTCTATCACCGTCAATGAAAACGGACCAGGTGTGATCAGAGCAAATATGACCTTCAAGGAATTGTACGCTTATGGCTTCAAGGAATCGAAAGTCAACCGATCTGAGTAACTTTTTGATTTTGAAATATTATTGACAATTCTTAAGTTAGCTCCAGAAGTTATGAATGAGATTGTTAAATAATCCACAGAGCTGTAGCAGATTGTCGGCACGGACCTCTAGGCAACGATATGTGAACTACCTTTAGAAAAAGCTGACGCTGAATTTGCGTTTGAAGCTGTCAACTCTCTCAAATGGAACTTAATAAGCTTGAAAACGTCTTCTTTCAACTGTTGACTACCTTAAAGGATTCAAAGTTAATTTCTCTAGTGATTTTTCTCAATTAAAAACTAATTTCCAAGGACTCAAATTGAATAGAGCGAACGGATGAACGCAAAGCGGGCGAGGTTCATTCATTCTTTGAAGGCACATGTATCAATAACGAATAAAACTATAGTGTTTTTTCGAAAGTTTTTGATGTACAGATTTTTGAAATTTCAGCCCTTCGAAGATGCTCTTTAGGACTGACTGAGATCGTTGCCGAGAATCCAGTCCCAACTAGACCCCAAATGTGATTTTTTGACCCAAGTTTCATAAACTTTCGTTCAGTAGTTTCTGAGAAAAGATGAGAACAGCGTAAGGCGTACCAGAAACAGTAGTGATCCAGAAACCCTGATTTCCTGCTCTAAAACCCAAGGCTTCTAAATTCAGCAGTAACAGCCAGTCTCTGTTTATTGACTTTTGGAATCGAATGGAACCACTCTTGAGCCGTTTTCAAAATAAATACGATTTCAAATCAGAATTTTTGTTTATAACTTCCTATTTTCACCGCAGCACACCGTTTGGTGTGGTTTCCTGTTTTTCGGTCTCCTAAAATAGATGAAATCATTTCTATACCGATACGATCAGCCATTAAAAAATTATGGCTAACTTCGAACGGAAAATAGATGTGAATATCAAGGCATACTATCTTGGCACACCATGCCTCTTGTCTTTTTTCTTTCTACTTTGACTGGAAGAACAACAGTTCAACCAGTAATAACAATTTTTTTCCATTTTCTAACTGAAAATGTCCATTTTCAGCATAGATCTCAGGACTAAACACATGGTGTGGATGCTCAGAGTGCCCAGAATTTTGTTCGGATTCAAGTACAAGATCAACGGTCACGTGGCATCGTTACCCATCACTGGAACGGGGAATGGAGTCATTGAGTTCGGTATGTTTGGATACTAGGTATGGGTTAAAAGGTTATTTTCCATTAACTTCCGATCCAGTTATTGCAATCCAACAATCAGTTATTTCAGTAACCTGCCACTCCCTCGCATCACCGAATGTCATTGTACCAGTAGTAGTACCTACCTACTATTTTTACCTTATAGGCAGTACCAACCTGCCTTTGTTGTGATATATGAAAAAGCCAAGAAAAGTACTGAGTAAAGGGCGGGACACACCTTTCCTACACTCTTCCGATCCAGCTCCAGTCCGATGTTGCCCCGAAAATCGGAACGGTGCGGGATCGGCACACTTGTCCCGCCCCGCCGCATCCAGCTCCCCTCCGACCGCCAGTCGCCTCTCGAATGTTCAACAGTGTCCTGTGACTGTGAAGGAAAATGTTCAAGAATTTTAGCAACAGGGATTTGGCCATGGTGACACTCGCTCTCGATGATGAAGAGAATGGAAGGTGTTTGGAGACGAAGAACCGAAATAAACGCAGATTCTGGATGCACGCTTTTTGGAAAAGCAGACCTGAAGAAGGAGAGGACCCTGTCCTTATGCTACGCATTTCTGTACTGCTGGAGGGTTTGGTCGTACAGTACCGGATATTCCCTCACGCACTTAATTAGCTCCTCCGGTTTGATAGACATTGTTATTTAATTTTAGTTTGGAAAAACCACCACAAAACAGCACGAACAAATTCACTAGAGCTTGGAAAATGGGAGCAAGGCCGTCCTTCCCGCAAGCTGGACAACGAATAGATTTCGATTTCGGTGCGGGATCGGAAGCGAAAACGGAGACGGACGGGAGTGGGGTCGGAAAAGTGTGAACCACAGGGTTTCGAGTTCGATTACATTGCCCTCTCCGACACCCTACCGACTGCTTGATCGGAGCTGGATCGGAAGAGTGCAGGACAGGTGTGCCCCGGCCTTAAAAGGGCATGAATTATTAAAAATGACAAAATATTTTTATTGATAGAAAGAAAGAGTTGAAGAAAGTGTTTAAATTATGTGCAAAACTACTAACTCTGACATTATTAAAACGATACAATTCAGGAATCCGTGCCGTGAGAGCTGAAACAGAGTTCAGAGGGAGGGGGTGGAGGGGGTCTCAGTTTCCTATTTTTTCTTAAACAATGTGCTGGAATAAATAAAATTTGGAATTTTCCAAAATCTGTTTTCAATGCTGACCTTGTTTGGAAAATTCTGAATTTGTCTGGGAAAATTAATGCGTCTGTGCTTGGTGATGAAACCAAAAAATCACTGTCATCGGTGTTTTAAATAAATGCAAAACTACTAACTCTGATATTGTGAAAACGACACAATTCAGGATTTCGTGCCGTGAGAGCTGAAACAGAGTTCAGGAAGGGGATCTCAGTTCAATGGATAAAAATTGACACAACTGAAGAAAAAGGGAAATTGTGTTACGGGTTTTTTCAACCAATTAATTGTTTTCTTGTCTGGGGTAATTCAATAACGTTGGGTAATGTTAAATGATGAAAAGGCAATTCAGTTCAAAATCACTGGGGTTTATTATTCAATTGGGTACCGGTTACGTATGCGGTTGGCTTGCGTTCATGATTTGAATTTTACTAAGCTTTGGAGTGTTCGTGTTTCACAGGTGATAGAGCGATTTTTGAATTTCAGGAGATATGCATAGAGCACGTAAATCTTTTCTCTACCAAAATACCTATTTGGATTGTTCAGTTGATCATGTTTGTGTGCCTCCTGAAATTCAATAATCACTTCATCACCTGTGAAACACGCACACTCCAAAGCTTAGTAGAAATTCAAATCATGAACGCCAGCCAATTGAATAATAAACCCCAGTGAAAGAATTTGCAGCGTTTCATGAGTATCAGAATGCTTCAACCCGTGTATCGGCTACAAAGCCTTTTAGGAGTTCACTCCAGTATCCACATTACTACATCACTAGGTTACTGCGATGAAAACATAAACAATATTAAAACCAAAAAAACGCAAATGTTGCCACCATAAATCGGACCGTATATCGGGAATGGTTTGAGCTACGAACCTGGGGAAGGGCTCATTCGATTCCTCATGAAACGTTCCTCAAAAAGAGTCCAAATTTAGGCCGCTTCGACTTTTTTTGAGGTTTTTAGGGATTTTACAAAACTTCGACAACCTTTAAAGGGCACTTTAAATTAAGTGAGAGTGCTGGCTAAAGAATTGGGGCGTTGTCGGACCAATATTGATTTTTCCTGAAAATTTCAGATATTTTGCTCCAGCCGTTTGGGAGAAATCGTGCGTACGGCGGACGGACGGAAAAATTTTCATTGCAGATTTGGATTCAACACCCTTTGAAACGTAAACCATGAAATTTTCGGGGGGGGGGGGGGGGGGGGGGGGTTAAAAATTTTTTTTTTCAAGAGCGATTACAATGGTTTATTGTTGAATAATAAACCAAAACGAAACGGATAACATTTTCGGTTATTGTTATCAATAATGAACCACTGCAATCGACCAAGAATGAAAGAAGTTAACCCCGTTCCCCAAATTGTTGTTTCGCGTTTCAAAATGAATGAAATACTAGGTAAATGTTAGTATAAAACGCTAAAAAATAAAAAATTATTATAAATAGGCTTATAAACGTCTTTTTTGTCCTTCTATGTAAATGGAGGGTCTATGTGCATCTGAGTACCTGTACATTATCTGAACACGGTTTCCCGTATTTTACCCCTACATGTCCCAATGACAGTTGGATGACCTGATCTTAAATATAACTCCGTGAATATCAGCCTTTACTAGTCGCTTTGTACGAAACGGAAAACCCCATGGCACTATTTTGGTTAATTCCGTCAATTTAAGATATTTAAATGAGAACTTGATTTTTCCGGTCCCTCTCAAAAAACACATAAGTGTATTCACTATTCATTAATTATTTAATTTAATGTTACCATTTAAGAATATACCTCTTATACCTAGTATTTTTCGGTGTTTCAGATAACATGGAGTTGATTTATTTACTCGATTTTGGCGTCGTGAATATCTCTGGCGTCGAATACTTGGAAGTGGTTCATTCGGAAATCCGTCACACCATTCAACTATTGAGAATCCAACTTGACAACCTTTTCAACGGAAATAAAACTTTAGGTACAAGTTTACAATTTATTTCCAGTACATATTTGAGTTAAGTAATCATTTTTTTTTTTTTTTTTTAAATAATCGTCGATTCCTTTTTTACCAGAATTGATATTTACAGAAACTTTACGATTTGGATTAGATGGTTGAACAGTTTATGTGGGACCATTCGAACAAACATTTCCCCACCTATGGACACATGCCGTCTCATTTTCGATTACGTGAGCCCTCTGATGCTTCATCACTGGAAATTTCATTTTTCTTCCCTAGGTTGCGGTTCATTGACTTACTACTAAATTGAAACTAGCCGCGACCGGCAAACTGTGACCTCGAGACATCTTTATCAATATTATAAAGAGGAATGATTTGTTTCTTTATATGTTACGATTTAATTCAAAAACTACTCAACTACTGGTTGGATTAAGCTTTATTTAATAGAAAGCTGCAAATGATTACACAAAGGTTTATTATTTTTGTGTCAAAATGCCATGCTTTGCAGATCAGTAGTTTGCAAATAATTATAGTAGCATAGAATCCGTCATGCTATGCTCTATGATCTATGCTATCAACATTCGGATTTTTTCAAATGTGGAGCGAACGGACACGGCGAGATATCACCTAGTCATCAATGTGATTCGAAAAATCGCTCGTATGAGTCATGCTGCACGATTGAACCTTTCCTGTGCTCAATCGGTACATTGATTAGCGCTCAAAGGTCTGCATTCTTTATGATCTGAAACCCACTTCTTAATTTACAAGGGAATTTTCTATTGCAGGCAATCAAATGAACATTTTGCTGAATGAAAACTGGGTGGAACTGGATAAGCAGCTAGGGCCGCCAATCGACAAGGCCTTCCTCTTCAGTTTGAAACCGATCGTCGATTATTTTCTCACTCTGGTGCCCTCCAGCCAACTCTTCCCTTCATAGAACTTCTTGAATGAAAACATCTTTAACTATTACTATCCAAGCTACTAGTCATTCGAAATACACAATGTATGAAACAAAAATATATGAAATCATGTTCTATGATCTTGTCAGAATATTATTCACCTCTCTTCCCTGTTCAAACATAACTTGCTGAGGGAATGTGGTCCTCGTTCAAACCTAACGTCAGCCTGAAGGACACAGAACAGAGAAAAAACTCGTTCAAAAGGAATGCGCTTGAGTTTTATACATAAACTTAATTTACTTAGTTTACTTAAATTAAATAATAAACGTAATTTCTAATACATACATTACAAGGACATCAATATGCCCAGTTTTTTACGGTCACAGTTATAGACATAATTCTTCTTCGACATGTTCAGAATAGTTCTTGATAAAAGAAAAAAGGAAGAAAATAGGCTGAGAATTCTAGCACATGTGAAAGCTGTATAAAAAAATACTGTAGTTTATTGCCCAAGAGAAGGAAGATCATAATCTATGATATCAACTGTTGCCAGAGCTCTCTAATTTCCTGTCCAGTAAGATCTCGGCTTCAAAGACTTGCAAGTGAGATGATAAAAGCGTCTTTCCCCAACAACCCTCCAAATTTGACCAAGATCAGACGATGTAGAAAAAGATGCGTGATGGATTTCATATTTGTGCTTGCGCAATAGGTACCTACTATTGATTCTATCGCATTAAAGATGGTGCAGGATCATAGGAATGTTCTTCTCCGACTAATCTGAAAATTTCAGCTCGACCAGGCTTCTAGAACCAGAGAAAATTATGATTGATAAATTTTACAAGCATTGTTTGTGCGGAGTCGTATATTATTTTTGTGATCAAGGAAACTCTTAAAGAACCTCTACGCTTAGACCAAAAATACTCTGAAAATTCCATCAAAATCAGATGAAAAAATTATGGAATTAGGCTTGTTGACAGAATTTCATGTTCACGTGTGCGAAGTTATTACTAGTGAAAATGAAGTTATTACGACATCATAGGATCGTCCTCCCCAACCACTGAGAAAATTTGAGTTTGATCAGTCAAACAGAACAAGAGAAAACGATACTTGGTGGATCTTACGTTTGTGCATGCGCAGATGAATTGATTTATGAGCCATGAACCTCACAGGAGACCTCTACTTCCTAACTTACACATTCCCTGAAAATTTCATCAAAAAAATCGGATGAAAGGTGTAGGAATTAGCCATGTTACGAGGATCCCTGCATGGACAACGAGGACAAACAAAAACGGAAAGGAAGTTGTTCAGAATGGCCGGAAACTCAAAATCCGATTGGACATTTTGATTTTGAAAAAAAAAATGTTATCAACTCTCAAAAGTGACAAACCTTCCGCCACCTATAAGTAAAGTCGGAAGCAAAATTATTTGAATAATTTTTGCCCCGGAATATTACAGAGAAAAAGTTTTTTGCTATAACATTTACAATAAATAATACCTAATTCCCATAGTGTTCAAATTTCAAATTGTACGATTGAAACTTTCAGAGAATTTTCTAAAAAAAAAAGCTATTACAATTGCTCCAGAAATTTTAAAAAGGAAAATAGACAAATTGATGTAAATCCGTTTTGAGCTAATTTGGAACAATTCCTGGATTTTAACGTTTTTTGAAATGTGTATCTTTATACAAATGTATCTATATTCTTATATGTACGTGCCATTCCAGACGATAACTCTTTATTGAATTGAGATTTAAACTTCGTACCCTCGAAAAAAATTAGAGAATTCTAAACGAAGTGATGAGTTCGTTTTATAACATTTTTTGAGCTGATTAAATTGGCCAATTTTAGAAAATTATACTAAGAAAGTCTGACAAGTTGAGTGTGGCACATAGCTTACAAACATCGACGATTAGATCTTTTGAAACGTTTTAGATCATCTCAAAAGTTGTTGAATTTAAGGTTCCAACCAGTTGCAACTTACAGCAATTTGTGGGACAATAGTGTCGCGGGACATGTTCCAGCATTCATCTACGCCTTCAAAAGGTTAGTTTACATGTATTTCGGGTCTGTCGCGGTAATTCTAAAGCGAATAGATAGATGAATAAGACCATGGTGTTGAAAATTCTAGGACCACTAGAAGATGAGAAAATGATTCTCTTTTAAGGTTTTTTCATTTGCGCATGCGCAGCGTTATGTTTTGATTTAGGGACAATAACCCTTGTGGGACCATCTACGTTCCAATTCGCACATTCCCTGAAAATTTCACCAAAATTTAAAGAAATAAAAGGCATGTTTCGAAGATTGCATGTTTCCAAATGTGCGGTAGCTACTAATGATACTATCGCTTTGGAATTGATTTGGAATTCCGTTTTTCGAAGACCGTTTTTCCCGACTACCGTGGAAATTTGAGAGCGACCGGACCTCTAGAATTAGAAAAATTGGTGCTTGGTCACATTTTAGTTTGCGCTTGAAAAGGCTGATGTACCTATTTCTGAGCGATGAAAATCATAAGGCACCATCTACTGCCTAACCTGCACATTCTCTGAAAATTTCATCGAAATCAGACGAAAACTGAAGGAATTAGGCTCGTTACAATGACTGCGGACGCACGGACAGACAGACACCCAAACACCATTGGCAGACAGGCACGAAACGAAAGTTGTTCATAATGATCTGAAACGCAAAATGCGAGTGGGAATATTGATTTGAGGAAGAAGAAAATTTTATCTCCCGCAAACGGAAGCGAAACAAAATTGAATTGATTATAGTAAAAAATTGAAGCTCAAATTTATAAGGATAATGGTATTTGAATTTTATTATAACTTGTGTAAAACGGAACAGAAATGCGGTTTTGCAATCATGCTACGCAACTGGACCTTTTTTCTTCGTATTTTGGTCGGTCTCCAGCCCGCGCGTATCGACTTGAGCATCCGTTCCCCCATCTGGGCGGCGACCATGTAAGCCAGGAATGTGATTCACACAAATCCCACCCTGCTCTTCCCCTTTCGAAAAACATTGAGAGGTTCATTTTCATCGTTAGTTTCATGTACGTCGGATGTTCGGCGAGAGTGGAAATTTCTCCACGTTCATCCCTATGAGTTGAGGAAACGGTTTTTAGATGGATGGTTTATCGTCAGGCGCCTACACTAATTCACGATTCAAGGTTTTCATATTGTTCGCCGCTTTCCACACAGTTATGAACATCGTCGAGTATTTCTTGTCGTCGCCTAGAGCAATGGTGAGTACCTATAAAATACCTGGAGTCCAGGTCCTGGACATATACAAATACAGGAATAAAAACATGGACATATGGGTCATTCCATGAACGTCCACCACTTTTCTGTCACAAGTAATTTTCTTCACCTAGGAGCAACATTTTAGAATGGAAAAACCCTATAGTGTCCGGAAACAACATTGCCATGAAACCCATAGCACTTCATTGCAAAATTATATTATGCGTAGATGCATATTACGCAATCAAAAGACCATTTTTTTCACTCTCCTGGTTGTCACAAGTAGGAGGTTGGTAACTTCAAGGGGCAAAATATAAGTGAACATGAAGGGCTAAGGATCTTTTAACGTAATTTCCCACGTATTTCAAAACTGTGGAATGAACCTCTATTACACAATTACGACTTTGAGCAAATGTGAGGGAGGGGGGTTGTAGTTTAGTCTTGTCACATCGGTTTTACTTCACTCTCCTGGAAATTCTGTTTGAGCCTCCCAAAGGCCAGGTCAGGAGTTTGGGAAATTTTTTCCTTTTTCGTTGACACCCCTGGAGAGTCTTGTAAGCGCGCCAGCTCAATGATCTTCCAGTTGTTTAAGGGGAAGCGGTCATGACCTTCTGAGTCTTCAAAAACACGTGAGTATTTTTATTATCATTCACTATCCTGGCACTTAGCAAATCAATCATAAACCTTATTTCTTATGCTTTCAAACGTAATTGTATGGCATTTAAAGACCCCTGCCAGCCTCTAAGGGGAGGATTTTATATGGCTGTTTGTTCACAGGATAATAATTGTTGAGTAGTTGATTTCACTGTCCTGGTATTCACTCCCCTGCCCACATTGAAAACTTCGGGGCCAGGAGAGTGAATGAACGTAAATTTAGTCCATTTTAAACGTTTTTAAAAATGTTTTTGTGTCAAGACCGTGATGGATCCGAGAGCAATATCCCAAGGGAGGAGATTTTGAGATGGAAGAGGGGAGCGGAGCGACGAAGCTACGAAAGAATCAAAAGTGACTCTGCCGCATATGAAATCCACATGAAGAAGGCTGCCGAAAAGTATGTGAAACGGAACGAAAAACTTCAAGTAAAAGAACACCGTCACCAAAAGAAAGAAAGGAGGAAACGAAAAAATATTTCATTGGAATGATTGAAAACACAGCCTCCTCATTAAAGGGCCCTTGGTACTACAGGCCCTGGGTACAACAGGTTACCCTACATTTGCAAATACCGACTAGTCAACCGGCTCCGTCAGGTAAAGATTCAATTTTTCAGAGGTCCAAGAGATCACAATGAAAAATCTGAGGGCTTCATACCAAATAAGAAAAATTGGAGAGCGTGTGCGACTGAACGTGGTGAAATTTTTTCAACAAGATGGTGTCAGTACAATTTTTCAGAGGTAGGTAATAAAAAAATGTTCCTCAAACGATTATGACGTGAGGTTTATGAGAAAAACCGGTGGTAACTTCACATTCCCTAGCGTGAAAGAAGTATAAAGCATCATACTCGACGTAATATCGAAATTGAGAGCTCCCGACAAAAGAAACGGGATCGGTTTTATTTTGACGTGCAGTTAAAATTATACGTTTTATATATAAGTATAAAAGCCTACTTATAATAAAAAACTTTTCCAGTTCATCAAGTATACGTACCTGTTCCTTATAAATTTATAACTATACTATATTAACTGTATGTAAGTATAAATAATTACCATAAAAACTTGGTAATTTATGATACCAACCTACTTAAATTAAGAGACTTTTCTAGTTTATCAAGTACCTGCTTACTCTAATGAAAGAGTTGTGGCACACAACACAATATATTCCAATAATATTCTTTGCTCATCTGTGGACTTCTCAGAAAATAAAAAATGTTTCACTCTCCTGTGCGAAATTTCACTCTCCTGGGTCATAGAAATTTTGGAAATCGTGAGCGGCAGCCATTTTTGAAACTCCTGCGCTGCTGCGCCACATATTAATTTAGAAGCTCAATACGAGTTTAAAAACCAAAAATTAGCCAGATCGGTGGATTTTGATATTTGGAAAAACTGGACGAGAAAAGTGGTGGACTTTCATGGAATGACCCATATACAGTATGTCACAGTCAAGGTCAAACCATCCACCAGTGGACCGTTCTACAACTAATCTGTGATTCGGGGTGTTCAGTATAACAACGACGAAACTTCAGGGATCGATTTAACAACTTATTTGCAACAAATTTCACCTCTTAGCAATTTTTTTTCGTCAGCTCCTTTTGTGCCTATTCTACATCAAAGTTTTGAAAAGAGCGATAAATTTTCTCTAATTTTTATCCGCTAAAATTGTCTCTTGTCTCGTCGTACGTGGTTTATTCTACCTAAAATTTGAATTTTTGTCAACCTTCTGCTTTTCAAACAATTTTCAATATCCATTTACCACCACGCAATCTACTACCGAAAAATGGTTGAGCTCTACGGTAAACATGTCTGCATTTCATAAGCTTTCTATTGATTTATTAAATTTTTATTTTCGAGCAATTTTTGAAAGAGGAAGGGGGTTAGCAAATGGAAAAGCTTGATTTTTTTTAAAAGAAATCAGCATTTTGCCATGAGGGAACACCTCTGGTGTTGGATGAAATTGAAATGGGGAGGGGGATATAACTGAGTAATTTTTCTCGCTGAATTTAATGAACGCATTTCTAAAACTCCCCGAACGATTACAATCAAAGAAAGAGGGGGGATGATGGGTAGTTCAGAAATGAACTCCCTGTATATCCCAGGACCCATATTTGTGACAATATATGTGTCCCATGACCCATATTTTTGCTCCAGTTGGTGTCAATTCTAGCCAGCCCGATCGCATCATACGCATAAATGATATGGGTCAAAAAACGAGGTTTTTCGGGGTTTTTACTGACATAGGCTAGTGAAGCGTCATTCTCTAGTAATTTTGAAAGGAAAATCGACTGGGATAATTTACGGATCGGTAAAAATGCACATAAACCCACAAACTTCACAATGACATGAACATAATTGAAAAAACAACAAACCCATGAGTCGGAATACAATTTTTCAATTTTTTCAAGAAGAGACATTTGGAAAGAGTATCGAATCCTTTGATGACAAACCATATTCTTCTGTTAGGAGACAATTTCTGCTAGTTATCCCCTCTTAAACAGTTTTGAATTAAACGAGTATCTCCATTTAAATCGATGTAGAAAATTACAAAACCTGCCTCCAATCGAGAAATACATCCTCTCTTGACATACAAAGACATTTTTCACCCACAGACCTCAATTTCACGACGAAAAAACCTTCCAACAGGGAAAGGACATTTTCTGCGCAATTATCCAGAATAAATTGTTGGAGATACCTACCATTAGGGAACTTTCTAGCAAACTTTGGAAGTAACAGTACAACAATTTAAGGTACGATTACTCGAAAAAAATGAAAAATTTCCGAGAATCACAAATGAAGCTGTTGCAATGGCTCTGCCAATGTTACAGCCGTGTTGAAAATGATTTGAGATTATTACACCGTTATTCTCTGAAAATTTGAGCTTGATCGATGGACCTGTGGTGCCCTAGAAAAATTATTCTTCGTGGATTTCACGTACATACATTCCCTGAAAATTGCATTAAAATCGGGTGAAAAAATGTATTGATCAGGCTTGTCATAAGGATTTAAAGTACGAGCTACTAATATGGTTATCGCTTTGAAGTTCTGCTATCTTGGTACTTGTAGACTCTCAAGCAAAACTGAGGCAATTTCGTATAAAAAGATCCCCCTTCTGGTTATTTTTGTATGGTATCTACTTTCAATTTTAATCTAAATCGCTGCTTATTATTACACAGAGGTTTATTATTCGTATATGCCCTTCAACGTAAATCCCTGATCTGTTCATCAGACGTAGTTCTTGGTCATGATTTAAACTCGACGATTACAATAGTGGGACCTTAACGTTAGACACACGAATATCCACGCCACAGCCTCCGGACCGGGTTATCAGTTATTATCTTCGGTGAGACAATAACAGGAGCCTCCGTAAACATGAATTTCAACCCAACTACTTTCGTCATTCTTATTCTAGTAAGTGATCATATGAATCATTTCAGAAAACAAGAAGTCTTTACGAACTTTTCAACAAAATAATAAAAACCCTATTCAAAACGTTGCATAAATAAATAACAAAACTAAAAGAAATAGTGAACAAATCTCTGTAAAAATGTAAAAAAAATAAATGAAAAAGTAGTTACCTACTTTACTAACTGTCGAAGTAAACATATCAAGTAGGTAGGTATTTGAAACATGTTTGAAATATGTCTTCCTTGAAAATCTAAATTTTAACGCAGAATTGTGTTGTAGTTCCTACCCCTTCCACAGTAGAAATGTGCTCTATATAGAAACATGATCTACTTAAAACATACAAAATAGTAATTGGTCATTATGGAAAAATACTTAATTTTGAGAAAACCGGTTCGCGGAAAAACAAAATTCGAAACTACAGAAGGCGGTATCGCTAGTTGCGTACTGAGGTCTGTTACCACAATCATATCTATTTCTGGTTTATAAATAGGTACGTAAAACTACAAACGCCATATCCAGTGTGGGAGAGCCTCGAATGAGAATTAAAAGAATAAATTATTTTTCAGAAGAACTGCCGTCAAGGTGGTTTCTCATGTAGAGGAAATCCGTGAGCGATGATAACCTAGCCATCAAATTAGGTAAAAACATAAATAATAATAGGTTAATATCAAGAAATAGTTTTGGATAATTGAGTTAAAATAAGAACGAGGAAAACTGAACCGAGTTATTGACTTATCAATCATATTGCAAAACACCCGTCTTCCACCACTGTTACTTATCAATAGAACTTCCAAATTAGGTGGGTTGTTGGTTTTTTCCGGGACTGAGTAGATAATGCGATTGAAAAAGATTTGTTCATAGTTTTCCTCTGCTGTTAGAAACACAAACCGGAACAAAATTTTACTTGTTAATCAATCTAAAGGTAGCGGAACTTTGTTTTCACTTTCGGGGGATTCTTCTTTCACAAAATGCTAACTTCCACTCGCATTCTGTGTTCAGACCATTCTAAACAACTTTCGTTTCGTGTCTGTCCGGGTGTTGGCAGATCTTGGAAACAAACCTAAAGCCTACAGTTTTCTTCCAGTTTTGGGTCATTCAAAGTAGCTAATTTGGGTTTGACGAATTTTTTCTTTTTTTAGTGGAGTAATTGTAAGGTTTTGGGGTCAACCTGTTAACAGTTTGCTTCCTAATGATTCTCTTATACCAGCAGCGTAGTTTGAGACCCTAGCGGAGTTCATACAGCCATAAACATAAATCAGGAGAATGACAAAGCGAATAGAGTAGTGAAAAACAGCGTTTTGTGAACTTAATATTATATTCAACGACCACCACGTATATAACTTCAATAGGTATTCACTTTCAGGTTCACCATTAGGTGAAAAATCGTTAAAGTCGGTATTACGAACAGTTTTCCTTCATTTGGCAAATAATTGGTATCACAAGTTGAACGCTAAAAATATGCATTATGCATAAAAAAACCTACTACTAGTAAAATGTAAATTGTAGAAAAATCGCAATTGACAAAGAAATCTCAACCCTTGCAAATTACACCTATCAATCAGACTTATGTTTTATGTTACTTTCTTAATTATTGTTTTGGATCTACTGTGTGAGCCAAAACAGGCACTCCTACATCTTGAATGTAATTATTCTATGAATACTGCGCCGCTTGGGGTAAATTTTCATGGATCTGTCGATTTCACGTAGACAATTACTTAGAACTTGCCACTTGTCTATTTCAGGAAAAGGAAAAAAATCGAATAACCACGTTTTTTTCACCTGTTTGCGACCCACAGCATCTATGGTTGTGAGGTGGTAGGGTTGGGATAGGAATTGTTCTCACTCTATTGCCAACTTAAATTTATTTCGTTTTTCGATATGAATACCTGCTGTTTTCGCTGTCATTAGTCACACCTTACCACCTACCTAGGTATTTACTACCTTGATCCCACAGTACATTTTTCGATCACAATCAGGTTTTATTGTATTGGGATCGGCCAGTAGGATGCCGCCCCGCAGATCAGAAGAGCCTTCAAAACAGGCGAATGCAAACCTTAACTACATTGCTGTATTGCAACAAACACTGAAACCACTGCGCGTTGAAGGTGTCGCCGGACACTCATGAACCAAGGTTTCACACAGTCAAGGTTATTATATTTCATATAATACGATAGCATATAGAGTAAGTATATGTAGAGTAAGTTATACTACGTTACTAGGTACTATTATATGAATAGTTCCTAGTATTTGTGTGGAAATAATAAATAATTAATCTTGACGCAATAGAATCGCTTAATCATACCACATAATTTGTTAATATATATATATACGGAAAGGAAAAGTTCCAGTCATGCAGCATGACCTTATGAGCAAATTTTCTGAAATTAAAAAGGTTTGCAAAGAAAGGCCACTTTTGCCACCTCGGAAAAAACCATCAACCTGTTTTTTGGGGTGCCGATTCCGAATTTGATTTTGGCGATTTTTCGTTGCTCCGCTGTGTTTCAGAAAATCACTGATAGTGCAGGTACCCAAAAGTTTCTCAAAAACCCTTCATATACTGGAAATGCATCACTGGTCCCGACTATAAAGTTGCAGACACACGTCCTTCCGAGGGTCCCACCTCCTTCGTGTCGGAATATTCTAAAGTTCATCGGATTATTCCAAAAGTTCATTTTCTGTCATCTGCATTCAGACACTCTGCGAAGCAACTAGCAAGACAAAACAAGTAGACGAGCAACAAATGGGTGATATAAGGCATTTCCATACACCCGAACTGATGATCGAAATTCGGATTCGGCTGTTTGCATTTTTTTTTTTTCTGATATGTTAGGTGCGCAAGGATGGCTAGTCTCGCGTGGAACTCAGTAGGTCTAGAGCCGGTGCTGGTAGAAGGAGAAGGCGGCAATCCTCGGCTGGTTGGGGATATTAAGATGCATGGAGTCTGGGACCATGAGAGAACGGCGTACTTTGATACCAGGGTCATAAACCCAGACGCCTCCTCTTATGGTTCACATGATTGGCCAACGATCTCTCAAATGCAGAAAATGAAAAGCATCGGAAATATGACGATGCGGCATAAGACTTGCGAGGTTCTTTCACACCTCTTGTGGTGTGGTGTGATAGATGATTCCTTGCACAAGGAATATTCCCGTTTCCTGAAACGGAAGTCTTAGCTGAAAAGTGGTCGAAGCCTTTGTCCCAAGTAACCTGCTGGGTCCGTGTTAACAGTGGCGTAACAGACGGGCCAGCAAGGAAAATGCGAGCAGGGAAAATGCGGGAAATGGTGAGCGGGAACCGGCGATCTTGAGTTTACAGTTTCGGCTTACAGTTTATTAAATTAAAAAATATAAAAACACAGTATTATATACTAGAAAGATAACAGTATTCAGTACTTGACTTATTTTCTAACTAAACCATTTTCAGGCGCACGAGTTGACCATTGTTAAAAGCTAGCCCAAGTAAATAGTGAGTTTTTTCACTGTACATTAAATCAGCTGATTTTCATTTTCAATGCTAAACAGTAACGTATAGCGTTTACCATGTTTTCATCGTAGGCTTCAAAAATAAAAACTCTATTGAATAAAAAAGCGAAACTAAGTTGAAAATTATCATATTCTAGACCTATGATATAAAACATTTCAATACTGAATGAACAATGAGGTGTTTTAGTTTCAAACTTTTAGTTGCATTCACTTTTGTTGACGAAAGAAGAGAAAGAAGAAGTTGTGAACAATGTTTCAAAACCCATTCCCAAATAATACAAATGCGGGCTTTTGTTGTCAAGAGCCGACCGAGCACGGCCGCGATGTTAGCCTGCTACCTGCTGCCTACGTAAGAAAAATATTTCCCTGTTATTTCTTGCTCTTTTCAAAGTGTCGCAAACTTCCGTTATGTAACATTATGATCAAAATACTAAAATGTGATGATGATAAATGATAATTGAGCATATACTAAGTTGAAATCACGAAACTGTTTCATTACGTTCTATCGGCGATCCAATGATCCACAAATAACTGGGGGAGGGGGCGAAGATAAGTGGGCTGGATGACGGGGCCCTTTTGCCTCTATAAAAATGCAGAAGAAATTTGGCCCACAACCTCACATCAGCTCTGTCCCAACCGACAGGTCCTCCTTCCTGCGACATTATTGTCAAACAAATGTATATTGTCAATTTTCCTCAACCGGCTACTATTTCACCTTTCAACATTGCAGATGTTACGTTGTTGAGGGATTCGCTTCAGGCTTCGGTCTACTACAATAGTGTTGATCGTGTTATTGAAGACTGAATAAGCAACATACACCACTACAATGTAGTGGATAGGACGAGCAACACAATGCCTAAGCCTCAGTGTTGACCATCCGTTTTTCCTTGGCCCTAATGGCCCTAATCTTGACACTGTTCCCGGACCCCAACACAGAGTGTCTCACCCAGTGTGGCTCGTCTGAGAAATACCAGAGCTTTTCCCCTCAGGCATTTCGCCTGAACTCCGTTTATACCTGTATAGCTCCTACCTTCTAGTCATCCTTTACTTAAACGACAAGATTCTGGCCATTCCATTCGCTACCGACCTCTAGTGAATGTTCAGTGCGACCGACCTCCAGTTCTGTGCGAATTTTCATTCAAATGTTGCTTTGCACTTTGAATTGTATTCACGATGAACCAGAATGAACGAAATATGCAACCAACTCCTAAATCAGATAAACGACTGTTTTCGTTTTTTGAGTGTATGACCTTTGAAAATGGGACAATTAGAAAAGTGTGGTGTTTTCTAAATATAGGATTCAATTCCCTACACTTTCATTCCCGACTCTTTTCGACCAGAGTAGTTTTTCCAAAGACATGAACGCTAGAAAACGAGTGTACTTTTTTTAACGCCAACATGGGAAAAACGGTCGGATACTATTGGACTAAATTTTAATCTTGAGGTACCCATTCAACGCAGAATTCAATTCTCTTCCAGAATGAACAGGACATTCTTTTCGATATGACGCGTACTTTCTGAGTTGTAAGCGAAAAAGTGGGAAAATGTCGTGGTTTTTATCAATTTTTTTCATATACGCTGAGAGAAATTTTGGTTTCAAACGTATGATTCTTGTTCATCACCTTCGAAAACGTAAGAATCAGTGAAAAAGAACAAAAAACGTCTATGAAACTTTCCACCTCACTACTGAGCTGGTACAGCTGAGAGATATATGTAGATCTGCTCCAACCTGAGCTACCATTACTTTTTCCGACGAGTTAATTGCAGTAATTATACATTAGAATGGTGTCTTTTATTGAATCAAGTCAAATATGATTTGATATTATGGAATATTTGTTTAACACGAAGAAGACGAACGTACGCAGATTTTTGCATTTCCCCAGAATGTTCCACTGTAATGTAGAATATTTAGCTGCATCTTTTTGCTCGAGGAAGGGTGTAATCTGCCTGCTGGCTGAATTGAATCCCAGGCACACGTTCTTCCGACAGTTGCACCTCCAAAGCGTCGTATTATTCCAAAGTTCGAGTTCATTTTCTTAGTCATCTGCATTCAGACAAGCGGCTCGGGTATAAATAAAGAGGATCTGCCCCGCACGTAAATAGAACATTCGAACAGTGAAAAAAGACTCGGGAGGTTTCGGTTTCTTCCCGAACATTCAGAGGAAGGGGGGGGGGGGGGGGGGGACTGCGGCTTTCGACGCTATTTTTGGGAAAGTCAGATTCCGCGTGTGTCAGCCACAAGCCCGGCGGCTGTCTTTCGCTAAACCCTAAAAAAATAATAAAGTGAACATATTTTTCCCGTATTCTCGTGGAAGATAAGCAATGCCCCTTGACATGGATCCGTGGTTTGACGAAGCCATCGATCTGCTGTCTTCGAGGGTTGGCTCCAGAAGAGGAAGTTTGGCGTTCACGAGGGCCGCGTCGGTTTTCGACTCTGAGCTTTCCAGAATTCGCAATGAGCGAAAACCTCGAACGAGCCGGGCTAACAAGGTAAAATTATCTAACAATCAATCTGCTCATTCGATTAATAATGAATGTTTACGGAATATGAATGTTTTGTCTATCTGGAGTTAGAACCAGGTATACGTTTTTTAAAAGAGAAAACCGCGTTTAATGCTGTAAAACCTCCCCTTGAAAACTGATTTTGCCAACTTTTGATCGCAATAATGGATCCAGGCTAAGTTTTCTACGCGGCTAATGCAATTGTATCATCAAAAACAAACGTCTATGGTCCTTAATTACAGTTCAAACGTTAAACGTCAAACAAACAAAAATTAAGTTTCAGAAAATACAATAATCTTAACTCAGTTTTCGAAATGCTGCCAATTCCAACACATTGTGAGGCTGATGGGGTAGGTTTTATGTTCCGAAATTGCGACTACTTGCCATAGGTAAATTTTTACGATCTGAAACCTATCCCAGTCGAATTTCTCGTCCACAATATTTATAAAATGATACCCCACTTGCCTATATCAGTAAAAACTCAAAAAAGACCAGTTTTGACCAGTTTTTTCCCATAGCATTCATGCGGGTGAGGCGATCGGGCTAGCTAGAAGTCCGTGCAAACTGAACTCCAATTAGAATCCTTGTTATTTTCTTACGAAAAGTTTCTGCTATGTGATTGGAAATAATAAACTAACATACCTGCTGACAAGTGTAAAATATCTGGGAAACTTTCAAATTTAATCATCTTTCTAGTGGTATTCTGTATTGCTTTCATGTAGAAATTCCAGTTTGAAGGCCAAACAACGTCAAGCACCTTTTAAAACAGCAAACGAGATATAAGTGATTCTCCCATATTAGATGAAATAACTGATGAGATGATTGGAGTTGAAAAATCCAATCATAGAAATTAGTTCGTCAGAAGCAACATTACTGTACGAACACTTAGCCATATACCAGACTAGCTTGGTATACGGTTGTCGAGTAGTATTGCTTTATTCCGGTACATCCAGGCCACCAAACAAACAGATCACTGACCCGATCAACGATGGACTCCGTATAAGTTTACCACTGTATGTGGCCGTAGACATTCAACATTTGAGCAAAATTTACTTTTCTTTGATTGAAAGACTTCACATTTATAGTTACGCGAGGGGTGCCCTCAGGGGAGGGCCATGACACAGACTGCGTCATTGCAATTCTTGGGGGGGGGGGGGGGGGGGTTCCAAAAAAATTTTGGGGGCGTAAAGTAGATTGGAACAGTGTTTAACTTGACGACATTCACAAATATATCACATCTCTAGAACGTAAATAATAGTGAACGTATGAATATTGAACGCGAATGAATTTAAACATGATTTGTTTTCCATCTGAAAATTTATAAATTACAATGGCAGTGCTCGAATATTGTCCGTGATTTTGGCGCGAAAATTTTTCTTGTTTTTGATTGAAGGATTGTTGTAACGAGGTTGTTAGATATTGCTAAAAAGTCCAATTTTAACGTTCATTTCAGTTAGCTTTACTACCTAAAGCGTTCCTTTACTTTACTGCAGTGTGCCTTTCTCACCCATTACTGCAAAAGATCGCGTCAGCTGATAAAATTGCAATGGAATTTTATTTTCAAGAGTTCCTTTTGAAATCGAGTTTTTCAAGACTTATATAATTGTCCTATATATTATGGTCTTACATGATATCCGTGAAGCTAATGTGTTGTATAGAGTTATATGTTAGTGATCTCACCTACCGCGAACCAAAACAAATGAACGTCGGCAGAAGAATATTGTCGGGGGAGAAAACCACAACGGAGGCGCCCCCAGGGAAGGTGGTGCTTGCCAGGGGCCACATGAGCCAAAGCTCGACCACGTGCCAACAAACTACCACTTATTCTGAAAGTAGCGCATCATGATTTACTGCATTGTGAAAACTGACTGACAAATGTTCGAGAAATGGATGGAAGATATCGGGATAAATCATGGAACTAATTGCGTCTTTTAACTGGCAGTTGGATGTTGGTTTTTCAACGATTACCTGTCTATTTCTTTTCTTTCCATCTTACTACTATCCGTTATTTAATATAATTTCCTATTGTCAATCCTACCGTCACTCCCTGAAACGTAGGCAGCGAGACTTCAACTCGTAGTGGGGAGCGTAATGTTATTAGAGCTGGGAAATATGCGCACAAAAGAACATCGCTCCGAATGGAGTCATTCTACGAAAGTCCACCATTTTTCGGTCACAAGTCCACTTATCTGTAGATATAAGGAGTAGCAGGGTGGGCACCCTCGTTTGATGGGTCGATTCTTGGGGATAGTGAATATTTTTATTAGCATTCACTATTATGGCACTTGGCAAATCGATCATAAACCGTCTTTTCAATTTTTTTCAAAAGTAATTGTATTGCCTCTCTAGCCAGTGAAAGTAGTAGTTGCCTTTTTGCTCATTCGAGGGAAACTGATTTTTTGGTTTATTATTCAATAATAAACCATTGTAATCGCTCTTGAAAAAAAAAATTCTAACCCCCCCTGAAAATTTCATAATTTACGTTTCAAAGGGTGTAGAATCCAAATCTGCAATCAAAAAAAGGTTCGTGCCGTACGCACGATTTCTCCCAAATGGCTGTAGCAAAATATCTGAAATTTTCAGGAAAAATTAATATTGGTCTGACAACGCCCCAATTCTTTCGCACTCTCACTTAATTTTAAGTGCCCTTTAAGGGTTGTCGAAGTTTTGTAAAATCCCTAAAAACCTCAAAAAAAATCGAAGCGGCCTAAATTTGGACTCTTTTTGAAGAACTTTCCATGAGGAATCGGATGAGCACTTCCCCAGGTTCGTAGCTCAAACCATTCCCGATATACGGCCCGATTTATGGTGCCAACATTTGCGTTTTTTTTGGTTTATTATTGTTTATGTTTTCATAGCAGTAACCTAGTGATGTAGTAATGTGGACACTAGAATGAACTCCTAAAAGGAGGTTTTTGTAGCCGATACACGGGTTGAAGCATTCTGATACGCATGAAACGCTGCAAATTCTTTCACTGGGGTTTATTATTCAATTGGCTTGCGTTCATAATTTGAATTTCTACTAAGCTTTGGAGTAGATACACGGGTTGAAGCATTCTGATACACATGAAACGCTGCAAATTCTTTCACTGGGGTTTATTATTCAATTGGCTTGCGTTGATGATTTGAATTTCTACTAAGCTTTGGAGTGTGCGTGTTTCACAGGTTATAGAGCGATTATTGAATTTCAGGAGATATGCATAGAGTACGTAAATCTGGTTTTCAACCAAAATACCTATTTGGATTGTTCAGTTGATCATATTTGCGTGCCTCCTGAAATTCAATAATCACCTGTGAAACACGCACACTCCAAAGCTTAGTAGAAATTCAAATCATGAACGCAAGCCTATTGAATAATAAACCCCGGTGAAAGAATTTGCAGCGTTTTTAAGCCATTAATTTCACTCTCCTTCCAACGTCGATAAATTCAGAGCCTGGAGAGTGAATGTTTTTGTTCTTTTAAAACAAATTTCGTTCTTTTAGCGAACATTCGAAAAATATGAGCTATTTAGATAATTCTACAATTTATAATTAGGTCCATGAGGTCACTCACAAAATGCGTTTTAGAAGTAGAAGAACACAACTCTGATTCCTGTGAAAACTCCAACTTTTATTTTGTTGGTGAATTGAAATTTTCGAAATCGTGTACGACGATCATTACTGTGCTGCCATGCACTATGTTAATTTAGAATTTCAATGTAAGTTAAATTTTAAAAATCAGTTCATTAATTTATTAAGGTGTTTATTGAAAAAAACACCCTCCAAAAGGGCTGATTTTTACAAAATTTTTAAAAACTGGGCCAGAAAAATGGTGGGCTCACATGGAATGACCCAAATATGCAACTGGAATTGGAAATACATGCAATTGACGCCCACGTGTCTCAAAAGTATGCAAAACCTTCAGTGGTCATTCAGAAAATCATAAAATGGGGTACACGGGTAAGACAGAGGCAGCCAATCGAAGTAGGTAGATCATAGGTAGGTACTCAATTCCTCAATTCACAACTTTTATTCGAAATAAGCCCAATCAACTTGGTTAAATTGGAATGTTGTAGCTCAGTTAATTTCTCCCGATTTGTCTCCAGACATGGGACTCGTTATTCACAGCTTCTTATGAGAACCCTTCACCTGAGTTCGGCAACCTGAACTTCGGCTGACACTTTCAAACAAAAACACTGCCAATTTCAATAAATCGGTTTATTATTGTTTGAGTAATGCGAGTTTGCTTGCCACTGTAAGTTGGGGGAGGGGGGGACTTTTAGATTCAGAAATGCCGTCAATTTGATTAGGGTGAATTTTTAGGAACATGAAATCTACCCCAGTCCACGGCTAAAGGCTGACGGACAGTGCAGATTTAGAATCTGCGCAGTTTGAAACGTAACAAGGCAAAGTTTGAGAGGGTGTTATACTTTTTTTGATTGTTGTTAAACCATTACAAGTAATAGACCAATATTGATATTTGAATGACCACTTAAGCCAATTCCATTGCAATTTTAACCCTAATTCATTACATTTTGAGTGCATTAATCCTAGCTCTAACTCTTTTTACAAGGGGTTTTTTTATCAATTCTGCACTCACCGCTCCAGAATTTGGAGAACCATGCACCATCCAACCGTTGCTCAACGAACAATTCGATCAACACCCGTACTTCACACAAGTATGTAAGAGCATTGCCAGGTGCATCAGTGCCCTACAAAGGACTAATAGAATCTGAAATCAAAATAGTATGCGCTCTCCAAGGCGGTCACTTATCATTCAGCGGAACAGTTGTACCTCAACTGAATTGAATAGAATCCCATATTAGATTTGGACAGTATCTGAGACGAGGAAAATTCAGTTTAAACGGTCGTTGAAAACATACGAATTTTTTCCTCCCTCATTTTCCTTGTTTATGAAACATGACAAAATGAAAACTATGCAGATAGCGATGCACTACATAAATATTAGTCGTTGCCTAATTGGAGATATTTTCATTTTTGGATTTGTTTAGTCTAGTTGTTGGTAATCTTCAATAAAATTTCTTTTGCACTTTTTTTTGTGTGTTTTTAAGTATCACGATGAGTGCAATAAAAATATATATAAAACATAATTTATTACTTATAAGGAAATGATACCTAATGATGCCAAAAATGTGATTCCACGAACCAAAACTCAGAATTGGTGGAAAAGTAGTGCAATATGATACCTGGGGATTTCATTACTTGTAGAACAAGAATTTGAAGTCGATTTGTGGAAATTGAGGCTATAAATGGGAAAACATATTGGGAAGTGATGCTAGCATTAAAGGTCGTTCTGAGGTCGTCGTGTAGTGTGCTAACACTTGAAAACGATCCGTTTATAATAATTTGCAATCCTTACAACAAAAAAAAGGAATCACCAACTCCGTTGACCTTCTTTCGTACTGAAATTTGAAACCGAATTGAGTACAGAAGTAGTTGATTTGAGCAAAATAATAATGTCGAAAATCGGTTGAGAATTTTAAATTGGGCAGCGCTTGAACGGATCGACTGTATACGTATCCCCTCCATCCCTCTTCCGCCGTCTGAGGTTTTTAGCACAACTAGAGTAGAGATTGGGATCGAACAAAAGAAAAAAAAATCAATTAAATCCTATGAAAAATGTGAAAATATAACGAGTTATCACTCATCAAAGTTCTGAAATATGTTCAAATGCTAAACCAAAATCTTAATTAAACTAAAAAGAATGATATGATTCAGTCAAGGGGTCTCGCTGAAAGGATTGGCTACTAACCCCTCCATCCCTCCCCTCTCCAGTCAGCAAAAGCAAAATCCAAAGTCGATCAAAACTAATAAATTGTTGTAAAATAAGTTGCAGCGTTTTTTTTTTTTTTTTTTTTTTTTTTTAAGTTTTAATTTTTTAACAGAGTGAGAAGTGCTGTAAAATTAGGAAGCAGCAACCAAACAGATCTGGTAAAGCATCTTCCATGTTTGTTTTTTGTTTTCAGTGCATCATTCTCTAAGCAAAATGCATCATAAGGGCCGTGTTTTGTCCAAAAATTCATTGTTCGAGTCGGCAAATCTCTATTTGACGTGAAATTTCTATATTTGAATTTGAATTTAGCCAAATAGTGTTTAGCTTCGTGAATTGTATCAACGCACTTTTGTTTGGACCAGAAACTAATTGAACACCGCCCTATTCATTTGTATAACATCTCAATGAGGAATAAGGAAAACCTTATAATATATATTATACATAACAATAAACAACAGTTATATAAAAACTCATTTATAACCTTATATAAAACAACAGTTTTCCTTACAGCTTGATCCGGTTTTCTCGGAAAGTGTACCAGGCATTGGGCTGTCACTGGGATGACACCACCATATCCAGTTTACCACCTCTAATACAATTTATTTCTCCTCTTCCAATTTGAGGAAAAGTTTGGAGAAAACATGATTTGTCACCTTAGCCCTTGTTTATCGACACTTTGGAGTTGTTTTTTCTAAATCCCCTAAGCTCAGCGGCTAAAATCATGTTTTGCGTACAAATAATTATTTTGGTATTTTCAAAATTTGTTGGTTCGAAATACATGGAGTGCAAACAACGTCTGCCATGTTGGATGAGGCACATAATTTCCTCGTCTAGGTATCTACGTAGTTTAGTTGGATTGAACTTTGGCCTTGATGCCCCTAATTTATTTTTGTGCTCGTGTCTTGGCTCTCCCACCCACCCAGCTCCTTGGTATGAAGTAGTATTCCGATAATTTCCGTTATGCCCAGTAAAACCCTAGTTTTACATTAACATACGTATACATAATAAATTAACAAGAAAAAGAAGTTAACAAATACTAGTATTGAAACCTATTTCAATACTAGTATTTGTTAACTTCTTTTTCTTGTTAATGTATTTGTTATATAGGGGAGAATAAATTACATTTCCGTTTTTTCAATTATGCATTTGAGAGCAATCAAACTCGTAGATGACCATGTGCTGTCTAAACCTCACAACTGTGATGGATAGCTGCCATCCGTCGGCTCCGGGGACACGCTGGCTCCTTCTAATAATGTTTATATATTCTGTAGTGCTGCGAGCATCAATCGCCTCAGCCTTTAGATAGCTAACAATACCATTCCATATACCAAGTTTCTTGTTACAAATTCCCTGAAAATTTCAGTAAAATCTCTTGAAAACAGTAGGAGTTGGGCTTCTTACAAGGCAATAAACACTCTTTTATTTATATCTCCGCTCAAAGGTGAAAGGGCTCAACATTAAATAAAAACGAAGAAACTAGAAAAATCAAGTGGGGAGGACTCCCAGGTTTACTCGACGCCTGCCCTTGGGATTTGGAAAATAGAGGAAGATGGAGGAGGGGGAGAAGAATGGAAGGAACTGCCCCGACAGAATGACCGTCAGTTTGAGGAACACCACAGAAAATGAAGTAATTTTATTTTGTGTGGGGAACACATGCACATACAAAGAAAGTTGTTGAGAGTGGTGCCCCCACTCACACCCTTCCATAATTAAATTAGCAAGATCTGAAATACGTTTCAAACCCTGACAAGGCTCTTAATTGAACAAAAACATGTCAAGAAAAGTCGTCAATAAATGCTATATGACCCCCTTCCATTCCCCCTGTTAACACAAAATTCGAAATTTTCTAGGTTTGTTGCACTACTAGACTGGAATTGAGGTCCAATAAAAAAGTTTTAAAATCAATCAGATGAAAATGGTGAAGAATTAACGATTTATCGCTATCATCCCTCCCTCCCCCCACCATGTATATGTAATTTTTCTCGGATTTGGTCTCAGAATGGCTGAATCGGATTTGTAGGTATGCAGTTATTTGTTTTTCCCCCACCCCCCCAAGCTTCATGACGCACCCCCCCCCCCCCCCATGTAAGTTGGTAACCCCCCCAAATGTAAAAAGTACTGGTTGAAAAAATTCAAACCCAGTCAACAATATTGTCTATTTAGACAAAACGTGTATATTTTTTGAGGTTCTTTACCTAGGATGTAGTTTATTGCTTCCGAGTCTACCAAGGTAGCGGAAGCATTGTTTTCACTTTCGGAATGAGAAAATTTTTTCGTCTCCAAAATCAAAAATTCCACTCGCATTTTGCGTTTTAGACCTTTCTGAACAATTTTGGTTCCGTGTCTGTCTACACGAAGTTCTAGTCCGATTTTGATGAAATTTTCAGGGATTGTGCGGGTTGGGGCGTAGATGGTCCCCTATAGGTTTCATGACCCCCGAATCAATAGTAGCCTCTGCGCATGACCAAACGTGAAATCCTTGTTAGGCACATAACGCCGGGAGTTCTTGACCAATTTCGATGAAATTTTCAGGGATTGTTCGGTTTGATGTGTAGATGGTCCCCTATGAGTTTCACGACCCCCGGATCAATAGTATCCTCTGCGCATGCGCAAACGTGATATCCTTGCCTCAAGCATAACTCCGGGAGTTCTTGACCGATTTCGATGAAATTTTCAGGGAATGTTATGGATACGAGGAAGCTGTGCCACACCCACTTGGCAGACGTTTTTTTGAATGTCGTAAACACTGTTTCAATCAACTTTATCCCCTCGAAAATTTTGTTGGACCCCCCCCCCCCCCCCCACACAAGAATTTCAATGACGTAGTCTGCTTCATAGCCCCCCCCCCCCCCCCCCTGTGGGAACCCTTGCCAGTAGGATGATTCTGTATTGTAGAAGTCTTGATCCAGAGGTACATCCCAAATCTAGAGGGATCGCAGAAATAAATATGGCAAAGCTAACTCTTAAATTGACGAAAGCGGGAAACATATTCGGCTAATTATTAAATTGGTCATCATATTGGCAAAACGTGATGGCTACGTCCAGTAAGCACTTCGTCCTAAAAATAATTCAAATTTTAAACATTTTTCATTACAAATACTATTCAAAAGATATATACGTTCTTCTTCCCTAGATGAGGAAACTAACTGCCACACCCAAATCGGCAGAAATTCTTCAAATACCCCGAACTAAAAGGCATACCCATTTCTAAAACGATAATGAGATCTTCAGTTGATTTGATGAGGTTGTTGATTGACACCTTGTTATACTCGGGTGCCCCGGTCCCACTTTTATGTAATATTTTGTTTCAACTTTTTAATCTTTTTTTTTCCTGCTCTTTGTCGTTTTTTCGTTCAATGAACCGGCGACGGCGGTTCGTTCCAGCTCCGTGAAAGCGGTGGCGGCCACGCATGCGCCGGACAGGGAGCGGGCGTCGTCGGGACAGCCGATTGAGCGAGGTGGATAGTAGAAGCGCATAGTATCCATAACTCCGGATCCCATTGTTAGGGGATGTGTCGGCCCAGGTAATTTTCAGCAACGGTTCCAATGGTTTCTGTGACACAGAAGTAACTGTTCCAAAATGCTAGTACTATTCCCTAACCGGTACAGTAACCGATGAGTCTCAGGACCTAGAATTATTTCTTCGTCTCTGAGCTTAGACTTGTTATGCACTGCGAAAGAATTCAAGCTTGTGTTCGAAAATAGTCATTGAACGTATCTCTTGGGTAGGCACTTGGGTAACTCAGAACTCCATAGTTAGTAAAATTCAAGATTATTAAAATATTTTTTGTTTTCGTTTGAAAATTTACATCGTGGCCTTCGGTAAATTTTCGGTAAAAATCGGTAAATTTAAATTTTTTGCAGAATATTCCAAGCACAAATCCCTTGGAACTTATTCTTCGGTTGGCAACAACATTATATGAATAACTTTTTATTTTGTCATATTTTAAAGTGTTTATTTATCCGTTGTCTCTCATTTACTGCGTATTGCCAATGTTGCTGACGAACAAACATAAACTTGATCTTCTGAAATGAACAACTGGGTTCACTACCGACACTTCCTGCAATGCCTACCTAATAATTGGATTTGAAAGATTTACTGCTAGTCTAGCAGTGCTAGAGATCAGAGGGGATTATAACCCCTAGTGAAATCATGTTCTTCTCGCACAACCGTCTATAACTTGAGGTCACTTATGTCGGAAGCCTACCTCAACGGACTATGCCTGTGGAACATACCCAAAAAGTTGGCCGTCAAAAAGAAAAATCAACTTGTTGAAGAAGTCTTTTTAGTGAAAACCCTAGGCGTTCGATGTTGCAGTAGTAATAATTTTCCAGTAATTCTCAATTAATTACATTCTATATAAATTATAACTTTTATTTGCCCATATTTTTTATATTTGTTTTCCCAACACTGGTCATGCAAAATTACTGCCATATCTTTTCAAAATCAAGGGCTATTTTGTCCAAAAGAAGTTCTCTAACACCTGAGTGCCAGCGTTTACAGCGGGAAACGCTACTAGTGTCCTACGTGCGGTTATATGTATTCGTTATAATAACTAGCAAGAAGCGATAGGTAGTAGCGTGTAATAAGGATACCTACTGTTAACTAATAAGGGTACCAATATCGAAAACATCGAAAATATCGATTTTTCACCCGAAATTGGAGGACTTATTGATGCCGCTCTCAAACATCGACATCGATGTACACATCGATGTTTTCCCTCGATGTCTTAAGAGCGGTTCCAAGGAACCGGTTCTTCGTGTCGATCGAATGCGGTGGATACTATTCCTTTATATTATCCAACCTGCTCATTCGGCTGGCGCCTGCATCTCGGAAGCCGTTTCCCGATGTCCCCCCCGAGTCCCTTCAGTATATTCTGTGACACGATGCGCGTTCGCGACGTTCGTCTGTTGGATCCCGCGGCACTTTACATCGCTACAAGAGGTTTAAAAATCGTGAGTACTTCCTTGCAATGTTATAATTGAGTGGTAACCACTTCTCGAAACCACATAAATCGTAAAATGTCAATGAATATTTTTGTAATATTATATTAAAGTCGAGCTGAAACCTCGAAACAGTTGAGGCTCCTTTCTACATCTGAATGCCCTCTAATTCTTCAAATGAAATTCCTACTTTTGGTTAATGAAAGTCAATAATGAACGTTTGTAAGTGTCCAAGAAAAAAACTCCCTCAAAATGTGTTTTTAATGTTCAAGGTGTGTAGAACCTGAAAAAAAACCGTCTGTCCACCATCCAGAGCTTTCCTCCGAAACTAAGGGACCAAAATAAAATCAAATTTGAGGTAAAAATCACAAATCTCTGGTTGATACCTACTGAATTCCAATCAGCTGTTTCTGTCAATCCTAAAGTGTAAAATCAAATGAGCATCAACATTCAAAAAAACGCTGCAAATTCTTTCACTGGGGTTTATTATTCAATGATTCAAGATTTGAATTTCTACTAAGCTTTGGAGTGTGCGTGTTTCACAGGATAGGGCGATTATTGAATTTCAGGAGGCACACAAAAATGATCAACTGATCAATCCAAATAGGTATTTTGGTTGAGAATAGATTTACGTGCTCTATGCATATCTCCTGAAATTCAATAATCGCTCTATCAGCTGTGAAACACTCACATTCCAAAGCTTTGTAGAAATTCAAATCATGACTCATTGAATAATAAACCCCAGTGAATGAATTTGCAGCGTTTTTTTCAAGAGCGACTAAAATGGGAAAATATTCTACTTGAAAATTTTAAATTTCGTAAGACGGACGTAAGAATGCATATCAGAATGCTTCAACCCGTGTATCGGCTATAAACCCTTTTAGGAGCTCACTCCAGTATCCACATTCACTACATCACTAGATTACTGCGATGGAAAAAAACCCGTTGTTTTTGTTTTGATTGCAGTAACCTAGTGATGTAGTGAATGTGAATGCAAATGTTGGCACTACATCGGGAATGGTTTGAGCTACGGACCTGCGGAGGGGCTCATTCGATTCCTCATGGTATGTTCTTCAAATAGGTAAATATTTAGGCCGATTCGACTTGTTTTGAGGTTTTTAGGGATTTTACAAAACTTTGACAACCCTTAAAGGGCATTTTAAATTAAGCGAGAATGCTGGCTACAGAATTGGGGCGTTGTCGGACCAATATTGATTTTTCCTGAAAATTTCAGATTTTTTGCTCCAGCCGTTTGGTAGAAGTCGTGCGTACGGCGGACGGACGGAAAAATCGTTATTGCAGATTTGGATTCTACACCCTTTGAAACGTAAACCATGAAATTTTCAGGGGGGGGGGGGGTTAACTTTTTTTTTTTTTTTTTTTTTTTTTTCAAGAGCGATTGCAATGGTTTATTATTGAATAATAAACCAAAAATTGGAATATCAAAAACTTATGATACGACACTAATGATTTTCATGTTTGCTGTTGATCTACCATGAATCGAAGGGGCACACTAGGAACTCGCTCAAGAAAAAAGAACCGTCAACACGAATGTGAATGTAAACGTCCTTGCACGTTGTAAAATGTTGCGAATCAATACATAGAGGTTCATTACTTCTGTATTTTAACCCTGTAGAGTGACCCTTCCTATATAAAACACTGATCTGTGTATAATAAACGTAGTCTGTGGTACATTATCTAAACTCGGTGCTTCGCATCTCCCGTATCTTGTAATCGCATTTTAGGTGCCAAAAACAAAAATCATTTATATATCAGCACGGTTGATCAATTAGGAACGGAAGTACCCAAAGGGAAACTGGGATAAAATTCATTCGTGACCATAAATTCAGAACATATCAGTTAAGTTCAGACTTATCTGAACGCAAACTAGGATTTATATTAAATTTAGGTAAATGTGAATAAGCTATACATATATAAAATAAGCTATATATTTTCGCATTGACAGAAAATGAGATTTTTATGTTAGAGTGGGTTTTGTTAATAATTATTGCCCTAGCCCAGGTCATGAAAATATCCAAGAAAAATGTAAGAGAAAGTAGTAGGTAGATATTAATATGAATTTTGCAGAACTCACAAATACATTCAACATGTAAATAATTTACATAATTATTATGAGCGATTCATATCGATATTCATTCTTAACTTCTCTGTGATAAATTCATGCAAGCACTCTTGAATACGAATTTGCTCATCTCAGTAGTAAGGAGTGACGTGATTGAGATCGATTGTTATTGTAATTTTACTACGTACACATATTACAAGTCATTCTATCCCAATCACACGTCGTTAATAGGAGAGTTTTGATTTTCGCGGGATTCCCGCTTCAACTCCGGATCTCTAAAGATAATGACTTAGTGAGAACTGACATTAACTCCGTCACGGGTGAGCAAACGGGAGCCGCGGCGACTGGAAGGTCTGCCGAATGAGTCTTTTTTGATATCGGCGAATTTTCTCAGAACAAGAAGTTGCTCCAATTAAAACATTCTAAAATAATACAATTTCTTCCTGGAAATCCATTTTGACCTGTTCTGAAAGAAGGGTTTGACGCTTTTATATACGATGTATCTCAGTTCAACGGAGCGTGGAGTGATCAAACTTTAGCGAAAATGGATAGTCCTGAAATTTTGACCAACACCAAAGGATGGAATCAAACGGGTGAGATGTTTCAAAAACCTAAATATCCATTATTTGCGAAATAATACCAATTTTGTTATGTTATGCGTGTTCGAGTTTTTCACGGCATAAGTTTCGCATATTTGCGGACAGATGGAACTTAGATTAGGGTTCCATAAGTTTACATTGGTGTTACGGCTGTATTTTCGAACTTCTGACCCGAACTTCTTGCCCGCTTTATTTTATCTCCCCCCACTTTTTACATTTTCCTACGTGTTTTACTTTCGTTCCTTCGCGCTTCCCCCATAATTTCCAATCATTTTCACTCACATACAAATAAAGTGTTCTTTAGAAAAATGTCCAGAATAGAATGTAGAATCCATAACTACCATTAACATAAAATGACGAAAATTCACTCAGCCCGAAGTCCTGAAAGTCCGTTAACCTCACTGGTTCCATTCGTGGGTTTCAACGTCAACGTCGATTCAAGTGTATTGCTCGTTAGTAAGCGCTACTCAGATATCAGCATTTGTTACAGATCAGACACTAGTGTTGTTAGTGTGTATGCAGTTGTATTTATGACGAAGTCTTCAGAACATCAATTCAATATGGACACGCACTAATTACCCGAAAGAACATTGTGACTAATTTATACCTCAGATTACGTTAGATCAGCGATTTGATAAGTCCCTACCAAAGGCACAATAGATACTCTTTATACATCCTAACTCACTCATTCAATTAAAATTCATTGAAATATTCTGAAAACTGTTGAAAGAATGTGTGATTACACAACCACAAGTCCAAATTTCCAGCTGTACAAGGAAGCAATTTGTTCGGAATGTGGATGGTGGTGTTAAGTTAGGACTATTACTGAGGGAGGGAGTCAGGCACCCAGAGCTCGTATAAAAAAAGTGGGGGTCTATGAATGAGGTTCTTGTGTTTGAATTCCTCTCAGTTCTCAGTTTGAATTTCTCTTTCTCAGGATGGTGGTCGACCAGCGAATCTAAAGAGAACTCAACTCGTGGTTGTCACTCTCCTTTGTATTTTGATGTGAAATTGAAGCGAATTTTGTTGTTGACTGCACCGAAAGGCCGGTGCCTCTCGTGGCGAATGCCAAATGGGCTTAGCCATTAATCACTCTTACCGACGTCCAACTAACGTCTCGAACTAGTAAGCAGTCTGGTGGGGTGCTGTCACTCATATGCAAGTCGGAGGGATATCTTTGGAGAGAGAGAGAGAGAGAGAGAGAGAGAGAGAGAGAGAGAGAGAGAGAGAGAGATGTGAGAGAGAGAGAGAGAGAGATCAGGGAGATTTATTGATCTGTACAATTTAAGCCCCACTCGTGCGATTATAAAGATATTCTATAAACACAACTTGTAAATATACATTATATATATATGTGTGTGTGTAAAAATTAAGTTGTAGCCTTGGGTATCGCTATGAGCTAACAAAACTTATTCATAAAAGTAGTATGTAATAGATTCAATTATAAACCTTTAGTCAGGGTAAAGATTTATCATTTTCATGGAACGATGTTAAGTACGAAACCGTACTGCAAAGACTATATTTTGTGCCTCCCATTAAGGCATTTTAGTTTACCACTGACTACATATAAAAATTGTCGACCAGTGATCAGCTACAAAGGCTGTCGATTGCAGAAGTAGTAAACCTAGGTCTAATAACTGCCAGCATTTTTTCCATAAGGTCGTAGCAGGAGGGGCTAGAGCTGTTCCCAACCGGTGTAGGTTTTTAAAGCCGAGTTTTTCCTCATCGAGTCCTTTTCAAGGTGTCATAACGAGCTCGGCCTTTCTCCGGCTGCTCGTACAAGAGAAGACCTACTTCATCCCTGAGGTCGCTCCGCACCTTCCTCCATCAAGATGTCGTGGGAAAACTGGAGATATTGTTCCCACATTAACGGTCATCACCTTTTCATAACTTCATTCAGGGCATCATAAACACGTAACAAAGATTTCTTATTGTCACAACGTGAGAAATACACTCACAAGTAATTACACCTTCTGTGGTGCCTTTCCAAAAAATCAGTTCATTACACTGATCAAAAAATTTTATAATAACGTGAAATATGACGATCTTAGTCCTACTATCGAAGAGCGCTCTGGACCATCTTAACAAAATGCTGAATTAATACTTTGAAAGCCAGTTCAAGTCCCTGATCAGTTCAGATCTGTAAAGCCTTGTAGTGCACTACGACTTCCCACCCGACCCCTACAATCCCTACGATCCCTGCTTAGAACCCATGACTGAAGGCAAGCACTCCCAGCAACGGGTACGCACCAAGAAAGCGGTGAACACCTTCCAGCACCCTCATAATGTACGTAGTGCAGTCTTCTCTTTTGCCTTTGGCCGGGAGGAATGGACGATGATTCAGCTTCAGAAATGAGCCTCTTAATTTCCCAACCAAAGGCGAGCTTTTACTCGGGTGGTCCGAGACCCTTGTCCATAAGGTCTACTGAGTGTAAATTTCTCTGGACAATGGTTATAAAGATTCTTACAAAACTGATATCGAAATACCAAAAATGTGGCAATATGCTGTATATCAGCACCCCACCAAAAGACCAACTGAAATTTAACACAGCAAAATAAAAAACCTACCTATACCTCACTTGTTCGTAAATTTATAACAAAAGTTATAATGAATCCGATTTGTAAAGGAACTCATGACAAGATTATGACTTCGCAATTATTTTTGCTGATTCGATTGTCACTATTTAGCGTGCGACTTCTAGATACAAGGACATTCATTTTAGTGGAAGAGCATTCTTTATTGTTGGGGTTGAGATAGAGGAATGAAAATGCCTGTTGAAAAAGCAGTCAAATTTAATTCAAATTATTGATTTTAACATGTATCATGTTTTACAGCTGGCTTATGTGTTCGAAAATTAAGCGCGAGCTGTCATTTTCTTAGCGACTGTAGCCAATTTTTACCGTTTTTATACTCTGAAGCTACAATTTGATATGTGGACTGCTTACGACTTATGCCTGACGGAGCGTAGGCCCTGGATCAGCTGAGAGTCTCCTAAAGCAAATTTCTGTGATATTTACACATTTAGTATGTAGAGTTCTTAGGACTCTCGCCTGACGATCCATAGGCCTCGGATCAGGATATTGAGGGGGGGTTTCGACTTTCCAAAAACTTGGTTTACCGTTCCCCATTTTTTTAATGCTGCAAAATTCAGTAAGTTAATGGTTTTTTTAAATTCAATTTTACTTTTTGAAATCTGGAAGAGAGGAGAGGATGATTCAAAACCGTGTTTCTAAAACTAAAAAATTAATGGGGGGAGGGGGTAGTAATGAAGAGCACCCGAAATTGCCAATGACTTTTCTCTCCAATTGTTTTGACACTGCCTGTATAATGAATTGCTAATATCTTCCCTATTTACTACGAAGTTTAGTGTTTCCTTCCATACTGATGTAATAATGGAGTGAACCTCCAGAAAATTCCTCCAAAAATCCTTCGTTAGGTTCCAGGGAAACCTATTTACTGGTAAAGGTAGGTTAGGTTGTTACCCACCTGGCCGGCCAGGTTTACATCGCCGCCAGCCCGTGGCCAACCGGAGAGAAGAGTTGAAGGTTAGAGGAAAAAACAGCTATAAATTCAGCCTGCGGTTTTTCGTCACCTTCTTCCTCCAAGATAACAAAACCAATGTATTCAACAATACCTTTTTTTCAGGAGTTTCATTTTCGGATTTCCAACAGATTTTTCCGCTAACGATTTCACAATTGAAAAGAAAAACTACGTAAACGGAAGTACCCCCCCCCCCCCCCCCCCCAAAAGGCCGCCGATGGTTGATGTTGAAAGCTTTGTTCATTGTTACTTTTCTCATCGTTCCGACTGCTCTACTAGCGTTCTGTAATTATAAATGATTGAACGAGCCTGGGAGTGTTTACCTGTTGTGTAAATAAAAAGTGCTTTCGTAGAAAGCCAATGTGGAATATAAATGATTTACTGTTAGAAAGATTCAGGGAGGTTCAAGTGTTTTCTTCTTTGATACCTTCATAAGAAACAAAACGTGACAAATTATTACAAAAGGGTTTATTACTTCTGTATTAAATTGCCCTCCTGCGCGAATCACTGGTCTACAGATAAATACCTGTGCAACAGAATCAATGGGACGTCATAACTATACCTTTATGCGTTAGTTTTTGTTAGATTCGGTTTCATTATATCAATCCATATTACTCCTAATTTTTCGTTGATCAGGAAGTTGTACATTTGTTTGTATATATTTTTTTATATATATATCTATCTATAAGACTTGTAGTAGTGGGTCTTCAGGTCAGTGGAACCATTTTCATGTTTATGTGGTCATATATTCGATTTATTTATAAATCTTCTTCAGGGCTGCATCAACAAGGAGTATGGTGAATAAGTTTACATGTTACACGGATACAATTTTTGTGTATTAGATCCCCCATGTATGAGAACCAATCCCAAGGTGACGGTAAGACGAAGTTAACGGGTGATTTGGAATTCCAAGGTGTTCCTAAGCAAGTGAGCTCATAAAGAGGGTACGAGGAGGAATTCCAAGTCCCCCTCCTACGTGGATCACAACCAGAACTGGACTGTGCAACCAAAGACCATGCTCCCTATCTAAACTGGGAACACACGCCATACAACTGAAATTTAACGAGATATAATAAAACTACGGGAATACGAATGTTTCCTTATGTTCTCTTCAATTGAATTGAAACTTCAACTTCACTAGCCACGCGGTCCCCCCGAACTTATCCTGTATCCACCGTGCGAGGCAACTCGCTTCGGATGCCTGAGGACATCTGCCTCGGGTATAGGCATACGCTGTACAGTCAAAATGATCGATGCGAGCACGCGAATCATCGATTTAATGGGGATATCGACAGTAAACGTCCATCATACCGGAACAGCGCGCGAATTGCTGCCTCTGCTGTTATAGTGATTGGGACGATTTTAAAACTTAAACAAAAAAAGGGACGAAAGCCACGTTGGTGGGTGAAAAAATATACCAAAACCGTTCAGAATATGGTAACAGGCTCCTTGAAGGTACCTCACACCACCTACGTTCTTGTTTGTTTTTATTAAAATATTGGGGAAGTTTTGAGTATCATAAAATACATTTCGTTTCGTAAAATTTAGCGATTTCAAATACCGCATCACTCTGCGTGATGATGCCCGATGTCTCGAATGACCTACTGTTAGGTACTTGAATAAAGTCAACGCCCTTTCTCATTTGGGGAGTTCCTATAAACATTGCAAACTAATAGTAAGCAAATCACAGTTCTACCTTTCAAACATCGTTATATGATTATTCATAGTGGCTTCATAATAGTATATAGGTAATAAGGGGGATCTACATAACTATTTATTGCAATACTTGTGAGGGTGCACCCATAACTTTTTGTATTTTCTGTTTCAGTCTAGCGAACCTAGTCATCTTGGAGAGAGTAAAATGGCTGCCTTCGAGGATTTGCAGAAAAAGCTGAGATCATATGAAGATGAAATATATAAACTAAAAGCTGCTAATTCCGACGTGAGTTCCGAAATTGTTTACGAGTATTATATTTTTCATCGAACTTACTTGAAATTGTGGCGGTGGTCTCTCTGAAAATAGGTAAAAAATAACATTAGGCAAGTTGGATGCAGCATATAGTTTCCTCATCTAGGTAAAATGAATATATAGATCTTTCGAAACGTTTTACATAATCTCGAAAGATGGTGAATATGAGTGATAGGACCTTGTTGAAATCCATGCGATGAGACTGTCCTTCCCTGACTACCCTGGAAATTTGAGCGTGATGAGCCCACTAGAACCCGAAAAAATTATGCTTCTTGGATTTTACGTTTGGGCATGCGCCGAGTGGTGTGTTGATTATTGAGCGATGGGACCATGTACAGCCTAACCCACTTATTTTCTGGGAATTGCATCAAAATCTGATGAAAACTCTCTAAGTTGGGCTAGTTACAAGGATTTCATCTGTGCATGCGCGAAAAGGTCAGTGAGAACAGAAACTGTGCTCGTTAAATTCGGGTAACATCGTTATACCAATGCACAGTGATTTTTTCGACATATTTTCTGGAGTCGATCTTTAACGATTTTAGATGGTACCTAATAAACCAAAAGCAAGTCATCCGTGATTAGGGTGCGACGGGTTTGCAAATAACATCTTCAGACTGGGTTATTCAGTGGAGCCGCAATCTATCTGCTATTCTGAAGAAAATCATTCACATAACCCTCACAGTGGCCTCCCCGTTATGATGCATTATTACCAATAAGTTCAATATTGTTAACCCAGGAAACCCTGAGTTTGAAAAGCGCTCCCAACCAATTCAGTTCAATGTAGCGGATCCTTAATTAATTTAAGGTTATTAATTAAAGCAATCTTTACTAACGTTCAAAAACCAAAATTAGGATGGGAAACCGAAAAAAATGCGAGTACCCCTGACTGATCGGACCAAACTGTAGCTGATATGACGAAAAACAGGTGATTTTTGCAATCTAACTTGTCTGGAAAGAATGCTTAAGGGGAAGCACATCCAGCACCTTCCCTGGCCATATCCCAGTTTTGAAGAAGTGAGTTAACCGGGGAGGCTTGAAAATCTGCCAGGAGAAATGATGTCACCGAAGTTGAATAGGTTATGGCCTTTAACTACCTACTCGTCAAGCCGCCTCACTAGACTCTGGACTTCCTTATTCGTTTCGGGGAATCCCTTATCTGGTCGACCCATAATTAGGCTGTAGATTGACTACAAGATACCAAGTTTCAGAAGGTGACTTCACGTCCGCTGTACGAAAATATCCTACTATTCGGTACGACAGAGTTGCGGAGCAGCTTCGAATCTTCCCGGATCTTCCCATCAACGGGACGTTCCATCGTGTTCTGTTTCGATTAGATTAGAGTTTCCTCTACAAGAGTTTCATGTGTGTAAACCTGGCCACTACTCCGCCCAGTGCAACCGGAAAGTTACGAACTCAGTACACGCACAATTCCTATTAGCTGGAATTTTTCATTTTTGATTGATGACGGACGGGTGTGAAACACAAGTTGAAAGACATGGACGCTGAATGGCTGATTTTGCTTGTGGAATAAAATCACTGCACTTCTCGAGTTTTGAGTAGATGTTTTTAGGATGTATCAAAAAAGTTGCAGTCTTGCCTAAAGCTTTGACTAAGCTAATTTTCCATAATAATAATCGTATCTGTTGTTGTTAAATTGAGTGAAAATTTGAGCAATTTTAGGTTTGGCGTTAATGCAAAGTTTTTTATCTCTATCCTATCGAGAGTTATCGTCCAAAATGACACATGCAAATACATTCATATAAAGAAGCGTTAAAACCCAGGAATCATTTCAGAATGCTAAAAAAACAGATTTCGGTAAAGAATTTTGCGAAACATTACATTGCGAAACATCACTGTTTACCAAATGTAATAATATATCTGTTCATATGATACATTGATGGTCGGGATTGTGGCCAAAGAACAAACTCTTTTAAAATTAAGAGCACTGAATTAAAATGGAAAATATAGAAATCACATCACGAAACAGCTGGCTGAGGCTGGAAACAGAGCTGGTAACAGTTGAGAACTGAATGACTAATGAAGCAGTGATGTACAGTGCTTACAGTGAACTATAACGGAAGGGTTGGAAACATAGAATGATTATTATTTCACCCTTGACGCGTCACAGTCGAAGAGTCAGTCTAGAGAAGTCTACCGGTGGTGGCCTGTTGAGAATCTGTTGTTATTGAGCAATCAAAGATAATTGTTGACAGTCAGTTACCGTGACCATAGTGGGAGTTGTTGTCCTGAATTGTTATTCTAAATCAAGTTCTTGTTATTATACCTATCTAAGGTTCATAAGAAGTGCCTAATTATGACGCCCATAACAATGGATGATTTCTCGAACCCTGCATACGTCAGATGTCGCTCTCGTCAGAGTGCATTCTAGTTTTTAGACAATTTTAAATGTAGTCGTACAGATAGAAATCCCTTGAATTATTTGAGTTTTTTTTAAATTAAAAATTGGGGAAATTAACAAAACCTAAAGCCATTAATATCTGCCCTTAAGTCAGGTAGTAGATGGGGGGAATCATTCCTATGTTTCAGAAAGGAAGACTCTCAGATTCTTCGTACATTCCTTTGGCTGATTCTAGAATTCTGCCGATAACACAGATTGCACCCTTCGGTGTCATGGATGCCTTATTCATGAATTTTAGTTGGGAACTTTCTTGAATGCTCGAGAACAACGGGCGTGCTCAGGCAGTGTGAACGGGAGCTCTTTACCAACAGCGCCCGTTTTATGTAAATTAGCCTTTAGAAATCAGAATCTTCTAAATCCAAGTCGGAACAAATTGTTTTCGAATTGTGTTCGGAAAAACTTTGAGCTTAAAATGAAATACCCTTCGTAAGAGAATGCTGATGGTTGGAGCAATTTGGGATTTTGTTTGATGTTCAAATCTCACGTCAGGTGGGCAATATTGCTTTCCCACTAGTTGTAGTAGTGTAATAGTTGAAACTGTTTTTAGCTGAGTGAGCATTGTCGCTTGAGATGCTTCTACCTTCGCCGCACGGTTTGGTCATCATTTGGCAACGGAATTCACTAGATGAGTCAGAGATGTGTCTAGTCACTACAAATTTACTCCGCAGGGTATTTCACAGCCGGTGAACTCAACGAATTTACGCTGGTCAATAAATTGCTTACTTGTGAATGGCACGTGGAACCACTTAGAGCGTGACTGGCTAGGATTTGAAATTGGAAGGATCGGTTGAAACCATTTTAACAGCACGGGGAATAAAAACGGAGTAAGATAGAACGTTGTCTATACTTCCACGAAAGTAAAGAGTTACACAGTTGGATCGATTTCGACGGTTAGGTCATCATCAGTATCACACATGAACTTGATGAAGTTCATCAACGTTCTATGTTACTCCGTTTTAATTGAAATGGGTTTCCACAACTTCGTCGCGAGTGACCTTCCGTAACACGGGGAAGGTAACGGGGAAAACGCTGCAAATATTACACAACGGTTGGTGTCCAGGGTGATCAGATTTCAGAACAATTCACACAAAAATAACACAATAATCTCAATTTAAAAACTTTTTTTAATAGTCCATGTTGATCGATAAAACTTGTTTGTCCGAGCCCACCCCAAACGTTTCTGTGTCATTTAAGTCGGAGCGTGACTTCCATTCAAGGAAGCCGTTTTATGTGTCATTGATCCGTATAATTTCATCTTGTACACTGAGTAAAAAGTGTTTCCGTATACCCTCCTTGCTTTTGCGTTTGCTTGACAAACGTTGTGAAAGGGGACACTAATTGTAAGAATGTGTCTCAGAGGATGTATGAATGAATTAATGAATAAATGAAAACATACTGTATTTTGCACCCTTTCGGTGCGTTACAGCCTGTAACTTACCGGGGGGGTGTCATTCGACCTGCAATTATTCATAATTCAAGTCAATTTACCAAGATGAATTTAACGACAGTTAAACTGAGAACATACTATTGTCCGCTATTCAATTTTCCTGGTCTTCAAACAAATATTATATTACATCTGCTGCAGTTACGAAACTTTTATTTTATTTAGATTAAGGAGAAAGAAATACATCTCAACGAATTCTGATAAATTTTTATCTTTCAATCATTACAGCAACACAAGAAAAAAAAACGAGAATTATAACAATGCATAATATGCATTTTTTACTCAATTACATTATTAAGGTTGCTTTGACCTACTCAGTTTGCCGGCTTTTCGACAACCGATCCCCACCTTCCTCCGACCGAATATCAAATAGTCAACCACTTCTATCGTTTTGAAACGGCAAATCCCTGACAACGCTGCTCGAGAAAATATCTCTACAATTAAAGAAGAAAAAAAAAACAGATCAAGTCATGAGCTACTCGTTCCGTAAAAATGATCTAATCTTCAGGGTCGTTATGGTATAATAATAAAAATAATTTATTTTTCCGACCTTGTCAAAGTTTAAAAATTTGGCGTGAAAGTTAGTCTCGGTCGTATCCTGCAGATTTTTTCCGAGATATCTATTCCTAACCGACTGGTATTGAGGGCACACTATCAAAAAATGGTATAGAGATTCATATTCTTGCAGACCGCAGACTGAGCACTGCTCTATCTAACTCCATGAGTAGGTACCTATCTTATACCCCTTACGTAAAATCTCAACATGCCGTTCTTTGCCATTCGCAACGGGCAAAAAACTCTCGTTTTTATTATTGAAGGCAGCGAAAGTCAGCTCTCTATTCGAAGAATAAAAACAATTGTATGAGGAACCATCCATTCTGAGCGGATCGGCATTTCTATACTTCGTTTCGTGGGCCTCTTTTGGGGATATTGCTATTTTGGGATATTGCTTGCTACTAATTTTGTGTCCTTCATCTCCCATAACCCAAAACACGTAATAACCAGTCCAAATTGCCAACATACGTATTAGAATTCGTTTTTATGAGGACAAAAAAGGGTTCATACAGTCCGAAGACAGCAAAAACCAAGCTCAAAAAAATTGATTAATAGCTAGGGGCCCCTTATTTTTGCTTGATAACTGGACTTCATTGAATTGACGAACTTCTGAGTCACTCGTGCAACATCACTTACATTACCATAACTATAACAATATACTACTCGTAAAATACCAATAACGAATCATGAAAATCGTTGAAGGCTAATATTGACAAAATTTGTCATGCACATACATCCACTGACACAAACATACACCTAGTTTTTTCACGTCTTAGTCTGAAAAGGGCGGTTGATTAAAATGTTCACAATGTGATACGTTTCTGGTTTATTGTTTCCAATAATGAACCTTTGTAAGTGACCAATACAAAAGAAGTTTCAAGATGCGTAGAATCCGAAAATCAAATTGAAAAATTGTCTGACCTCTGACGGCAGCTCTTCTCGGAAACTACTGTTCCCAAGTTTACATCATTTGGCCCAAACATTCTACATCGGACCGGGATGTGCTAGTAATTTGGGTGTTTGATCTTCCTAAGGGATAATATTCTAGGGTGGAACAATTTTAAATTAAAACAATTTTTAATGTAAGAGGGTAGTTTGTAGGAGAGATGGGTGACTTTACAGGAGCCATGAGTGAGATAAAATCTCATCTGTTCACCGCCGGATGTTGAAATTGGTTAGGGAGCCTCTCTAGGACATCAAGGGACGGATGAAACGATTAGCGTGGCTCTTGAAACATGCTCCGCGAACCAGCAGAGCTTAAGCTGGAGAGCATTTCGTTAACAAATGTGCCAGTGGTTCACGAAGGTTCATGATGGGTCACCAAGCGACGAATAATGCTCGAAATTGGTTCTGTGAAATTCAACTTCCTCGTATCACCGTTGTGGAATTTCCCTAGCTGTACTTGAACATTTCTCTGTATTCTGCGTCACTTCCCTTTCGTTCTCGAGTTCATTGACTGCTTTCTTTTCGACGTTTCTTTAAAGTCTTCTTACATCTCCTTTCGAAAATTTGGTTTTGCTTACGCTAACTCCGTCAGCGTTTTTTATTCTTCATGCCCATATTCGTATTCATGTTTTTGGATTTCAAGAATTTCATTCGCATGCATATTTCTGCCGTTTTAATTTGAATGTTCCGTCTCGTTTACGAAAAAATTTTTGTCATTTTCCCCGTTATCGCAAGCTTGGCCCATCAGCTAGCAGGGAGGAAGGGGAGATGCCCCAAGCTGACTTCTAGGTTTTGTGCCTTTGGCCCGTGACCCAATCACGGAGTTAGTGAATTTATAAATAGTGAGGTGACTCATTCTCTCAGCAGCCCCTAGCGGTTTCCGCTGTATTTTTACGCTTTCTAATTCGGGTCGCTAAAGTATTTGTCATCAGTTAAGTAGCTTTTTGGTCTTCTTTCAGGCACGTGGGACAAAGCGAGAATGGACGTTTCTAAGCGACTGATGCAGAGGACGAACGTCCAGTGGTGTTTTCAGGATGCTATGTCGATTCAAAGAGATCACATGAAGGTTTTTGTTTCCAATCTTTGACAAGGGAGAGATGGATTGTTGTAGTTACCCCTTCCAAGGTCTGAATTGGAACTAATAAATCCGAAATGATACTTAAAAAACTCAAAAAATTGTTTGCCATAAGTAATGTTAATAGTTAACAATTGCTTTGTACACAAAATTGCTTGTGCACAACTTCAATCACCCAAGGCCATCTTAGGTGCACATGAGTATGTAGGTTCAGTTCACAAAAGACTTGTCTCTGACAAACAGGACGCCACTAACGTGACTACACCATATCCGTCGCATCAACGATTTCTGGAAGGCGCGTCACAGAAAAAAACCTGCTTGAGCTCGTGGGTCCAGTGAATCATGCGTGAGCCGCCTTTTGAGGCGTGGGAGTAAGAAATGATTCCGATCTTTCTTTTGTTGAAAAATCAAGCAGGAAAGAAGAGTGGAATGGACAGCACTCCGATTGGTACATCCCAAAAATGCTTTAAATATCACTTAAAATGACAAAAAACCGTCAAAAACCTTTCATTTGATTTGCAGGTCATTCGAATCTTAGTATATTCATTGTTGTTCCCGGGTGGTATTGCGAAATCAATAACTATCTTCACTATTTGATTCATTGTTGAAAAACACCCCACGCCTACAGATTTATTTATTAAAAAACCCCAGCAATTAAATAACTCGACAACATTTTACTAAATGGATCAGTTTTTGGGCTTGAATTAGGTGACCTCTTACGACGAAGCTAAAACATTATCTTTCAATCTCCCTGTTTCAGTCTCCTCCCAGGTTTTCTATAATAAGTCAATTTGAGAATGTTGATGCTTTTTATGCGTATATTACAGGTAGTTTGCTGATCACCTAATTGCTTGCCCTAATTGATTTGTTTCGAAATTCTCAGACTGGGATTTGAAATCCATATGTATGTGTTTCACAGCGTTGTCGACGCATTCTTCCGAGAAAGGGAAGGGGACTGTCGATTAGACCAATCATCTTTTGATCAAGTGTAAACACACAAATATAGTAGGAATCCCCATGAGGTTTAATCGTCAGTTTCTCGGTAAGGGATCTTACAAACAGGACGTGCGAACTGTGATGTAAGCGATGTGGCGTCACCGATTTCGGGAAGACGGCTCGCTGGTAAAAACCGCTACTGTCGCGATCCTGAGATCTTTCAGAACGCCCGAGACTTTATGACGTAGATAGTAGTTACGACGTCAGATTGGTGGCGTCACATCGTATTTACAATCGTTTGTGATAGTATACGATGATCGTATTTAGTACCATTCTATAGTCACTGTACTTGTGTTGCTTCAGAGTCTACCTACAAGTAGCGGAAGCTTTGTTTTCACTTTCGGGATGCACTGGAAAAATTTTTTCTCCGAAATCAAAATTTCCGAACCCATTTTGCATCTTAGACCGTTCTAAATTACGTTCGTTTAGTATCTTTCTTTCGTATTCTTTCTTCTTACTGTTAGTATGTTTGTGAGAGTGTCCTCAGTCAGATGGTTCTCTATGAGTTTCATTGCGCTTATGTCAAGATATTAGCCTGCGCATGCGTCAAAATGGAATCCACCAACCATCATTTTTAGGGGTCCTGAATTTTGAAGGTAGAACAAGAAGAACAATAAAAAAAATATATACAAAAATATAAATACCGCGACTGATCTTCAATACATGTCGACGAACCCATTGAAGACGCTGATGTAAGCTTGATCGTGTCCCTCGCCATTTCCCGTGAATCAATGTAACACGCTTACATACTTCATCTTTTGGGGTACCTAAAACATTTCAGAAGATCTTCGTTCATGTCGACTGGACGATGAAGCTTGCGCCACCCCAAACTTGGCACATGTTTAGAAGTTTGAGCATTTCAGGGGCAAAGATAATGTTAGCTTTAGTTTCTATAGTGCTAACAAACGAATCTATGGATTTAAAAAAATTGCTCCCTAGTCTACCTGTTGGTAGACCAAAGCTTTGTTTTTACTTTCGAGAGATGACAAATTTTTATTCTACAAAATCAAATTTTGTCACTTGCTCTGTAAGTGTCAGACCATTTTGAACAACTTTTATTCGTGCCCGGTAGTGTGTCTGTTGTGTATCCGCAAGTAACAAGCCTGAGATGGGTAGTTTTTTAAATTTTAAAATCGGAAGGAAATTGTGTCAATGATGATTAATGATATTTTCGAGGAATGGGAGATAATTTATAGATGGTCCTCTATGAATAATTCATTGTAATTACAATTAAATTAATTATCACAACGCTCAAAAATTGACACGTCACCCTGCGAATGCGCAAACGTAAAATCCTTTTCTCATGTTCTAGCTGTCCCACCTTACTTTGTTCTTGTATATTTGATGTTCAAGATTACATAATAAAGAACTATAATTATTTACAATTTTTATTGATCTAAGCTTTCATTTTGTCGATGTTATGAACATAAGTGCCACTGTCGAGTTTATGGACTTTGTGTGTGAATGTGTGTGTTCTTATCGATTAGCTTATTTTAATGCCATTCAAATACGTCTTTCAGTACAAATTCGCACAGAAATACCTATAACCATATAATCGATGTGGCAGCACCTTTCAAAGCTCCTCATTCAGCACAAGCATTATTAATGCAATCTAATTTGAATTGATTTTCCTCTTCTATTAATTATAGAGCGTTTATAAATAGGTAGATTGTTGCCAAAGCGTCCGATAAGTGTCTCCTTGCGTCACGGAATGATGCGCTTGGTGACTGATTCACTCCCCACCTGTTATCTTAGAACTGTTTTGTATTCAACAACACGGTCCCAAGATCGAGTTCTGTCCGAACTCCCAATGCGTCAGCCTTACCAACTAAACAGAGCGTGCCTCTGGGATTGGCTTTCTATTCATAGACTACCCGCCCTGACTAGAAAAGTCTGTTATGAGTCTAAACATTTCAGATGCAGTTGATACCGTAATGAAATAAACATCTGCCAAGTTCGGTAGGGTTCCTAATTTATCAAAAATCGTTTGGTTAAAAATATGATCTTAATGAATTCAGTGCTCCTCCAAGAATCGATGTTTACTTCAGTTTGATTCTCAATAGAATTCATGCAACTGGTCAAATACCCCTCTGACTTGTGTGCTTGAATAAATCTATATTGCCTCAGTCATCCTACAACTTGTTGGTTTTAGCACACTCATCAAATTCCCTTTTAAACAAGTGTGAACCGTCAAATTTGGATAGGATCACCTGTTAGCTTGTTGTCAACATGAAACTATGATGAACATTGATTTCTAATACATACCCCTCCGTTTCCACTCCCTATAGAAAAAACGAAATTCCCGGGGTTCGTTGCACAACTAGACTTGAACTAGGGGCGAACAAAACAAAAGAGGTTTTTAAACCAATAAAATCATGAACGCTGAAATAACGATCTATCACTAATACCCCCTCAACTCACCCCATTCGAAATGAAAATTGAATGAGCTGAAATATTTTTAAATACTAAATCAAAATCTTAATTGAACAAAAAAATAATAACAAGAATCCGTCGAGAATTCTCGGTTGAGCCAAATTTCCCAGGTTATTTTGCTTAACTAGACTAATGTTGGGTTCGAAAGAAATGAGAATCCTGAAAGTCCGATTAGAATTATAGTTTGAGTAGGTAGTGTCAATAAAAATTTCCCGACAAAAATACGTTTTTTCGGAAACAACCATTTATTGGATGCAGATAACATTGATCTACCTGCAAATGTCTATTGTTCATTCTTTTCAAATGGTCTAAGCGTGGGCACACAGAACCACATTATTGTTTTAAATAGCTGACCTTCTGAGAGAGTGCCTACCTATCATTCCACGTCCATTCTAATCTCAGATAACAGGCCATTCGATGACTACTACTTAAGGCTTTTAAAATGATAAGGGACTTTTCATCCTCGAGATAAATTTTATTACGTTGGAATTTCATCTGATTAACTGTGACAGTCTTTCAAAAGTGGAATAATCGCAATCTAGCAATCAACCTTTTACATTCAATTAACAGGCAATCATTAACAACGATTGTGTCATAAGTTATTTCTTTCCTGTATTAAATAATAACTGTAGTCATATGACAAACGCCTTTGCTTACGGTTTCCTGTTTCGATTAGGATTAAGCAACACCCTAATGCCTCTTGATATCTTCTTTATATTCTAATTGTTTCCCAAATGTCATGAGTCAAGTCGCTTTATCGGATTTGGGAACTAGATTGAGAGGGCTTCGAATTGACCAACCCTGCATAGTTAACGTTGTTGTTGGTGAATTTCAGTTCATAATAAACAAAGTTCATTTCTAAACAAAGCAAGTGCGTACCATGGTCCACCTAGAAATCGACCTATGTATTGTGATATCCTGTCTGCAACGGCTTCAAAGAGCAGAAAGTTTGGAATTCAAATTGTTTCTCTACAGATGAAGCATCGAACCTAAATAACTGGCTTTTAATCCTGGAATGCCAATATGGAGTGAATTCAACTTCTCCTTCGATGTAAAGAGATATTTAAAGCGTTTTGTTGACAGCTACGACGCTGCCAATCCAGCTAGTCATTCTGAATTAGTGACCCGACGATGGGTCAATTCATTTGAAGCGCCTTCTGCGTTTGGTTTCCGAAAGTAATGAGATTGAGAAATACTCCATGTTAACAATAGGATTCATTAGATAAAGTCAAATTTACACTAATGGTTCCTGACCCAGAACTAATCGACGTATGTATTGCTTGGAATGATAAATAAACAATTTTTTATTTTATCCATTCAGATACGAATTGAGAAGTGCTTTATACTACGCTACTGTTGTTTTACTGTGCTTCATTGCTATTGTTCTATTGAATCAATGATTTCAACAGTTCATTACCGGGAAATTTCTTTCATAGCTTGCTTTTCATTAATTTTCTATCCATAAGAAACAAATTACCAGGCTTGAGTAGAAAATACGAGTTATAGAAAATTGAGATATAGATAAAATACTCGTACTCCTTGTTGGCCTATTTCGTATAGTTCAGCAATCTACCATGTTAAATGCCTCCGTAAATCCCGGAGTTTAACCCTTTATCTCATATACTTACACACAATGCGTCGGTAGTCACTTACAATGTCTGTCATTACAACATACTCTCCAATTGTTTTCTTTGCACACTCAGCATGGTCGTATGAAAGAATTTCCAAAATTATCGCATCACAGTCAGTGAAAATGTAAGCACTTTTCCTGCAACAAAAAATACTGTCAATATTAGGTACTGCGTTATAATTTGAATTTTTAGCATTTTTATTCATTTTTTTGTCCATTTTAAAGAAAGTTTAACGAACTTATTCTACCGAATAGGATGCTCGAATTTTTTAAAGCAAGAACGAAGCCAATGCTTCAGAGACCCTAGAATGATACATTCATACATGCATTTAAAATCCAAGAATCGATAAAAATCCAAGGATTGCATTGCAATAGCTTTATTACCTATCTGTTTATTACCGATTGCAATAGCTTTATTACCGGTATCCATGAAAATTCTCCAAAACAAGAGCTGAATTGAATGTGAAAACGGCAGTGCTGAAGAGGAAAAAGTTGTATTAAATGGGGAAAACGTTGAATTATATGGTTCTTCCAGATATTCTTACATAGAGGAGAGATATCGCATTTCACTCTAAATCTCTTTCGTGTGGAGTGTCCATAATCGATCACCAGTCAATGTTACCATTTGCAATTAAAAAGCAACCTTCAAGTAACACTTATTAGTACGTAGATAATTATGGCAAGTAACAACTTTCAATTTTACTTTCATAATTGTTTTGTATTTCATGATTCTAGTCAATCATTTATTGATGAAGTAGTTGCTTAATTTTAGCATCATAGGTAGGTATATAATGTTTCATGTACGTGAATCACAAATTAAAACTACCTCGTGTTTTAGGTATTTAACTTTGAAACATCCTACAGTGCAGCCAATAGTCTAAAGTCAAAAATCACAACATTTCTGTTACTTGAACTATTTCGGTGGGTTTTGACTATATTTCGGTTTCTTATTTACCTCGTCGATTTTTCTTCTTTCAGTTGAATACGGTGAATAAAAGATGGCACACCTACAACGCTGATATGCAAACGTTCGTCGACAAGCTGCAAAACACGATACGAGACCAACAGGAGCAAATCAACAACATGGGGACATCTTTATTCGCATCACATCCAACTATTGTAAGTTTTTTTTGTAAATACAAGACTTGTATATACTTAGTATATTACGAACTAACATATCGTGGGAGTACATGGAAAAGTCACTAAGTCCGTTTTTTGTTCGAAACTTAATTCATTGCTTGACCAAGACCAATTGTTGACTGGTACGCAAAGCTCTAAGTACTATTGAAAGATCATAATTATTATAATAATAGATCACACACATTTTTCGCCAAGTCCAGAAAACCAACTTTTCCGACAGCAAAAATCCACTAAGTACAGTGGATTTTCCCACACCTGGACGGTGAATTTATAACCTAATCGTGAATTTATAAACTAATCACCAAAATAATAGTGAGAAAATTCAACCCAGTGTGAAAACGCTGTGAATTATTACACAAAGGTTTATCATTTCTGTATTAGATAGCGCCCTTCTAGGTACATCACTTATATATAGGTCATAAGTATCGATTTTCATTGCCGGAAAATAAGGTTTTTCAAATGTGGTTATTCGAGGTTCTTACTGACAAAGTTAGTGGGATGACATTGTCGAAAAATTGACAGGGATAGGTTTCCGATCGGTAATAATTCGTCCAAAGCAAATAAACGCAATTTCTGGACCGAAAAGTGACTCAACAAACCTCACAATGGCTCGAACGATCCCACATTATTCAAAACGTTGTGAACCCCATTTGTAAGAGTTCGTAGCGTTTTTGTTTAAAGATGGATTTCAATCATATCGTCGAATCCACATCATGTTATGTCGTACTAATCGATCCACTGGCATTGAACGATCGAAGTGCCTCAACAAATTTTTATTGGAATGTTTTCAATTGCTAACCAAAGTACTTAAGTGAAACAGTTAGGTAAGCCATGTTTCTCCGATTAAAATGTTATGGTAGTTACTTGCAGTTACTAGTTAAACGTTGAATTCTAACATTGACATGTGATGCCTAATTGTGGTTGTAGTCCTTAATTTCCTTTTTTAGTAGGTACGAATCATGTGTTATTTGAATATTACATGTTGGAGCTTCTACGTAATCGCTCATTAATGCTGATACTCGTTAGTTTTGCTTTGTCTATGAAAAACGCTCAAATTGAAGCGTCAACCATTACAAGTGAAGAAAGAGGAGTCATTTCAGTGGTGACAACCCATCTACGACCAACGTGTTTATAGTAACTATTACAAAATCAATCAGAATTTGGTGTTCGTTTCGTTTACATACATGGTTTTGTTTACATGCCCTATAAACCTTTGCACCGAATGTGCGTGCCTAGTCAATTCAGATGCAAATCAGATGAGGGTTTTCGAATGGTGAGCGAACGGACGATCAGGGACAAAATAACTAATTCCTATCTTAATCCAATAAAGAAAAACTACCGTCTTACGTCGAAAGTTTTTGAGATTTCAATTTTTCGATAGATAAATCCTCAGGTAAAATAGCTTAGCGTTGATTGATCAAGGGGCCGAGATCCGAATGGAGAAAAAACTCAATCTAGAAAGGGCAGTTTCGAGAGAATGGCTCCTTAAGTCATGTCCAACGAGTAGAATATTTAAGCAACGGATAATATCTAATCAGCTGGTACGTTTTGAACAGCACGCTATACTCGTATTACATAACAGACGGGGAGGTCACGGGATCTCAAGTCACTAATTGCTCATTCATATGATAGCAACAGATGATTGGCTGCCTGATATGTATGTATGAGTACTAGGGCTCGGATCAACATGCAAAAAATTAAGACAAAACATGCATTCAAACATGTACTAAAAATGGCAAAACATGTACACAATAAATCTCAACAATTAATTTTAAAATCTTAGCTATTTTACTTCCTATTTTTTTAAAACAAGTTAGCATGAGATCTGCCGGTACTTTGCTGTCGACTTCATTGGTGGAGCAGTAGCACATGTTACGAAGGCTCCATAGAAGCCGCAGCAGAAGCTCCGTCCATTGCATACTTAATACCAAAGCTAACTTATGGGCTAGTCTTTGCTTGGCTTACTGCAGGGAGGCTACTCATGAAGTTTTCTCTACTGTGCGTTCTTGGTAGACTTTGGGCCTGATGTCCCAGGTGCCTATATCCATGTGCCATTCAAGGCTGGTGGGCTTGGCATTGTCTCTCTCTTGCTGCGGTAGTCATGGGGCAGTAGATACCCTCTGCTGTGCCTGTCAGGTAAAAATCTGAACCTGTATGATGTGGTGCAGCAGTATCCAAGAACTCATGGTGACCGCATTCTCCGTCATGATGAGGTTGCCAAGCAGATAGCAGGTGCATTGTCATCCAGTGGCTGGGATTTGGAGAGAGATAGGCTGTATCATATGCCAAGTGACCAGGGCAAAAAGCCAGATATTGCCATTGATTCCAATGAGTCTGCCAATTGGATGTCCAAGTTGTCAGTGGCTGTGTATTTCGAGTATCACCACCCGCATCTTCCAGGACTGTTACTAAATTGGTGGTGGTTCCATGGGGGCACTTACTTCCATTCCTCTCTCCGTCCTCCATCATCCTCAAATTCCCATAAACCTGGGCGTCCTCCCCACTTTTATTTTGTTTAGTTCTTTTCACTTTTATTTAACGGGAGAATATTTGTGATTAAAAAAGTGTGTCATTCCAGTCAGATGGTCAGGTTACCCTACACATCTCTCACACACAACATCAATGACTGTAGAAATAAATGTACCACAGCAATCAATGCAGGAGCCCCACAACTTAGTGCACTTGGTTCACTCCTATATTTTCTATACCAGTGATCTCTCACAAATCGAAACAAACCTTCTCACGTAGTTCGAGAATGGAACATTGAATCCCTTACCATGTTGAATCTGTTATTACCCTGCATACTTTGAGCAGCCGAATGGAAATCGGAAGTAATCAGACTAAATCGGTGCTTATCGACTTCACTAGCAAAAGAACGGGCTACGTTCTCTTTCATTTCAGCCAAAGTGTTTCTCATAAACAAGATATGACAGTCATACAAATTGGTCAAATTTCAAAATTGTTACCAACAAAATGAGCAAACCTAAGAATCGTTAAATTTATTTGTTTTAAATGAATAAATAAATCTCCAAAACGGGTTAAAATCCCGAAAAAGTACTAAAGCGTGCAAGATAAATTTCGGCATTTTGAGTTGCCAATAGCCTAAAAACTCTCAAAATGTACTTTTATAAGGCTTAGGAGGAAGCATGCAAAATCTTGACCCTAATGATTACACACAAATAGAAGCGTTTAGATTATTTGAAGGAATTATATTTATTTATTGACCCTCTAACATTATTTTGGTGTCAATCTGTAGAGATCTGATGATTCAACTGATTGCGAGAGATTAGACTGTCGTGAGCTGAGGACGGAGGTGGCGAAGCTCCGAGAAGAAAAGGGGCATCTGCTGCTTCAGGTTCGGGCCCATAAAGAAGACTGGGAGGCGGAGAAGAACGAGAAGCAGGACGCTCTCAAAGAGCGGGACGCCATCAAGCAAAGGCTGGACTCCGTGCTAAGAGATCTGTGCATTAGTAGCGTGAGTGTCTACCCATCTAACTACCTCTCATTCTGCTATATGAAGTACCTACCTACTTCTCATTCTACGATACAGGTAGTAGCAACTACAAAGTACAGTAGTAGAGTAACTACCAATGTACCTTCTTGTCATTTTTCTCAGCAAAGTTGGTTGTAGTAGCTACAAAGCTGCATTAGGTCTGTGGGTACCTACGCGCCATTCTTCTACAAATCGTAGCTGTAGTAACTACTAAGCAGTATTAGTGGTGTGATTATTGGTACCTACCTAGCTATCCGTCACTCTACTACACAAAACAGTAGTAGAAATAGCTACAAAGTGCATTTTTCAGTGAGCACCTACCTCTCATTCTACTACAAAACATAGATATAGTAACTATAAACTGCATTAGTAGCGTGATCACTGCTACCTGTCTATCTGTCATTCTTCTACACACAATAGCAGTACAACTACAATGTCCATTAGCAGCGTAGGTACCTACCTGTCATTCCACTATAAAACCTACCTGTAGATACCTACAAAGCTCATTAGTAGCGTGAGTACGTCTACCTACCTATTTGGCATTCTACTATACAGAGCAACTAGTAGTAAATACAAAGTAGACTTTATAATTTCAACAACTTCTCTTTTTCATTCTTCTTCTGATCTGCATAAACAAACAAAAGTTCAAAATTCCCTTCTAGATTGAAAAGTTCCCGTCAGAAATATTGTCGTAATTTAATTGTTTTGAAATGTGAAAATGTTGATGCCGAAGAAATGAAAATTTGTTGGTTACAATACAAAGCTTGTTCTAAATATTTAACAATCTTCTGCTGGAATATCGCTCAACAGTTTCTTTCACTTTTAGTGGTTTTTAAAATCATAAATTATCCCATCTGCTATGATAGTTGTAATGATTTAACAGAGTCAAACGGCGGAGCAGCAGCAACCGGCTAAATGTGGATGCTGCAGTCTGGATTGGGATGGACTCGTTGACCCTGAACGAGCGCACTTGGTATGTTTAATTGGATAATCATATAACCGTTATATTAATACTTGAAAAATAAAAACTATTATTTGTAATTAATTAAAAATATCTTAGGAAGTATAATCTAGGTCTGAAGTAAAGGAAACAACAATTGAAATAGAGTGGGTTGTGAGGGGAAACATAATCAAGATCATAGCTCAATCTATTGCTGGGCAATTCAAACCGTCTAACTTCTGCTAGAACAGTTTGAACCAAGCTCCGTCCTGTAATTATACCATCAAGATTTAAATTGGTGAAAAATCGTACTTTTAAATTGACAGAAAAAAATTGTTTAAAGCCTCACGATACATTTCAACGATGATTAGCTACTCACGGGTTAGTGGTTTTCCAGCAAAGTAGACCAAAGTTAAATAATAGAAAGCCTCTATAGTTAAAATTTTGCGTTGAAGGGCTATCCACGTCGGAAACAATAAATGGTGCCCAGCACAGTCACTCTACTACTCCTAGGTGAAACATATCTCAGTCTCCGAACTCAAACACTCCATATGGGTAGTCGTGTTCAAGAGCTTACTAGGGTCAGCCCAGAGATACTGTCTAGCCCTTTACGTGATGCCCCTCCATCAATACCTGGACCTTGTCTGGCTTAGATGTTTACCATCGTTGAAGGTTGATTTCAAAGACATAACACCAGAACATACCTTCAGACGCCATTACTATTCAACTGGTGGCTCAAAGGCACCTGATTGTGTTCATCGTGGTCACCAGCCGCTCACCACCTGTTGCGTTTGTGTTGACAACAGGACTGTGGAATGTGACACTTTCTGTTCAACATTGCCAGTTGCTGAGAGTTGAGAACTGTGTGATCTGCAGCGACTCTTGCAAAGAAAGCCATTGTAGATAGCTCCAATGACATTTAGCCTTCATGCATTGAAGATAAGCTATACATGCAACGAAGAACCAACTCCATCTGTCATGAGCAATAGCAGCGTGACGTCTCTGGTCTAAGTGGTGTCCTTCAGTATCCCTGCCTAGTTGATCCATTTCTGACCCAACTTTCAAGGAGCGATAGAATTGTGGTCAATCGTGTAGCCCCAGGCTATACCCTTGTTGCTCATTGATACCTGCTTAGTGCAGTAGCTCGAAATATGTGTGGGAGAAGTGGGGGTAATCTATCCGACCATCACGTTTTAGAAGATTGTCCATTATTGCAGAGTCCTGCATAGACCCCCTCGGGGGGTTGATGTTCTATCTGGGTCAGACACATAACTGAGAGCCTCAGGGCTCTACAAAGAACAGTGATGTTTCTAATCTATGCTTTATTTATTTTCACCTAGTGGCTAGCTTATTTCACTTAGACGTAATGTAAGCCTAGTAATCTAGTCCTAGTTTACGTCACTGGTTGAAGTTGAAATTGTTCCATTTCAGTCCACATGCTCCAAAAGCTGCTGATGACCCTTCAGGTTGAGATGCGGCTAAATTATATTAATTTGCAGTGATTGAATAAGAAAACGTCAAGAAGCATTTTGCCCAAATTATTATATTGAGTATCCCTAGTTCCTTAGTAAATATCTTAGCCACAATAAAATAGATGTTTTTCTTTTCAGTTCATATGTGAGCGATTCACTTTTGAGTTATGGTTTTAGTCTAGTTTTATTTAAACCAGTATAATATTAGGAGGAGGGCGTGTAATAATAGTCAAAACTTCAGTTGTTTAATATGGATAAAATCATATAAAAATGCAAAGTTTTGGAAACAAAAATTGGAAGTGCTCTTATTATTAACAAATTGATGTTACAGAGTAATTATCCAACGTTTCAAAGTGATTCCGCTGGATTTTCCGCCGATAGCCTTGATCGAGATGCTGGATATCTACGACCTCTGAATATCTTGGGATCCGAAAGTGAAGTTAGCGAAAGGTATTTTCAACCATACATTTGCTTAGCCTAATTCATATGTACTAACACAATAGCTGAAAAACTCATGCGTTGTGTAGGATGGTTAATGTAGAATACCGATTCAAACCAAATCACAATCATTAGCTATCCGATTATGCTCAACTATGAATCATCCCACCTTGATAGAAGAGTGTATAAAAAGTGAGCGCAAACAAGGCTATTTTTATTATGGTATTCACGTTTTAACTGTCCAAGAATAGAAAAGTTTCAGAGTAATAAAGGTGCCCGTCATGGTTCATGGTTTGATTTGTAAGATTGTTACTATTAGGTCATTTATTTGGTTTTAATTAGTTACTGCTCATTTGCAGATGTTTGGAGGAAACGGCCTGCGCCCTTAGGCCTAAGGAAGAATCCTACTCCATGGTATCTACAGTTCCTCTCTCGACCCCTCCTGGCATATCACCTTGCAGTAGTGATGGGAGCCTCCCAGAAGCGCGCACCTTTTCAATGGGTTAGTTGGTAACAACTAAATTTCAGAGTTAGTTATTCAGAATGTTGTCGCTCCCTCTTGTATTTTCTGTACACTAGCAACCAGCAGCGAGGCGTGACATTTTTGCTAGGTCATCGCCAGTGGCGGCTACAAACCCCGTCTTAAGGTTGAAAATCGCTTGCTACGGTAACTCTGTCATTGTGACTTTAAACTGAAATTCCACGGACGCCACCGAGAAGTCACAACAGCTCCCGACGGTTGCCAGACTTGCTCTAAGTTGCGTGTTTAACCTTAAAGCGATTTGATTGGTCGATGGCTTCGCCACTGCTAGTTACGTACCAGAAGTTGATCGTAAGCAAGTGTAAGTCCTCTTCTATTGGAACCCTAGCGTGTCTCCCCCGTGCCCTAACCAACACAACCCTGAAACAATACCTACCATTACCTATAGTCCAACTACCACCCTAGTGGTCTTTAAGATCCCTGAAGGGGAATTCAGTGCTACCCCGTAACGTTACGTACACCCCCGCAAACCCCGCTATGCGAGGGGGGGGGGGGGGGCTACAAAGGGACGGGCCCGCTCTAGCAAAATTCTTTTTTTTTTTTTTTCTTTTTTTTTTTAAATTTTAAAGTATAAAGCGGACACACAAAAAAATTCCATTATGTAACATCAAGTTTATAAACATCAACGGTAATGTAGGTTCATTGATCAATCATCTTTTGGTTTTCGAATCGTTATAATATAAATTGTATTCTATATTGATACTTAAAAATGACTGAAGGAACTGATGTGTCTCTGGGAAAAAGTTTATAACACACGGTCATCCAGAAGTTTGCTACGTAGACTAGAAGTCTCGAGTTCGTAAAGGTAGGTTAAATGGTTATATTATATTACGTATTTTTAGTTGGTTATCGTAGCATATTGTACGATGACCGTTGAAAAAGCGCACGCTTCGCCAAAAAAAAAAAAAAAAACATTATGGGGAGGGGCCCCGAAAATATTTTGCGGGGGGGCCCGCTGAAAAACGTTATGCCGCTGCCCAAAGTTGGTGCATTGATTTTACGAACCGAAAAACTGACTATTTCCCCCAGCAACGAGCCAGTTCCTTTCACGAATGATGCCAAATACCAGGGTAGGACGTGCAGGTTGAAGGAACACTTAAAAAAGAGGACTAAGCTCGCATTGAAGCTTTGAAGGAAGGATATACTGGCTAATCGTCCAACAATCCACCATGACCGTTGTCAACAACCTGCTTCTTTACAATGAAGCACTCGGGGCAGTTTGGATATAAGGAGAGTAGTTATGGGGCTGCACAGCTTCAGCCAATAGACATATCATTCATCTAGAATCTGTACTAGGATGTGCACCATTCCAAGTACGCACTCCCCACGAACTTCAAGTGGACAGTGTGGATGAAGTGATGAAAAGCAACTTCTCATCTTGCCGGATTAAAAGAGCATGTTAATAAGGAAGCTCTAACGTTCTGGGTGCAAGATCGAACTCATCACCTTAAGCATCTGAAATTGCATAAGCTTGTGTAGGAGGTGAATGTTGTATGTTTGAGAGACATAGACAAATTTGCATTACATAAAAATGTATCTTAGCTCCTGAATAATGTATCATAGCAATATAAGTCAGATTTATATTGTTAATGGATGAAATAAAAGCTTGAATAAATATTCAGAAAATATATAGATAGATGAATACAAAAGGCGATGTAACATTCAGAATCTGTAATGAATTGAGAAACATTCATGAAATTGATGTTGTCGGATGGGTTGCCTCTATATTTTTGTTTGAAGTCCAATTACCTCCGATCCTAGCTTTTGAATAAAAACATTAACCCTTTGAAAATAATTCACTAATGTTTCTACTGTATTGTCTCGTTCGCAGGTTTCAAGAGCGGGGGAACCACCGTAACGTCCTACGTCCAGCTCCCCGTCGTCAAGTCGTCGTCAGCACCCGAACGCCGATCGTCTTATTTTCGGAAACCTCCCAAATTCGTCAACTCGATCAGCCTCTCGGTCCTCCCGCCGACGTCTGGCAAAACCAAGAGGAACATTCCCTGCGAAGGAGCTGAGACACAGACAGACGACGTCACATGCCCGATCTGCCACATGGTGTTCACGCCGGACGTGGACGTCAAGTTTGACGAACATTTCGAAACCTGTAGAGCCAAAAATCCGTCCACGAGTCATTGATGAAACCGGCGGCAAACGTCTGATCGCTTGTTTTCCTCAAGGATCGCACCTTCCTCGGTGGTGGGACTCAATGTATCGTACTGTCTTGTATGTAACTGCCTTTTGGTTTGTCAAATGGTCCTACAACCTTTCAGGAAGCTAAGTTGATGATTCAATCACAACCTTGGACACCCCAAGTACATACAGTTAAACCCCGCCACTTCAGGTCTCGAAGGGATGAGTACGAGTTTGCCGTTTACACAATTCAGCGCAAATCAAGGATCTCAAAGTCACATGTATCACCGAAAATTCAATTGGGTTTCCTTTCAGTAATCTATGAAACAATTGATTTTGCGTCGTTAGGGACTAGTGTTTTATCGATAACTCAAGTCATTATAGAAATCGGTGTTCGTTCAACACCACTATGGTTTTGAATAAGTTTTTATGCTCTCCGGTAAAGTTAAAGGTACCTAACATGATATGACATGTGGCTTTGACGCCCTCGAAATGGCACACCATAGAGTTACAAACCTTTCAAACTGAAAAAATCAGCTCGGCACTTGACCGTTGTTACCTATAACTTCTCTACCAGTTCCTTCAACTGTTCCAATATCAGATCAGTTTCATAACAGCTGGTTGTTACAGTTCAAAGCGCAAACGAAATTACCTAGAATAAATAGAACTAGATATGATGTATATGAACAAATTTATTTCACTTATGAAAACTCGAAAAACTAGACACTATAATGGACTACACCTCCCAGAGGATTTGCTTTTCATTTGTAAACAGGATTATAGAACCGAGTGGGATGAAACTGTGTAGATGAAGTGCAGCATAATGCCACCACCCTCTTATTTTCCCTCGAGATATTAATTGTTCATTTTTTTTTTTTTTTTCCGTCAAGTCACGATTTTATACGTAAATGCCGAATTTTCTCCTTTGAAGGACAGTCAGTTTTGGAATGTACCTACATCAAATGTTGATCATTATTTCATTGATAGAGGTGAATCTTTAATTTTATTTATATCTTCATTAGACAATTTTATTTTTAATTTTATCAAACTGTGATATTTCACATAGGCTTTTTCATTCACACACATCCCCAATTCGCTTAGGGTCGCCCCCCCTCCCCCCCCTCACACACACTTACGATTCCTCAATTAATCCTAGACCGTCAGAAAGCTCATGAAATGGAGAAGTTTTCTCCATGAAGAATGAGTGAAAATTGGTCGATTTCTACTATCCAACTTGTTGCCTAGGTCAAGCTACGAGGTGGTAATGGGGAAAACAGCTAGGGTAAGCCTTTTTGGGTCAAATCACACTGTTCCGAAGAGATAGAATTGGGTTATTCAGAGCATCATTTGATACCATCCAGCTGCTGAAACCTCAGCTCTACATCATGTGATGTCACTGGGGTAGAATGTGTTGATATCTCGGTTGATATGATTGCTCGTATCACGTAGATGTAAAAATATATGAGGGCAACCACGAAATGAATACGAATAAGACTTTTACGATATTGAAGCTGGCTATTCTGTTGTTGAGGTATCAAAACAGCTTTTTTCTACGGAACAGCGTTGTTGGCCCTGCCTCGAACCACCAACCACAAGGACCAGGGTACTTATCTATTGTATTCATCCCTTAGATGGATGCCACCTTAGACTATAGGTAGTTATCATACCTTCTATCTATCAACATTATTTTGACTCTATCAACTGGTCAGCTCTTTGGAGTGAACAATCAGTTAGGAGATGTAAAATTATTTGTCACTTCTCATGTCTGCCATTGACCGTTGAGCATGCGTTTTTCTTGATCCTTTCGTCTATAATCATTCGGGAAATTTCTTAGTATCATCATCATAAAAATCACCCCAAAATATGAATGAATGACAGATACACCCTGCTGGTGAGTTGATAGGTAGGTACATATTCATAGAAATAGTAATGAAACAACTTCTTGGGCTACTTATTAGCATTTTACCACTGATATTGCTTTATCTCGAAACTTTGTCAATCATTCTGCAATGAAGAGCAATTTCGTTTTAGAAAACTTGTTAACGGAAAACGTCTGCCACAAAGCTTGAGCTTAATATTTGTCACTGAACGGAATTCTGTGAAATATTGAAGTTATACTCCAAATGTAATATTAGGAATGGACGGAATCCAGCTATTATGCTTATTGAAGGATTTGATGGTAATACAAATTATTCTCAATTTAATTGAACCAGCCATAACTCTCCTGATGTGTAGTAGAATTCAGGGGAAAAAAGAGTGTGATAAAATATTTCTTTGCCCTGGGGTTATCCTTGAATTATGTACTTGACATAATCATCATTAAAATCATCGTTAAAAGTTCATTTTAACCACTTTAGTCCTTCCAGATTGGGCAAATTCCACACTGCCCAAAATTAAATAATCATACACCTAAGCAACAAAATACTAAATTATTGTAATAAACTATTGAAAATTCACTATAAAATTATACTTTTCCTATACAACTCTTAAGAGCGCCGATGTACACTCGAATTTAGTAAGTCTGAATAAAAGTACCTACCTACAGAAGTTTTTTTTTTTTTTTGTGCCTTGTTGATACATTTTTACAAACCATTAATTGAATTTTCGTAAATTAAATCAATTATTGGTGTTTATTGTAAAATATTCTAGACACGGTAAGAGGTTTGATTAGTTCCCCACTCTTTTGATTTATGTTTCTTCTAAATTCAGTTGTAGTAAGGGAATGGAGTCTTGGTAGATCGTCTTCTCACCGCGTCCCTTCTATCAGCTACATATAGTTCTTTGTTATGACTCTTTTTCAAGAATGTAAACACCCGAATGATGAAAATTACGTATTTTATGTGGTCCTGCTCAAAATTAAAACAAAATATTTGGAAACAAATGATTAATTGCTGATATTAAAGAAGGAACTGAATCCCACTTCAAAGAGAAGTTCATTTTTGATCCCTCCTCCGCGAGGGAATTCATACAATTTTTACATTTATGAAATCAGCTAATTGAGCCGGACTCACAGGTGATTGTCCGACCTTTATTACATTGGTAAAACAATTGTTTTTGATTTCGGGTGTAATATAATTCAATGTTTGGCATGACCTGTAGAAATTTACAGGTTAAATACACATTCTAAGTTACATTTGCAATAAGCCAAGTGTCTGTTGTAAAAAGATATTTTGTACGTATCAAGTACTGGATTTTCGTTGACACCCTTCGAACTTCAAATTACGACCTACAATTAGATCTCGACTGCTTTCAATATTTAATAAATTAAGTTTCAAGCAATTTTAAGCTAATTGTAGGTAGCAACCTGAACTTGGCGTTACCCATAGTAGAGTCGAGCATCGTCGTTTTGACATAGATAACACAATTTTGCGCGTATTTGTGTTTATATTGTATGTAACTCGCTAAAGTCGATTCATTTGTTATTTCTTCTAAAGGAAGATAATTTTGTGAAATTTAAGCTGGTTCTTGATGTTTCTTGTTGGATAAAATAAATCTATTAAGTGAGATGTAATGATGGGTGATGTTGCCCTCAAGAGATTTTAGTATCTCAACATGGATTAAAAAGTAGCAAAAAAACGTCATTTTTTGTATCATTTCGTTTTCCCTTTAACTCTATTGTTTAGTCTTTAATGGAGCAAGTATATAATTAAAAAAGAGAAAATAATCATCTGCCCACAATTTCCTACAGATGCAAGTAACTCATAAAAGCATTTTAGCTCGATAGTTGTTTACCCTCAAGTTAAGTTTAAGTGAATAATAATTTACGGCAGAGGCAGTTAGTTCGTGGAATAGGAGAATTGGTTACAATGGAGCTTCCACAAATGAACTACCTTGTCTAACTGTATTACATTTCGTTTAAGAATTCAAAGTTGAGGAAGCCATATTCTCGAACTACCTACTCAGAACAAAGTTAAAATCAATAATTAACACAATTTACATTTTGAAAACTAATTTTATTTACACATTCAAAAACAGTGCAACACATTCGATAAAACTGTGGAGTTAATAAAGGTATACATTTATATTGAAGTAACACGGAACCATCATGGGAGATTATAATTATCGTCATCAATCACAAATTAGGCAGAAACTGTTGTCAACTAGAAAATTTAAGGAGCTGAAATCTTCTGCCTTCTTCTCAGTTCTTTTTCTCTATCCAAGGAAATGTCAGTGGATAAGTTGTCATTTAACAATTTAAACTAGGGAAAAGTAACGAGTTACAGTCAAGCATTCACAGAATTGTCGAAGATTCTGTTATTATAGTCGTGTTAAATTAATTATAAAGTTTTCCAAACTGGTAGCTAAGGTTTTTTACGTTTTAAATTAAATGCCTTGTGAACTTTTTCCATATAATTGTGACAAGGTCTCAGCCTTCCAATGGTACAACACGGTTCAGATGTAATCCTTCAAGTTGGGGAGCGAAATAGAATTTTAACGCGAAAAGTGGCGTCGCTTTTGAGCATCGATGTTTTTTGGTTCTTTGGGACTCGGGAAGGTCCAACAAATTGGGGATGGAATTCAGCGCCAATTATAATGCTCCCAGCGCCGTTCATTTGAGATAACCTACAGGGTTTTGGTCGAAAATTGCTTTGCTTTTTATTTAAGTAGGCGTCAATACCTAGTATAATTTTCAAATCGAGCTGGTCTCCTTGCACATGCGTTCTATATACGAGTAATTAAAATTTTGAATCTTCCTTCCTGTTTAGCTTTTTGGAAACTTTAGGAATTCGTAACTTTCACGTAGAGGTTGTTTTCAAAAGCAGGGTCTCTAGATGCATAAATACCAATGACCTATATAGATGGAAAATAGAAAGATTCGATGCGATCAACAACCTAGCAGGGCTGGAACTAAGAACCGCGAAACCCCGCAATGCGGGGGGGGGGGGGGCCCGAACCTCTGCCGCAAAAATAAAAGAATCTCGTTACTGAAAAAATCGACTTATTGCAGAGTCTATATTCAATCTCTAAAATTTTCTGGGGGGTGGGGCTATCCCAAACGTCCTGTTAAGGGGGCCCAGGATAGATTTTGCAGGGGGGGCCCAAAATGTATAGATCCGGCCCTGCACCCAAGTACAGGCTTACGCGTACCAACACTCACACACAGGCACACGTATTGAAATCCACATTTTCCCAAATGTCTCAAAAATTAATTCCACGAAGAACATTTTTGGTACAAAATAATTCAATCAATGTTAAATGAAACATCGCTAGAAGTACAAAATGCAAATTCACACGATCTAAATTTTCATATTCACTTCATTAAAACGGTGGACCAAGAAAACTAGCCAGTTGAAAGAAAATTATCCAAATAAAATTCAATCGTCCAAACTTACATAAAATTCAATAAAGATAACCAAAAAATAATATACAACAAGCGTAAAATTTGAAACTAAATATTCAACTCTCAAAAGTATGAAGAAAGACGAATAAAATACAATTTAGTACAATAATAAATTTCGCGTAAATCATTACTAAAAATCAACAAAATTGCACAAGTTACTGGACTACTTGAAACAACAACATAAAATGTAAAATTATAACGAACAAACTAATCAAATAAAAACCATCTGGCAAAATACTACTTAAGCCTAATATACATTTGACCAAAAATATAATATGTAATTTATTTATATGGATTAAAATATAGACTTGACTCGTTTAAAATATAAATTTGATTGCTATACAATGATAGTAATTTGCTTTGAATTATTTTACAACTAAATCAATGACTGCTGAGGAAAAGACTAAAATAATTGCACTCAAATTGTCTACCTAAAACTAGTGGGGAGGAGGAATCGGCAAAACTTGGAGTAAAATTTGACGGCTGTTACAGCTTTGGGAAGATTTTATTCGCGGAGGGGTTACTTTAGCCTGAGGGTCAGTTGGTTGGTTGACCTCAAGATGAGGAAAGTAGGTTTTTGTTGCTGCTGTTTTCTGGCGGAGCTGATCTTGGCGCGGTAGTAGGCTGCTTCGTCGTCAGCTAACAATCTGAAAACAAGATGAAATTAATACAAACACATTGAGGTTGTTTCTATATCTCAAGTGTAGTCCACAGATACTGGTCAAACCTTCAACCTGCCCAAGATGGTCAAACCTTCAAGGGGCTCTTCCCTCTGAGGCACCCCCAAAGGAGAACAAATGTATACATTCATGTTGATGTTCTAGCTAGGATATGTGAGTGTGATCGGATCAGATTCCAGCGACGCTCAATCGACTCAGTGTTGAAAATAAGACAGAAATTAAACCGAACAGGTCATTTTTCACCCATAACTTCTTTTGCTGTTTTCCAATTAGTCTGACTCACCCCTCAATCCGTTCAGCGTTCGTGGTCTTCAGTTGCAAAACAGGCATGAAAGAAGTTATCATCACGAACTATTGCATTGGAACCCACAGTCTTCCAGTCAGAAACCCTAACCACTTAGATTTGAAGACTTGTCCCCATTGTACTAAAAACTGGCCTTATACATGTTGTAACCCACAATGAGAAGAGTTTCGGAATTAATTCATTTAGGGAGTTTCCATTGTGAGTCTATTACGTGGCAGTTGCTGGTAGATTACTAATAAAAATATTCATGGCTGAAACCTCCTCCACCAGCCGCCACAAGTTCTTACGAACTTATTTGGTTTTTGGGCAGAAGGAATTTCACTTCATTTGTGTTCGAGTGTGTCATGTAGCATGTATACTCTTTCTTTCTGCCAATAAATTCATATTCTATTCCAATCTACAGTTTCCCTTTGGTAAACCAGCTGTTTGATATCATATCAGAGGGGTAAACACTAGTATTCAACGTTACGAACCTCCAGAACGTCGCACCTTGGGGGCCCACAGCACCTGGTAACCTTCTCCGCTATTGTTCGTTCATTTTCCACAGCCTTTTGACGAATCAATATGTTAATGCTTGTAGTACTTAAGATTTACCAACTTATGACTTCTATGTTCGCAAATATCTTCCTAATTCTAAACCAGACTCACTAAGCTTTTTGATTGATTGTACCAATATATGAAAACAAAATGGGGTAGAATGCAGCCACTGCATCTTTCTATCTCAATCCACTACGGAGTTATAAAGGTAACGTTTTTAGTCTTTAAGTTTTTAGTTTTACTTTGAAACAATAATTGTTGTAAATTATTAAAACAATTATTGTTTTCAACTTTAATCTCGGATTCAGCTACTGATTTCCTACATCCCTTACACATTTTCTTAATAAAAAACCAACTTCTACAGGCCCCTGTACACGACCGGATTTCGGACCCAAAGTTGGGCCCGTCCTCTGTCAGACCCTGAAATCCGTTGGTCACGTTTGGGGAGGAGCAGGACAGGAGGTCGGGAGAGATTTCAATCAGATTTCGGGTGGAAGGGTGGGGACAAAAAAGGGACCCTACAGCTTCTTCTGGAGAACGAGACGTGTAATCTTCTACCAGGAGGATCTTTCCAATCCAATCGTGACAATTAACGGTTATCCAGCATTCGCAGCTTCAAACACAATCGTGTTTTTTTTCTCAATATGAGGCCTCGACAAATTTAGCAAGTTTGAGAAAACCTCAGGAGTCATTAGCAAGAAATTCCTGATATCTTCTGAAACCAATATGGAAGAAGTCTAGTGTGGGTCAGAACTGGTCGTTGGCTGTATACTTTCTTCATCCATTTCCTCCTTCTCTTCCGTTTACTCCTGCACATGGCCAAAGCAGTTAACGCAAGACCCACGGATTTCCGCTTTGTTAAAAACGGAGCGATTTGAATGACACGTTTGACGCTTTGCTGAAGAACAAGGGAAGATCAGCATCAAACTAGTAGGGGGTCGTGTGAATGCGACTTTCAGTCACGATGAGAGGGGGAGAGATTGGGACCATGAACGGGAACGGGCAGTCGGAAATGGGTAGTGTAAACCTGGCGTGCTGAAGAACCCAAACTGCTGCTTAAACGTTCAGTATTTAAAAAAAATAAATAAATAAAAAGATAAGTTTCCGAAAATACTTCGAATCGAATAAGCCCACTTGGACTGTGCATGTTCATGCGTATGCTCTCATGAAGGGATGAAACTTCAACAGAAAAAAAATAACCTAAACACGAATGTGTATGGGATAGAATATAATGAAAATGGCATAGTGAATTGTGACGACATTGTAATGGAATTCCGTAGTCAACATTCCTTTACAAACTGAGCTTTTCATCTCTTTTGTCGCATATTAGCAGACATGAGAAGCGTTGGTGGTTAGCGTTGTTACACCCCAAAAATATTGATACTTCTGATCCCTTTAAACTAGTGCAAAGGGATATTTCCCTTTGCTTAATTGCAACACTCTAACGTATTGTGCTATGCGGCCAATTTAATCAAACCTCTTCGACTGTGGGTTATTCTCCCGGAACAGAACATTGTTTCATTTTACTTCCTTTTCATTATATTTGAAAGAATATTTAAAGCTTCCCAATGGTCTATGTATGCATATTGCCACTGCGAGTAACCTAGGTGCAACACCGAACTTGGCCGACTTTTTTCTCTTTACCATTTTCCACCACCGAAATCAATCTATTGTCCGTCTGCCTGGGAGTCATAACATCAACTTACTACAAATCACTAACCTTGAGCTCAAGGAGGACAGGAGGACAGACTTAGCGTGCCCCACACGTGGCAAGTTTGAGTTTGAGTATTTGTTGGTGGCGATCGTGGAGGGAACTCTGCTGTCTATAACGTTATAGGAAGAACTCCCTTCTGAAAAAACGAGACGTTTCTTGGCAGTCGGCCCCTCATCGACTGGCATGACGGTCATCCCAGAGTTGCCTCTGACCTTTTCCTCTGTGCAATCAATCTCCAGCAGGTGGTCGATGCTGGTGTCTTGAGAATAATCCAGCTCTAGAAAAAATTAATCACATTTATTTTTATTCCATTTTTTGTTTGTTTTGTTTTCAGCATTTACCAAGAAAATGTTCAATAGTTTATTTATTAAAATGTTCTGAATATTAAGATTCATTCTGTTGTGTACTGATGATGGTGAATCAACAGTCAACAAATGTTCGTTTTTTTCCCATAGAAATTAACTATTCACCGACCTTGCTTTTTATGTTCAACAGCTAGAAGTTTGAAGCATGATCTCCGAAAAATTTCTCAATTCACCACGCTAAAAGCTGTGTGTAAGAGCTCAAAGATTTGTAAGATCATAACATCAACGGGAGAAAATTAAAAGTTACAGCACGCCTGGATGCTTAGCTTAGAAATAAAATTAACATGTTGCTATAGGTATAAGCATGAAATCATAATGAACATACCTGAATCCAGAGTATCAAAGGAATTATCAGAAACACACTCCACTTGAAGCCCTAAACAAGAGAAAATATTGCATTATAAGAGTAAACAAAGTTGGTCAACCATTAAATTGTCAATTCTAAAAAGTGCCAGTCAAGCTGGATGATTGTATGAGCGAGTTTTCATGGTTTCAAGTATTGTATGTATGTTAAATTGTGAAGAAATTTGAAAAGTTGGACGACAAAGATAATCTAAAATTAAACTTAGTTTTTCTCGAAATAAGCCTCATGGGAAATCTGAAAGTACCTCAGTTCATATATCTCATGAAATAAAAACGCTAATATCCGTAAGATCCCAGACCTGGTACTTTTCATTACCCGGTCGGGAACCAAATCCAGGATCTTCTTCTAAATGTTGTAGGCAAGAAAATTGTTGCCTACTCAGTTTCATTTTAAACGATATAATTCGGGGAATTCATTGGCAATTTGAAGAGCTTTTTGAGGAAGAACTGCTTCACTCTTTCGTCCTCATCAAAAGCAGAGTGACCCCAGAACTGGCCACCGCACATAAATAACCCTTTGAAAAGATCTGCAGGTGAAGTACGAAAGTCAAGAGTGAGTACAAACCATAAACAAAAAATTTGATTTTTAAATGAACATCCATGGGAAAACTCTTATATCAATGAGCATTAAGTACTCGATCAGAAATACCAGCTCCTCTTTGGAACTATTTGGAGCAACAGACGCTCGGCTATACATAATTTTTCGTCGAACTACAATTTATTTTGCACCAACCATGAAACTACATCTGCCTTCAGAGTCAAACACTTCGGTTGTTTGTTGATTTGCATTGTTCATCACGACAACCGAAGGTAAATGTTCATCGCAAAGTTCTCGAAGGTAAATGTAATAGCTGCACAAAGGATTTTCACCAAAGGGGGGGGGGGGGGGGGGGGGTTTCTGAACACAGTAAAAGTCTCACACCTTGTTTCTGTAAATTCATCAGTAGTGCCAACCTTGTTCTGTGGTAGTTGGGATAATAAACATCTCGTGTCCTGATGAAGTTCAGCATTCAGCTTTCCTCACAATATTGCCAAATTTTTGGGCTGAGACAACCGTCGCGTCACTCTCACATTGAGAATAGAAAGTCCTTGCTTCACGGGGTCAGAACCGTAGAGTGCTGTTAAATGATCCAAATTAGACTGAAGACGCCAAGAATGTAGCTGAATGGATTCCAATTACTGCTGGACCGCGCTAACAAACCATGCTAGGAACCCTAAACACGGATCACTCCTAGCACTACAGGGAGAGGAGTGACAGCAGTGAATAGGGGCGGAAATTTTTCAAATAAATGTTGGACACATTGCAATGAGGAAGATATTTGTGGGATTTGATCTTAATAGTTGAACCTCATCAGGAGGGTTCAAGGGATTCAATGTTTTTCTAGCAGGTAACACTGTTAGATAGAGTTCTTCAGCTCTACTCAGTTAGCAGCACTCGTTGTTAACTCAACACGACATTCCCCCTCCATCTACTTCATGTTTTTCAAACACTGTAATTTTCGTTAAATTTTCCAAGTTTTCTGGAAGCGATTTCAGGCAATTCACTATTGTTTCCCTTATTTCTTCAAAAAGTATATTCCCCATTCATTCGCTACAAAAATTTGCTAAGATATTTAAGAATTCGAGCTGACAATAAATTGCATAAAATGGATAGATACCTGTGCTCGAACCAGTTGAACTCACTGCAGGTCCATGGTATATGAATGAGGGGCGTCGGGCAGAGGGATCATTTGACCTCGCTATGAGGCCTAGGGCCTCCAAGGCATTAGCAACGTCGTAAAGGCGTCGTACTCCAGTCTTATATTGAATATCTGACGAGAGTATCAATTTTGACAGAAGGAGCAAACTCAAAGAAGTACCCTGAAACGAGAAATACTGCGTCACCAGTCAATTAAGCCCACGAACCCACGTGTTGAGGCTCAGCGATGTTGTGACCAACGTCAACAACTTCGCCATTCACCAGAATTTCACCCATTCGAGGGCCATCATCGTTGATATTAGTGCCGTCCTTAATGAGATGTCAGGACTAATCATCACCGCAGATGATGATTATATTCTTTGGGTACATCAATGCACAAATGCCCTCAGACGGAGGAGACAGTAGTAGGCTTCAAGTGTATGGTAGTAAGCTTGATGTGCATAGGATACGTCATATTAGCGTATTATGAAGAGGAGATTAATTTCCACCGAGTCAGTTTTATCATAGATTCCGATCTATTCGTCAAACTAATGACTAGAAAATTATTAGGATTGATTTAGAATTAACAATTGTGATGCTAAAATAGCGAGCATCGAGAGCACCAAAATAACCAGTAACATTACTACTTCTTACTTAATTTACTGAGAATACTACTGAGTACTCTGTCCCTAGGCTTTCGTATTCAACAAAAAACTAATTTCAGTATTAGTTACATGGAGGGAACATAGAATACATCTCCCAGCAACTCTTACAATTACTCTTTGGTGTTGTATAAATTAAATAATCTTTGATAATTATGAATGTTTGAATATTTTAGCCTCTCAATTTCCCCCCTTAGAACACCTTTGTTTTTTCTCAGCCATTTAGGTTTGCTCTTAGTTCACTTGTATCGTTCGTATATCTTCAAGGAATAATTTTCATTTCATTTAAATTCATTCTCATCTAATCATTCAATTGTATCAATTAAATGATTCAATTATTTATTTTCAATTAATCATCTAATGATGATCTAACTGATCAGATCTACTCTTCTCATTCATTTTCATCTAAAGAAACTTCGTGCCAACAGAGACAAACTCAGCACAGGCCCTTTCCGCTCGGGCTTAAAAACTTTAGAGACGAGGCTTCAACATATTTTGCTTATTCTATTTAAGTAAGAAAGTACATTAATACCTGAGGGCCTAAACTTACATCTCCAGCCACCAAGAATAACATGATGAACTTCTGGCACAGATCACCAATGCGGTTATGATCGAAAGGCATCCGTGGTTTGAGCTCCAGGGCTTTCAAAAACTGATTTTCACCAGTTTCGATTGACGGACTGCGCTGCCTCTTGCCAAGCGTCCAGTTAAGTTCAGGCTCAGCTTCCATCAGTTCTTTCAACTGGAGAATGGAAATCACAGTTAGAGTTAACGTGGAAGTAATACTTAATGGTGCCCTGAAGAAGAACTTGTTCTAGTCCCGAAAGATATTCTGTTAGAGATTAATTAATACATGAAAATAATTGCCATGACCACCAGGCTCTTTTATCAAAACGTACGTGAAGAAATCTGCAGTGCCGCCTCCTAATCTGTTTTGAACATGGACAAAACTGTCACATTTCAGACTAGTGACTCACCTGTATGACACTCACCTCTCTAAGATTGTCACGACCAAATATTTTCTAATGAGGAACTAGTGGAAACATTTTCCGACAGAACAGTCATTCCATTTTTGGCTTCGCCAGAAAGAAGAGGAATGAGGAACAATTTGCTTTGAATTTATCTTTGGGAATCAACTGTCTGTGTTAACCACTCCCGCTTGGACGAATACAATGACATCAGCGACGGTGGTTTCCACCCTATTATCTAGCTAATGTAATTACCTAATACAACTATCAAACAAGGAATCAAATAAGTATGAAGCGTATCAAAACAATTTTAGCCTGTAGGTATGATATTTTTTCCTATCAGCAACCCTACCTACTACCAACTGATAGTACCCACGAGAACCCCAAAGAATTCACAGGATGTGTACAGCTAATAAACCAGAACAAGAAAAACATAGTTTACCTGAATATGAAAATTATTCTGTAGAGCGTATGCTCTCAGGTTAGATAACGAAGATAAAAGATTTTGTGCTCCAAACCACCGGTATTTGTCTTTACAAACCTGGAATAAAATAATGCAGATGTAAATAGTAAAATATGGTAACGATATCGTAGATTAAAGTATTAGAGCAGGTATATCCGTTTTCCATCCAGGTGGTGGTTGAACGCTGGGTGGGTGGAATTCACCCCCCAGAACCCCGATGACCCTGCCAGTGAAGGGGAGAGGGCCCCAGCGGGGCGGAGCGTATCCCAGGGCAACCGACGTGCTCCCCTCCTCGGGGACTTGGAATATACGATTTTTTTACTTTGCGTATTGTTTTTATACGCCCTCATTGTGTTATTCACCTATTTCTTTTTAACCAGCGTAGCAGGGCCTTTACACTAGTAACGTAATAAACAAAAGGAATTTCTGATAATCATAATCACATAAAACGAATCGCTTTAAGGACCAGAATGCATACTTCTCAATTTAGTTGATTTGGGATACCTATGTTCACTTTGTTTCTTTGGATTCTCTGTTGCTCTGTCAATCTTCATAAGTTACTTTATCGGTTGGAAGCAAGTAATAACCTTTGATGGCGAAGTTTCCGATGGGGTTTAATCCCATGTGGGGTAAAGCAAGGGGTCTTCGCCAAGAACATGCTCGTTCGCGATTTTTCATCAACCACATAGCTAACAATGTTGATAACAACGGCGAAATATTTTTGAAGCCAACAGGCTGAAAAATCCTTCTCCACTGGTATAACTGGAAAATCTGGTGCTCAATGTACTTGGAAGGAGAATCCAATACCTCCTCTGGAAAAAGATCAGAAGTCGTGTTTAGGTGTACTGAGGCAATTTTGCCTTGTGGCTGCCCTCTAGGTTTGCACCTAGGAAGATCCTCCTCGGATATGCTCCTAGACAAGACCCTTGGATATACACAAGTTCCTGTAGTAACTCACAGTTAAGGAGCGTGAGTCTAGCCACACTTCCAGCTTAGCACGCTGATACCCAGTTTTTGGCTTAGCCACTGTTGGAATAGCTGTTGTACCCTTCGTCACAGAGGAAGAGGCTCTGCGTCTACCACTTTGCTTTCGTTTGAGGAGTATCCACAGTCCAATTGGAGGATGAAGGCGGAAGACATAACGCTTAACATCAAATTGGAAGTGGAGCATGACCAACGCAGTGAACTTTTCGGTGCTTACTCTTGATGGTAGACTTTCCAAAAGCGAGCAACTCGGATTCTACTGAAGTTGGACTGGAATGCATCATGCCACCCTAATTTTAAGGCTCCGAATATTTTAACGCTCCCTCTACTAACCTATTGAACGCCTAAAAACGAAACGTCACATAGACCTACGCTGTAACTTAATGTACAACTATCAATGGATCTCCCTACTACATCATGTTCTAATCATAATGTATTATGTTGATTTAATTATGTAATGCGCATTTTACTTAACCTTTCTAACCGTAATGTGTAAAAACGAAAGTTCATATTAAATGAAAATTATATTATTTCTGTATTCTATTAAAATGAAATAAATTGTATTTCATTGTTACTATTTTTTTTTTTTTAATATTTTTTTGTTTTGTTTTGTAGGGTTATCATATTTTGAAGTTTTTTCAACCTTCAGAAAAAGAAGTAAAAGTAAACTCACCTTGACGGCTAAATTCAAGCTGGATACCACATTGATGACATCATAAACCCGCCTCTTTTTAATTCCAAGTCTGTTTGCTAAGCTGACGAGAGATATAGACTCCGATTTACCCGCTGGTATATCCATCCGGTAGATTTCTAAAAACCTAAAAGTAAACGTTATGTTGATCATTTAGAAATTTCCCGTGTGGGTTACTAAAACAAGAAAACTGTGCTCCAGTAAAACCTGTTCTTCATTTCTCAATTTAAGAATAAACTGTAAATATAAAATAACTATAAAAACTACATCATTGTTGCAAGGTCGTTTGCCCGTTAACTTGGAACAGTCTAGATGATAACAACCAATGTGCCAATTTCGTGGGAAATTATTTGGAAAATTTGAATCCTGAGACACGGACCATAAAACTGATGAGGGCAGCACCAGGGATGGTGAAAATTTACTTACAAGTACGATCTACAGGAACAATAATCGGAAAAAGTATAATTGCGAGTGTTTGCAATTGAAGTTCTAAGCGCAAATAAAAAAGTATTTGTACTTATGAATCTTACTGCATACACGAGTACCTACAGACTTCTACAAGCCCAAGTGGCAAGTAAAAGTACTGTTAAGGAACTAATAAGTACTAGCACCTAGAGCACAGTCTCTCTTTTAAAATTGAACACTATGGAGAATGATGGGGAGGAATTTCGAACCCCCCCCCCTCCTTTCTCTCACATACGAAAATACTGGGTTGGATGGGGGGAGGTAGAAATGAGCAATTGATCTCATTTTCGATGAACAAATTATATGGCTATTGTATATTGGTGAAAACGACTTCAACATGATTTTAGTGATACATGCCGAACAGGAATATTGTAATTTTATGAGGAATTGATGTAGCTCAGAGTTTGGAACCAATTGATATCGTAATCATAAATGAATAATTCAAACCGAAATTAACTTCACCATTCCAACAGCAACCTACACTGTACAAACATTGTAATAATCCATCAATTAAATATTGAAATTTTATTGATTAATTGATTAACTTTATTTAATAACTGCAAATCCCACTAATTTGTAACAAACTTTGGTCTCATAGCAATTTTTACTTCGCCAAAATCATTTATACCGGGCAAACTAGAGGATACCGTACTGTACTGTCTTACTTTTTGCAAATGAAGGACAATGACCGCAATCGCCTCGAATACTTCTCATTGCTGGGCTGAGACGGCGGGACCGGTACCTGCTCCGAGAAAACAGACGCCACTTTGGTCAGCAGCTTCAGATTGGCCATCGGGCTGATGGGCGACGACAACGGAGAAATGATGTTGAGCGAGTCTTTGGGGAGGATGTGCCTCACGATTTTGGGCGTGCGGGGCGTGCTCTCGAGCGTGTTCTGAACTTCCATCAGAACCCTTTTGGGCGTCTGAGCGCTCCCCATTTTGTCTCCGAATTTCGTCTCCCCCCTCGCCTGTCACAGCCGTTCTTGGTGAATCGCCGTTATTCCCCTCCTCTTCCTCACCTTCCGTTTGTATTGTCTCGATTGCTTCGGAGTTATTTAAAGAGCAGCGGACAGTCAGGCGGTGCTGACCCGAGACTGCTGAGCTCAGCGACCCAATTCCCTTCTTGCTTTCCACTTTTTTTATTTCGCTACCTGCTTCACTTCAACTCTTCGCTTCGAATATCATCGGATTCCTGGAATTAGGACGTGTGAATATTAGATGAATCAACTAGGTACATTCAATTCAGTGGTAGACCTCATAGTACCCAACTCACTTTTAAAAACACAGCTGCTAAATATTACACAAAGACGAATATTTCTGTATTATATAGCACTTCTACTTAAATCGCCGTTTATTATACGTAGTTTTTGATACATTATCTTGACTAAAATTTAGTCGGTGAAAACTATCTAGTCAGTCGAACAAGAAAACTTGTTAACAATAAAACAGAACAATTGAACTTTCTGAAATATTTTCAAACACTAAACCTAAAAAAAATGGGCTATTAACCACTCCTATCACCAAAAGCAAAATTTTTGAGGTAGTTGCACGACAAGACTAGAATTGGTATCGAACAAAACAAGAATCACGAAAATCGGTTAAGAATTGCTGGCTGGGCAGTGATGACAAAATTTGACACACTCAATCGTTCTTTTTACGGATTCTTGCTTAGAATGGTCTGAAACGGATTTGTATTCAGTTATTTGTTCTCATGTTTAGGTGGTCCCTCAACCCCCTAGATCAATTCTCTGGATCTTCTCAATAAGTAACAAAAGCTGATATATAAATACCTACTAAGGCGCATTATAAGTACTGTATATCTACACGGACGATGAATCCCACGAATGGAGCTACTGAAATTAAACGAGATAATATAAAACACCTCTACGCTTCACTTGTCCGCCAATATAAAGGGTTTTCCACCTAAGAGACATCAGCAGGTACCGTGAAATTCCCCCAACAGAGTCAGGTTTTTGAGATTTCTGTTGGTTATTCTCAGAAGAAATTTATTTTTTAGCATTTTTCGCTTTTAAAATGAATTTGCCACTTGTTCCAGACGCAAAGACGTCATAAACGTAAGGGCAATTTTAAAAAAAATCAATATCGATTGAAGGTTCCACTGAAGGAGCCCAACGTTTCTTCCGCCAATTTAAATTGTCCCTACTGTAGAAGAAGATTATTTAAATAATATTTTTCTTCAATAGGGACAAGGTTTTTCTTTTTAAAACAACATTCTTCGGAAAAAAAGTGTGTGTCTCCATTGAGGACCACTTCACATCAAACGTGAACTTTTAAACTAAAATATAAAGGGTAATTGATACAAACAAAATTGTTGAATTATAGCAACGACATTTCGCATATGATCCCAATCGACCCATAATTGAATTCTTGAACTTAGCAAAAGTTTGGTCGAAGTAACAAAGGATTTTAGGGTTTCCCCATAAATTTATAATCGAGTTGACAAGCGTTATCAGTCTCGGATTGGAGGGAAGGCAGAATTCTTCTTTTTTCGAACATTGTGAGAGGACCTCATGAGGGTATGCTTCCGTACGAAAGTCAGAATTTTAATACAGCACAACGGAGCAGAGAGAATCTGATTTTTAAATTATGTCCCTACACCGGGATTGCTCCCCATAGAGAGTTTTAAAATTATCATAACCACCTACCAATTTTAAAGCCAATTTATTGATCAAATTCGGGGCAAAAACATACCTTTTTTCCTCGAGCTTAGTTTTTGAGTTACTTACAATACATCAATTGGTTTTCACAAGAAGTCAATTGGTGTGTGTGCGGGAGAGGGCGCAAAGGCATAAAATGTCCCTCGTGGTTGCGTACTTGTACGAAAGCTGTTTTCTTTGACATTTTATATCTTCACTTTGCTACATGAACTCGAAAATGTAACACGGACAGCGTCACGAAAAAATCGTCACGAAAATATTTCTGATGGTTTTCGCTTACAACCGATTCGTTGCTATTATTCATATTCTTTCGTTGCATTATGCTAATACCATTCAATTAAACAAATTACAATAATAACAAAGTAATACTTATCATTATTTTAAACGAATAAAGCTGATCATAATAGCGACACAAAATACCTTCAGTTTCGATCATGTCGTGCGAGAATATAGTATACTGATCGAAACTGAAGCTGGAACCTAGGTAGGCCGCCTGCAGCGGCTCTTGAGAGAAAAATCTCCTATAGCGCGACGCCAGTGTCGGTACATGAAGAAATCGCAAGCCGCAGACGCGTCATGGAAACCATACCTTGACGCCGTGTCTTAAGTAAAAACGCTGCAAATTCTTTCACTGGGGTATATTATTCAATTGGCTTGCGTTCATGATTTGAATTTCTACTAAGCTTTGGAGTGTGCATATTTTACAGGATAGAGCGATTATTGAATTTCAGGAGATATGCCTAGAGCACGTAAATCTCAACCAAAATACCTATTTGGATTGATCAGTTGATCATATTTGCGCGCCTCCTGAAATTCAATAATCGCTCTATCCTGTGAAATATGCACACTCCAAAGCTTAGTAGAAATTCAAATCATGAACGCAAGCAAATTGAATAATAAACCCCAGTGAAAGAATTTGCTGCGTTTTTTTTTATTGAACCTCAATAACCCCCCACAATAAAAACATCTATAATTTATCAAGTCCTTAAACACTCGTATTGCGTTAAAACTTCCCCAAATCCAAATTTAAACGATGTACTTAGCCAAAGGTAGACTGATGTAGAGGAGGCACACAAATATCATCAACTGATCAATCCAAATAGGTGTTTCGGTTGAGAACCGATTTACGTGGTCTATGCATATCTCCTGAAATTCAATAATCGCTCTATCACGTGTAGAACACGCACACTCCAAAGCTTAGTAGAAATTCAAATCATGAATGCAACTCAAATGAATAAAATAATTTATAATTATTGAATAATAATTTATAATTATTGAATAATAAACCCCACTGAAAGAATTTGTAGTGTGCGTGTTTCACAGGTGATAGAGCGATTATTGAATTTCAGGAGGCACACAAATATGATCAACTGACCAATCCAAATAGGTATTTTGGTTGAGAACAGATTTACGTACTCCATGCATATCTCCTGTAATTCAATAATCGCTTCATCACCTGTGAAACACGCACACTCCGAAGCTTAGTACAGATTCAAACCATGAACGCAAGCCAATTGAATAATAAACCCCAGAGAAAGAATACTTATTTACCCCACTAATAATATTTAATAATATTTACCTATACCTATATCATCAGCGTTTCATGCATATCAGAATGCTTCAACCCGTGTATCGGCTATAAACTACAAGTATCAACATCGGCTATCACTCCAGTATCCACATTCACTACGAACCGGCATCACTAGGTTACAAACAAACAATAATAAACCAAAAAACGCAAATGTTGGCACCATAAATCGAGCCATACATCGGGAATGGTTTGACCTACGGACGTGGGGAGGGTCTCATTCGATTCCTCATGGTATGTACTTCAAATAGGGAAATATTTAGGCCGATTCGACTTGTTCTGAGGTTTTTAGGGATTTTACAAAACTTTGACAGCCCTTAAAGGGCACTTTAAATTGAGTGAGAGAGCTGGCTCAAGAATTGGGGCGTCGTCGGACCAAGATGGATTTTTCCTGAAAAGTGCGTACGGCGTAAAAATTTTTATTGCAAATTCGGATTCTACACCCTTTGAAACGTAAACCATGAAATTTTCTTTCATGTTAGAATTTTTTTCCAGAGCGATTACAATGGTTTATTATTGAATAATAAACCAAAAACGAACGCGATTGACGGGAGCGAGCGGGCGCCCATCGCGATCTGTTGGTGCGATCAAACAATACAATTCTAGCAGAATTATTAGATGTGTCAGTGTGTTAGAAGTGTCATACGTAATAATTTTTCAATAGTTTTCAATTTTTAAATTCATGTTTCTTCTTCTTCAACACTTATTGAGTTTTGAGAGTTTTTTGATGATTGTGGACCACTGTGCCTCCCAGTGGACGAAATGTCTCAAACCAGAACATAAAAGGAACTATTACCATGAGGGTCGGCCACACTGGAGGCATTGTACACTAGTTAGGCTACCACCCACATTTTCAGAACTCAATCCTTCAGAAGTGAGAGATTTGCATTGCTTTAGATCTCAGTCGGATGAAGAAAATATACAATCGTAAAAAAAATTATGAAATGGGGCCATAATTACGTTCATCCGTACTACTCATTACCCAACGGTCTTCAATATCCCAGTTGGACACCGAGCTAACCCCACTCAAACAGATTCGTTCGACATAATCGGACTCGTCATTTCATCAAATCGGTATATTAGTCTCCGGTTTTGGCTTTTTGTCGATCAATTTTAGTTGTCCCGTATGTGTATTGTGCCATTCTGTGACTCAGAGTTGCGAGGAGAGGAAGAAATGTGGCTGCTCCTCATTTCCAAACAGTTTTAGAGAATGTTATTACAAAATGAAACTTTGATGGCCCCTAAATTATTTCAGCGATACAATTTATAGTTAACAATGCATATAAAGTATTGAGCACAAAATTTAACATTAATCTTTAATCGACATTTATCATAAATGTATGGTAGTTTAGCAAAATTCGATCACACGTTCATGCTGCATGATTGGAACTTGTTCGCCATGCACGGCCACATCAGGGTTACGTTAGTAGATTATAATTTTTAATTAAGACGTCCCTCTGAACCAAGGCTTCGACAGTACAGGGAAGCCCCTTAAAATTGAACCCGGCGGGTGTAAAACAACCCAACCATAACAAAAAAGTGCATAGAAATTTCAGACCATTTACCGAACCCGTAAAAAAGACAGGTGTATGTCTGTGTGTATGTAAGTTATGTTGGGTCGGTCCGTTATCTGGGTCTTATCCTAGATAAAAAGCTTCTATGGAAAGAGCATGTTAACACACTGGTCGGCAAGTTGAGAAACAGAATACATCAGCTTAAAAGTCTCCACAACAGAGTCCTTAAAATAATCACGGGCAAACCATGGTTAGTCCGTAATTCAACCCTGCGATCTCGATATCCCGGTAGTACAAGATACATAGCGCGAGACATATGTAAAACCTGATTTCGCAATGAAAAACCACCTAAACACTATGCTGGAGGACCTAGCCAACAATCCACCGCCTCCCTGAAATCAGCGACGTATGAAAAGAAAGAGGCCTCAAGACTTCCTCTCTGAGGACTGAATTGTTACCCGTTTCTCGTGTTTTGTTATATTTATGTTGTAGAAATGTAGGACAATCGATGGATTGATACCTGTAATCATATCATGCATTTCTGCCAACTATATAAGATCTAATCTAGATTCTACTGTTATGTAATAACCATAAAGTTTTCATTTGGAGAAACAAAACTGCCCAGCCGATTTTCATGATTCTTTTTTGAAGTTCTTTTGGTTCGATTCCAATTTTACTCCAGTTGTGCAACAAACTCCGAAAATGTTTCACTTCTTGACAGAAGAGAGGAATTGGAGGGGGTAATGCCGAAAAAATATATCACAACTAATTTTGTCAACGCTACTCAGGTTGATTCTCGACAGATGGTCATTATTCTCCTCCTTCGCCCAGCAAATCCTTTCAACCGCTGCTCAACCGAGAATAAGCAACTGATTCATGATTCTTGTTTTGTTCAATCAAGATCTATTTTCAGATGTCAGCTCAATCATTTTCATTATGGAAGGACTAATAGTGATGCATCGTTATTTCTTCACTATTTTAATTCAATTTCATTGATTTAAAAACTTATTTTGTTCGACCCTAATTCTAGTATAGTTGTGCAACAAACCTAGGAAATTTTGTATTTTCTCTCGGGGAGGGGAATAGCCAATCCATTCAAGCGCTGCTCATACTGCCGATTTTCATAATTCTTTTTTGTTCGATAAAGAACTTTGGTCTTGTTTTGAAACGCATTCCAGATCTTCAAATTTAATTAAGCAAGCGGGTGATTGGAGGGGGTGATAGTAATAAATAGTTGTCTTCACTTTCAGTATTAAATAAAGTGGGACAACCAGAAATAATTGAGTTGAAATTTGGCCGACAGCATCGCTTCCTTCCGCATTGCGATAGCCCCTGGAGATCTCAGCGTGCCATACGATTTTCAGGGGGGAAGCCACCACGGGCGAAAGTAAATCTGAAATGGAGCAGAATGCAACCAACCACACCATTTTACTATTCGGCTGGATTAGGGGGTAATAGTGATTAATCGTTGTCTTCACTCTTTTTGTCTAACAAAACTGTCTTTTGCATCAAATTTCACAAATTTTTAATTCGATTTCCTGATAAGAAGGGTGTGCTGGCCGATTCATTCCAGACCCTCATATAGCTACTAAAATGCCACCCTCGTTTTGTTAGATCAAGAATTTGGTATAGTTTTTGAAAATGCTCATCATGTGTTTACACCGGGCATAGGGACGTCCCTGTGACTATCCCTGAAGCTAAAAGGAGTCACGTTATTCTCAGAGTACCAGTTCCCAGGAAGAGGAAACTATCCATATTCAACAGAGCAATCAACCATTCCTCAAACGTTTTAAAATATAAACATTTAAGAAATCATCCCTCCCTGCAGGCCTGAGGCCAGGTAAAAGTCCTAGGGAGTCTACAAAATAAATAAGAATGTAAAATATCGTATTAATTAGCTTTAGGAGCATCTCAGCTGACCGGGGTAACAGTCATATGAAATCTACACAGTCAATTACAGCTTGAAACTGTAAAAAGCACATAAATTAGCTTTAGGAACGTAGCTTTAGCTAGCGCTTGATTTTCAAGAACACATCCCAGCGGTAAAGCATATTTTCTTAGTAGGGACCTGATGACGTCACAAGAATCCACGCCCTTCACTTTTACTTCTTATTGGCGTTATTTTGAGCTGAAAATGAGCTAATTGTTTTAGCTTTCACTCTTAAGGCCTTTAAAAAATACAGCCTGCAGCTCTCGATCATCGAAAATTAGCTACAGAAAAAATTATGAACACTCAATAGGTATGTAACTATTAAACAAAATTGACACATTTGCACATATTATCAAGATACATCGTACAATTTAAACAATCAGAAACATACAAGGACATTTTTGATCATTGATATGGGTTTTAAAAAACTTACCTTAGGCTTCTCCGAATATCCAGTAAATTACGCGGATTTTGCGGGAAGAAAAGGGAAAAAAGAGAGAAAGCGAAGCAGGCAGCAAGGAATCAAGAATATTTGGCGTCACGCGGCTGATAACTAGTTGTGCGATAAGCAAATGGCGCGAAGCTCCTACTCACCACACATGGAGGTGGTGCTGATCGTCCCATGGAGGCAGAAAGAATGACTGGCGATAGACCGAGACAGAGGTCGTTACACTTTACTTTCTGTTATTTCAACCATTCAACCATGTTTTGTTGAATTGTCGGATGTTAGTCGATGGTTTATCCGTACTTTCAGAATACGGAACTAAACAATGAAAGTAAACTTACTTACAATGAAACTTAACTTCCATTTGAGAACATGGAGTGACAGTCTTCTTTCATGCACATCGATGGAACACTATCATCCATGTTAACTTATGATTGAACTTTCATGTTGGTTGAAATTACGATTGCCGATTAAATTCTTAATAATAGAGATGAATAACGTAAAATAACGTTAATTTATTCAGCTAATTTTATTCTTCATCAACAGTTGAAAATGGAATATGAATTATTAATTGTAAATGATCTGCCTACTCCTTATGAAACAGTTTTGTCAATTCTGTTGTAAGAGTCCATGGACGTAGGATACCTACGTAGTATATTACATCCATGTATGAGTCATCCTACTACCATGACCTCCGGGCTTCTTGAACTTTAGATAAGCTCTATTTATCTCTTCCTATCTTTACCTTATCTTGCCTACATTATTCGCGATTTTCTGTAACGATCATATCGATCATCCTCGATTTTCTTGTTAACCTCATGGTGTAGTTGTTCTGTGTAAAAGCGTTTGCGTATAAATATTTATGAGTGTGTTATCGCTTATTTGAATAATGTTGGAACCCCCCGTGGCTTCGTCCTCTCCTGTTCCTAGGGCAAAACAATGGGGAAGGAGGATGTCCAAGAATAACCGCCGCTCCATTTCTCTCCTCGACGTTTCCGTGATATCCATCCCTGGTAAGTTTTATTTTAGATAACTGGACAGAGTAATAGAAACAGCAGTATTATTACTTGAAGGGACTTTTAGAATCTTATTATTGCTTGTAATATTCTCTTTTTTGCCACTGTTTAGTTACCTACGTTTATAAGGGTGGGGGTTGATGTAAAATTCTGACATGGATATGTCATTTAGCTAGGAGTATTTGAAGAATTGCTTGTCGTTCTTCAGCTCGAAAAAGTGCAACGCGATACATTGGCTGGTTTCAATTGTTCAATTCAATTCAATTCAATGGTTTGTTAATTGTAAATCCCAGATGCTCTACCTCTCATTGTGTTTAATTGAAATAAACTGGAGGAGTAATACCTACACTTTAAGCAGTTGCTTCTGTGTAACATAGACATCGAGTCTACTCGTCGAACCCCACTTTTGTTCTGAATGCGGAAGCCTGCACAGCAGACAACTGTGGACTGGTAGTGGGGGAGACGCGAAAGGGCTGAGCCCACTGAAGTGTGCAGCCCCTACTAAACAGCCTTTATGATTGTGCTGTTTACTAATGGTAACCATGTTTGCCGGTGCACAAGTTCACGTATTTCCCTCAAGCATCTGTATATCCATACACTTTGGTCACGTCAGTGGACATTGTCCATACCTCTCATAAAGGGCCCATCATGATGAAATAGTGAAGCATTGCCTCTACCTTCTCTTTCATTGTGTTTTGCTGCTCTGCTCCTCTTTCTTGGAATTGTCCTAATTCTCTGTTGGTGTTATGATAGACGGCTATTTTTACTTCAACCATTCTGTTTGTTATTGGATCCCAATCGATTCACAAAGTTAGTGAGGTTACTGAGAATCCTCCACCTGGTCTACTCAGTTGATCCTCAGTAACCTGTCATTCCCTTCAGTTTCTGTGAAACTATGAATTACATTTTCGAGGCAACAATTGTTGTATGTGATATTTTGAGTAAACTGCCACTCTACTTTCATTTCATAGTGATTGAATATCATTAAACGGCATATTATTTAGACAAGGACAATTCTCTGATTTCATATTAGGGAGGATCGCTACACCGACAGTAATGTATTAAACATGACATCGTTTATTTTTAAACACTCTGTAATATCACAAATTGTATATTTTTCATTAGTCCATTGGTTTCTTTCTCTGGTTTATTTTGTCTACTGTGTATTCAGGAAGTTTACATATTTGATAAGCTAGTGGGTGGTAAACATGCTTTATCTTTCTTATATCTTATTAATAACGATTTACGATAACATGAAAAATACGACGACACCTACATATGTGAAAAAAAAAAAACAATGTAAACTGTTTATATTTTTAACATGAACACTTGAAAACGTGGAAACAACTTGGATTTGTGACATGACCTGAGTTCAAGTACCTGTTATCATAAATGTAGCAATAACGTGGGAACCAGTGTTGGCAAAAATGGAATTTCAATCCCAATTACAAATTTCTATTACAATAATTGCAGTTGCAATTATTAGTCGTAATTGTAATCGTGGGCAAAGTTACTTCAATTACTCATGCTAAAAACTCAGTTTGTTGCTGTTTATTCCTAAAATGAGCTTTTGTTAAAAAAATGCTCTTTCATTATTTTACCCGTCTAATCACAGATATTTTCAATCATCCATTCTGACATTAAATCGAAGGACCAAAAAAATGGTACAATCCTCAACTGTCGCATAATGGATTTCATTTAATTTTTTGCAGATGTTCCAAGTCAAAAGTTTGAATCTAATGAAACATTGACGTCAGTTTGCAAGGACTCCGGTTACGTGCAAAGTGAAAGTAGTTGGCTTGAAGATGACGAATCTCGAGGGTCTAAAGATCTCGTGGAAGAGCTCAAGTTCAAAGATGTTCTCATTTCCGAGCTCCAGGAGTCCAATAGAGGACTGCGTATGCGCTGCGCCGACGCAGATGACAAAATTTGGAAACTCAGGATCAAGTGCGAAGAGCACTGTGGGTGCTGTTGTCAGGTCCAAGAGAATGACCAATCCGATGACCAGGATGAGCTCTTAACCAGCTCAAACGACCGATTGAATCATCACCTCGATTACCCCACTTCGTTCAAGAGACACTCGTTAGCCATTAGCGATTTCAGTGCTGGTCAAAGGAGTTATAACGTTTTTCATGGCACTGCATCATCTTATGCAGATAGAAATGGATCCAGGCAGAAGAAGCCGCTGATACGCTCTTTTTCGTCGAACATGATACTAATGCAGAAGTCTCCCACTCAAACCTTCAACAAAGGTGCTGACAGTCCTCGATTGACTCCAGAAAATTTATCAATGTCCAAGGTTTGTACCTGAGTTAGATTTCTTCTTTTATTATTTCTTTGGTCTAGGATTTTGTATTATCTGAGAATACGATGCTCTCAACCGCTAAAACTAGTGGATGGGGAGAAGAGATTTGGCTATTCCTCTTGCCCTTATTATGTTTCCAAGATCTTCAGTCTCAATGGCCTCACATGGTGTCTAACTATTTATAATTACCAGGAGTAGTTAGAAGTATGTGGGTATTGGAAAGCATTTGTCGTATTCCATCTGGGTCCTTCAACTAAATCGTTATACAAAAAGAGCTTCTTCCAGCATAAGCAAACCAGAGGCATCACAGTAGTAGTACCTTAAGAGCAGGGATGAAACATTTCAAAAGTCCCACTAACTTAACTTTTGAGTTTTTATTTTAGCGTTCAGCCTATGTTGGTTTATTATTTTGAATAATGTACCTTTGCGAGTATAATTGACCAAGAAAAACGTTTCAGGATGTGTAGAATCCGTAAATCTAATTTTTAAAAATCCATCTGTCCGCTGCACGCTGTCCATCGCTTTTCTCCAAAACTACTGAACCGAAGCTAATGAAACTTGGATAAAAAGTCATGTTTAGAGTCTAGTTGGTACTGAGTTCTCAGCATGACTTTCGGCAAATCCTGAAGGCTAAATTTAGAATTCCGAATACTAAAAAATCGAAATATCGAAAACATACAAAATAACACTAATTTTTGCATGTTCATTATTTATAAACCCTTCAATGAACCGAATGAGGCTGAAAAAAAGAATGTCAACACGAATGTGAATCTGAACGTGTTTAAACATTGTAAAAATCGCCAAGTATCATGTGAGCATAGAATCAGCTGATATCTTTGCAATGGAATTCTGTTTTCTAGAGTTCCTACTTAAATCTAGTTATTCAAGACTTATGTTATATGTTTGCGGATAATTGAAGGTATTATTTTATCTTGTTGAATTTCAGTTGTATTATCTAACTATTTTTATCTAACTATATTTAATATTTTAGGCACTGAATAATCAGCAACTCTGTTAATCTATGGCTTGACCTTTATTTACACTGTATATACTTTTCAGGTTCAACTGTGGCAACGTGATCTTTTTGCCAAAGGTGTTCAAGTTACTGCAAAGTCACCAGAAGTTGCTGCCCAACGAAAATTGGATAAATCTTATGAGACAATGCTCGGTGAATCGAATCATTGTAACCATACAGATGCATCCTGTGCTCTGGTATCAAATAATGGTTTCGTCTCTCGTTTAGCTCTTTGTAACTGTGACGAAGAATCCATTGAAAACCATAAACGTCAGGTTAACAACAACGTGAAACCAGGTGGATTCTGTCTCTGTAGTTCTGATGAAAACCGCAACAGAACTAAAAACCTCACAGACACATATAAAGCACATAATTCTAATGTGGCTGTAGATAAAGCTCACGCTGTACATTCATTTTCTGAATCTGACAATAGTTGTTCGCCACCATTTACACCATTGCCGCCTAGGAATGGTGAATATGTACAGAATCTTATTCAGACACAACAACCAAATATTAATCCTACGCTGTCAACCGATACTGTGGATGGTTTTCGAACTGAATGTCAAACCCATACAAACCTGGAGATGCCTAAATTCAGAGAAGATGCCAAGATCTCAAAGCCGAATTGTGAGCTTGACTGTTGTCTCGATTCTAAAACTGGGTCTAACAGCAATAAATGTTATCCAAGTTCGATTAATGGTTACATTGGAAATCACGTACCTCAATTGCAAACACAATGCGGCTTGAGATATCCGCCATCTCAGATCATCATTGTACCTTCAGGATGCTGCTCTAGAGTAGACAATAATTCTGTTTGTCGACCGTCTTGCTGTCGCTATGAGGGTAAGTCAACTTTTAAAAATGATCTTCCCAAACACCTATTTACTTCGTTGCTATCAGGGCCAGCTCCTCCTCTGAAACTCAGGGGGTGTCCTGAGATCAACAGGGGCTTTTGCAAAGAGGCTACCTCAAATGCAAATTTTATCTTGGACATTTCAAGAACCCAAGGGGACAGCTAAAGTGCTTCTATTACGAATTTCAACCTTACGCAAATGGGATAAACATAGGATAAATATAGATAGAGCTTTTTTAAAGGGGCAAATGCGAATTTCAAGTTGTGTATTTCTCGTTTTACCATTCCATTTGAAACTGCATGAATAGAAAACTCAATAAACACAAAATAAGAAAGACGGTATCCCCTCTGGCCCTGAGTCAATGAAATGAATGCCATTGAAATTGTTTATTTGTAAAATCCTTCCGGCGTTACACGGTTGATAAACAATGTACTAGGATCAATGAATATAGGAATTAACTGAACAAAAACTGTATGCAATAATAAATATAAGTAAATAAGTCAATTAATGTAGGAAATCTTCGTTCAAAAATAAAACCCCTGTTCTTGTCCAATAATTTGTATAGTAAGACACTTTTTGGCATGTGGATGTATCTTTGAAGCACAAAATAGAAGAGAGTTCGTAATAAGACAATTCATTATATAGAAAAACGCTCACCACGGAGGCCGGGGCATACTCAAAGAAAATGAAGAATAGTGACAGGTTCAGAAAGGTTGCATAAAGAGCAGTGCACATTCTATCAAATTTTATTTCAAATTCAGGTATGCTCAATTTAAAAAATAGGACCCCAGATAGCCGAACCTGAGCAAGCGATTTCTTAATCTGGATACCGAATTCGGAATGCAAATAGAACCAGAGCATTTCCCCAGGGGCTCTATTTAGTTTGTTAGCAAAGCTAAAAAAGGATGAGGCCAAACGTTCCCCATCTTATTGCCTCCGAAATACATAAACTCGTTCTAGGAATGAATTTATGTTAAAATTCTGGAGGTCTGGAGCAGATCACGATCAGTAGTACTGTCGTTCTGGCTGAATAGCGGGAGAAACTGAGCTTTGGTAATCGAGTTTTCTAATTGCACAACCGATACGACCACCGCTTCCATCATGCGTCTCTCCCATCGATCCCCTACGTGTGATCTTGCCCTTATTCTTTCAAGGAGGATGGAAGGATTTTGAATTGTTATTTATTTGGTTTATTAGCCAGAGCTCCTGTTCTCCTATTAGACACCCCATAGCTGGTTCCTATTAGATTCAGCAAATAATGCAGTTTTGTTCATTATTTGCTATGAAAAACCTTTGTTATATAATAAGAAAAACATTTTGTTTCTAATTCCCCTCAAAAGTTGTTGGTTTCCATTTCAAGATACTTATATTTCAACAAAAAAAAAAAAAAACGTCCGTCTGGCGTCCAAAGTTTTTTTTAACGTACTGGACCAAAGTTAACGAAATTTCAACATCGATCTGGGATGTATCGGTAATCTTGGCTTCTTGTTTCTACCAATCGTAAAGGGTAGTATTTAAGGATTGAACTATTAAAAAATCGTACTCTCAACATTTTACATAGTTTTATGGCCATGATTCATGCAGATAGAAATTAGATCTGTGAATCGAATGAGACCACTCGGGTTTCTGTTCACTCATTCGTTCGCTCGCCATTTAAAAAATCGGGCTGCAGAACCTTAGGGATCAATGCGATGTATGAGCTTGACCGTGTGGCTGGTGACAGACCACGTAGCATGGCTGATTCTAAACGATTATACTATCTATAATGCTGCCTCTCAAGATTCAATTCAGTTGAGGAGAACAAGTTGAAGCGTTCTTGTTACCTGTATTTTTATATTATCTCATTACATTTTGGTTTGATTTCTACGAGTATATGTATTTCCAAGTGTACCTAGGAAGCACTTACGCTGTTCTACATTCTAGTTCTGTTAGTCTGGTGGTCTGTGTAGGAGGGTTATGTCTTTAATCTCTTATGGGTGACAATTTGAAGCGTTTCATTTATGTATTAGATCATAAGTTCAGCTGATCAATTCTAATTCAACAGGACAATTTCAATGTGACCAGCAAAGCCACATGACTTCAAAGCACCATCACAATACCTGTGTGAGTACTTCTGGACAGCACCCCTCGATTTTCGTACCTAAAATCAAATCAGCATCAACGCAACACCAAGATTTACCTTATCTGTCGGAAAACACACAATCTGATTTGAACGTTGGGCCAGAGCGGTCAAAAAGGGTTAATCCTTCCAATGACGCTTATGATAGCACACTGCATTGCGCGTAAGTAATGTTCTATAATTCATGTGTATTGCATATTCTCTTAAGAGGGAAGTGAATTTGTTTGAGTAATATTACGCTAAAAAGTGAGAAGTTAACAATTTTAACAAAATTTAATTTGTATTTTTATTTATTAATTTTTAATAATTTAATGTGCTCAAAAAATGTTGTTCAACGAAATCATCCTTTAGTTTAGAATGTTTGGTTTTTTGGCGCAAGAACGAAGTTAACGAACATAGTATCATTTTAACACAACAAGGCGTTGTTTCACACAGTGTACTCATCACCTAGATAACAAGGTTATTTCCACGTTGTTAGGCCTTGCCTCTATGATAGGATGTGCTAGTGTCGAGGTCTCGAGAAAATCACTTTCGAAAGATAACAAATTTATCTAGCCTCACTCAAATCTTCTCTCGACCTCTAATGTACCTTTTCGGACTTTCAGGAGAAGCCTGACGGTCCCGCTCCCTCAGAAGATGGACGCCACAGCAAAACTGAGACGTGAAATCGAGGAAGGAATGAAAAAATGGGCGTCTGCAGGGAGGGAAGAGACTGAGAGCTTGAGCTTCAAGCCGTGGAGCCCGCCGAATTATGCCCAAGTACTCACCTATTTTTACTCCCTCAAAAAACTTGAAGTATCTTAGGCTCAGCAGTTTGTACGCATGGTCTGCACCAGTTGGTTATATTTAAGTTTTTGAATGTTTGGAAGAAAATACGGATCCTTGAGAGAATCTGAAAACCATTGGTTTAACATTTTTGATAATAGGCCTACGTAATTCAACAAAAAAAAAACCCTGCAAATTATTACTTCAACGTTTAATATATATGTATTTCATTTTAAAAATCAATGATTTGTTTGTCGAACAACATTTGTTTTGTCTGTGGTACGCTATCTTAACTCGGCGATCACCACAGATGGAATACTGAAATTCAACGAAATAAAATAAAATTAAACACCCACATTCACTCCACAGGTGTAATACATGTAACGAAAAACTCGATTTCAAAATTCCAATTGCAATTACATCAGCTGGTTCTTTTGTCACAATTTACTGGCCAACCCTACTACTGTGTGCAAGGGCGTTCAGATTCACATTGGTGTTCAAGTTCTACCCCTTAAGAAAAACGAATGGATGAACGTAAAGGGGTGGCGTTCGTACCAGTGTGCCATTCGATTCATTGAAACAACAGCAAATGTAAACTCATTTCGAAAGTTGTTTATATTTGGATTTTTCATACCTGGGTATTTCAGCCCTTTGATTTCACTTTCTAGAATTCATAGAAACTGAGGACTAGAACTTAGTACCAACTAGATCCCATTTGTTCCAAGTTCCTTGGTTACTAGTTGGGAGAAAAGCTTTGGACGGTAGATGGGCGGATATATATAAGCTATGGGGGTTTCAACGATAAATCTCTTTTTTAAAAAGTCAAACTTTATTTACAAGGAGAACTTTGGGTTACAGGTACTTACGGTAAGAGTGACCAAGATGAACTGAGGAGTGAAGCTCCACCAGTCCCTTTTATAACCTTGAGGTGCTGAGTGCTGTTCCCCTGGGCTTCGTATAGACATCCCCTTTGCCTGTCACTAAAAATCACATTTTTGTCGAGTTTTTGATCAGTTTTTGTCCCATAGCATCTCTAATTATGAGGCCCAGTCCATGCAAAAGAACGGATTTTTCACACTAATTCTAAGGCCTTTTATGTTCCGCACAGTGAGGCCGATAGGAAAACCCTTCCAAAATGGAAGTCGTTCAAATCCTAACTTTTTGGCACTTTTGAACATTCGTGTACCTCTACAGTGAAAATCCTCGACAGTTTTCAGGACCAGTACGAATCATACCAATTTTTTCTTTAGACCTATTTACATAAAGGTCAAAGTGTGATACACACGTTCAGTTCTATAAATTGATCAATATTTTGAGGTCAAAATCGTTATTGGATGGTTTTCCGAAATACCAAGAAATTTTTTCATTATAAACATGTTCTTTATCACCTAACCTCTCTTTGTGGGCTAAAGGTAAAGGTATAAAAGGTTTCCTGTAGATTTCAGATCCAGATTTGGACATAGTTAATTTTTGAAGTATTAACGAACGATCCAGATGCTCATCAGGTGCATCTCTTGTTTACTATGACATCTACTCGAGATCAATGCGAGTTTGTTTAAACGTGAATTTCTCACTTTGTTTCTTTTACCAAATATTCCTTATAAGTAATCATAAAGACATTAAATATTATTTTTCAGGATTGTAACTCTATTTACTAATTAATTAATAAAATTCAATTACTAATCAATTTTTTTTTTTTTTTTTTTTTTTTAATGGATACTTAATTTATTCCTTTGTTAGTAATTTGTTGCTTTGGAATCGATTCAGCGACTCAAAACACCGAAATAGGATGATTTAATATTGATTTTCTTGCAGTCGGTGGTTTTTGCCCCAAAGTCGCCCATTTTACAAAGAGTTATTGTTTAATAATTAACCAAAATGTTAATCGGCTGCCTTGATTTTATTAAAGTTTTCATATAGAACGCCAATGCCATTCTGGTAGAGAGCGCCTGTTGGCCCGGGTATGTGTAGATTAATAAATGAGCAGATGATTAGATGATTAATGATTGAGTCAATTCAATCTCTAGAACTCATTTGTTCGAACTAAGCATCTATGATTTTTGTTCTTCATGTAATCATGATTTTTGTTGTTTAGATGACTCCTTTGACGCGCCTCCTTATTGAGACTTCCGAATACGCTCGACGAATGGCCATGGCGTCTAACAACGCAATCAGTCGAGTTCAAAGGCTGGGGAGCCAACTGAATCCGTCAGTTTAAACTACATTCCATTTCGGATCAACCACCTCAAACAAACAAAACTCCGTATGATGGTAGTTTTCTTGATCTCGCAATCGATTTTACCGAAATCGCTCTACTTTTCAGTGTCAAGGACTACGATCAATTTGCTTACCGAATCAAGGCCTTTTCGTCTCATTGACAAATAAATAATTCCCTTAAGGATGACCGATTTTTATAATTGTAATTTCTAGTTTTATATTGTCTGAGATTATTATAATTTCCTAAATATTTGAGTAGTCAACATTTTATTACCAACTTTTTTAAATGTAATATTTTACACATAGTACATAGAAATGTATGTACCTAGTGTGTATGTGGTGTTCAGCTTGAAAATTATGTAGGTTTCCGATGAATCATTTCCTCAAGAAAACTTTTCATTTTACGATTGGTAAAACCTACCATTATCCTCAATACTTGCTTGTTGTTTTTATTTTTATTTTTTAAATTAGTGTTAAGTCATGCTCGAAATATTCCGGTTGTAGGTAATTTTAATACCTAGCTACCATCATTGTCCGTATTGATTTGTACGAATAAGTAATGGATCACTCCTTCCTAAAAAGTTATTTAAGGAGATGAAAATAATTTTGTTTTTAATCTGTAAACGTGCGAAATTGATATCAACTTCATTTATTCTAATGAGAACTCCACTTTTTTAAAGCGGATTAGAATCTTATGGAAAATGTCACCTCTCTCTGCGACTTTTTTCACAGCGTACATCCCTCTCAGCGACCGCGCTAAGTTGCCACACAGTACTGCGCAAAGCATACATTATGGTTAACCCCAAGTGTGGCAAGGGAGTTCTAATTGTTTTTCAACGCTCCATTATGTGGTGGTATCCATTTTTGGGTTTCACTCAATTTTAGCATAAATGTCCAAAAAGTTGTTTATTTTTTTGCAAAGTTTTTTCCCATCTTTGAGTTATGAAGCAATATCAATTAGTTCGGGAGGCTAAATCTAATCCTAAAATGTATTGCCTTACTTTCTCAACCAGAATCCGTTATTCGTCTTTTCAGTTCTGCGACGGTGTGAATTGGGATAAGACAAAAAAATGTAGGTGTAAAGATAGCCACCTAAACTAATTGGAATTGCCTCAAACACATGTGTTTTGAGTTTGTTCCTATACCATAACTCCGTTTCGTGACTTGGTAACTTTGCGCGCACGCTGAACGGGTTGTATGCTATGAAAAATATCATTTGATGGTTCCAATTTCCATGAAACTGTAAGCATAATTCAACAAATTTGTTTGTTTCTATAAATAACGAATTCATGAGGGGTGACCTATAACTTAATAGACTCGTTAACTGAATGTTCCAATAGAGTAAGAAATGCTGTTAAAGTTTGAGCATGTTTATGGTCACCAAGTTCAGGTACGGACAAGTAATAGGTATTATGTGTGATTTATATCCGTAGGTGTGGGTATATGTAGTCATTCTAGTACCTACTTAATTTTGTTTAGATCTATGTATTTCTATATAATACCGAGTGAAATTTATGTCTGCATCAGGATTAACACCGCTAAGTTCGAGTTTCGTTCATCATCCATCGATCAATATTTTCAGTGACTGGTGTAAAACTATATCTACAGTCATTTTGTATCGCTCACGGACATCCAACGATCCCCAAGTTGTAATTGTTGATACCCAGCTGATACGTGTATAAGTATTTTGCCATATTTAGTCATTGGTAGTTTATTGGGTTGGAAAGTGCCTGAAATTCAATTTTCATCAAGTGATTCTTGTGATACGAGTATATTTCCGATTTAAATTTAGTTGATAATCCTGTTTTAACTTAACAAAAATTCTAATTATTGAAATTATTCACCATAATTGTTAGTGAATGATGAAAGTTGACTGTTTGTACCCTGATGAAACCTTTTTGAATTGATATTGTGCCATATGAACCCATGAGTTACCTATTCATTATGTCGTATGTTCTAATCACAGAACAGCGAACTTGTTTTACAAAAGAATAAATAAATGATAACAATAATAAAAATTAATTACTTGGTATCTTGAGTTTTATTGTTATGTTACTTATATATATGTATGTATATTGTAGTACATACCTGACTAGATAATATTTCTCAATTCTATTGCGCGAAGAAATTTCTCATCTCTTATCCAGTAAGTACGCACCTAAGAAATTCGCTTACTGATAAAAAAAAGAACAAAATATCGAGTTTCAGAGGATGATATTCAAATCGCATAATTTTCACTAGGAACAGTGTAATTATTCGCGTTTTGAAGAAAACGAAATACCTAATGAGTTTTGTGCTGCACTCAATGGGTGTAAGTGTGTTATTTATGTAATTCGAAATTGGTGTGAGCAGGCCATTTTCTCTGTCAAACTCGCCGACGAATCATCCAAACAATATGGTATTACCTCTGGAACTCTGCACGGTGACATTTTGTACCCCTTCTTCTTTGCCTTTTTTATTTCGGACTTCGATGCATTTCTCGCTACACGAGAGGAAAGCTGTTGATGGCTCGACATCATTGAAATCTCCTTTTTAAGTGGACGATCAAATTTCAGTCAAAATTTATGGTCTTTCAGTGAAGAGGGAGGCAGGCTCAGGAGCGATTCTGGTGTGGCACCAAAACCGTTACGTTGTACAGTGACTTTCTCTTTTCCAGATCTGAACTCGAATAAATCTTATTCCAATGAGTTTTGTGGAAAATGTTAGATAGAAATACCATGAGTTAAACGTGAATGTTAAACAACACCAGTTAACGAAGAAAAATGTTTCTTCAGTTAGGAATTTCTCAAATTAACCTGTTTCCTATTTTATTAAGGTGAGAACTACTTCGATAATCCAATTTCTAAAGTTCATCAATTATTTCGTTTTAAATGAGGATGCTAGGTACATAAGGCTACTTCAGACTTCACCCCCCAATGCTCTCTGACAGAATGCCAGAAGATTGCTGAAAAAGTTGTTGCCAGATGGGAGGTTTGTTGCTACGGAAAACCACAGTGGAGGAGGGTTTACAGTGGAACTGGCAGATCCCAACATCGACACAATCCATACAATTTGAAAAACTATCATCTATCGGTTGTTCAGGAGATCCAGGCTCGTATCTCTGGACCTACCAATATGTTAGGGTTTTGTTGATTGTTTCATTGTTCCTTATAATTCTCCTTCTGACAGATCAATTTTATTATACCTACAGAATATACTTCTAAAAACATGTGTAATAGTCATGGAATGCATGAGTACTTTGATATAAACACCAGAATTCTGAACGAAGAGCTGTCCATCTTAGTATATTAATGTGCTACATTCGTTTAGGGCGACCCTCATGAGCAAGCCCCATATATTGATTGCAAGACCCATATGAGAATTCATCATCGGAGAACTGAACGTAAGAGAAAAAGTAACTGAATCCAATTCAGTTTTAGCCCATTCTAAGAATGACTATAATATATTCAGAATATATAACTTTAAAAAGACACAGTTTTGTGTATGAAAAATTTAGTTGATGTTACCCAGGCTATAATTTTCAATTTATTTTTGCAATTCACTCACTCAATTCTTTTTTGTGTTGAATGTTGAATACATCACTCCTGGAGCTGCTCAAACTGGAAGTCTCACCCGGGTTCTTGATCCTTTTTCTTCTCATTGATTTAAATTGTCGTTAAATCAAACTGATAAATTGTTATAATCTAAAAAACATATATTATACGGAATTCAATTTAAATAAAAATTTTCAGATTTCCATTGGTTTTTCTTCTTTTTTTTTTAAATCTAGATTTGAGTTCCTTTTCTTGAGGTAAAGGAGTTTCAAATGGCTTTCTTCATTTTTCTATAACTTCTATATGATAATTGAGGACATTATTTTGATGAAGGATCATCAGTACAAAATAAAATAACCGATAATATTGATGGGGAGGAAATGATTAATTATTTTTTCGAGTGGGCACATTTACACTCTTCTCAAGTTCTTCTTCAACGGTTTTTTTTGTTTGTTCTTCTGTTCGTAAAAATAGGGGCCATCAGCTCATTTTTCCAAGAAAATTTCTGAAAAATGCATTCAACTACGTGGTGCCATGGAGGAATTAGGGATCCATTAGGATCCATACCGATCCAATCCTTTCTCGTGGAAAATCCAGTGATAATATTGTTAGGTTGCCCAACTTGGCGGTTCTTGTTTACAGATACCGCTAGTGTCGTTCTTAGAAGTTCAGTTTTTTGCTTGCGTGTGTGTTGTGATGACGTTCGCCTGAGGTTATGTCCGTATTTTGTTAAGATTACGTTTTATTTTCGAGATAATTGGAAAGTAAAGTGCTATCCAGTTTCGTTTTCGGGTTTATTCGTGTGAATGGAACCCTCCTGTGGCAGATTTCTCAGCAGATAGATTTATGGTGAGTTCCCATGAGTCAACTCTAGGTAGTATTTTGCCATTATGACTGAATGTCAAGGGCCTTCCTCGTTCCAGGTGGCAATGAATCTCATTGAGTTACGAATTTTGAATTTATTCGTAGCTGATTCTTTCATGTACGATGCACGATCCCATAAGTCAGCTGTCACTTTTAATTTACTTTGTTAAATTTGTGCTTACTAAATCCATGTTACTTATTGTGAATTAGGACCCACTTATTGTAGTATCGCAACATCTACTTGAATACATAGCCGTTGTAAGACAAGGATGACGAGTGATGGATAGAGTAATTCTGTGATTGAATGAAAAGGTTTGGAGAAGCTTGGACTGCAATTTGAAGATCTTAGGAATATGCTGCAATTACTAAACTTATGCTTCCATTCATCTACCCATCTACATAGGTAGTGATTTAACGTATATCGATGCTCTCACACTTGTAGGGATTTCCGTTGAGAAGGAGTTAAGATTGCTTCTCCCTCAAAATTTAAAAAGGGATTCCGCTAGCTAGCCAAATCCATGGTTTCTAGTTTTAGTGTGTAACTACTTCCCCCCATTTTCAAAACAAGATTTCTCCGCTTTACATCATACCTATCGAGTTTTAAAATACGATTTGGAACCATTAAACACCTTTCTTTCCCATTTCAAAGTGAAAAAAGAAACATCATTAACGTATTTACTCGTTTTTATAGCATTTACAAAACTACGGGGAAGTAATGAAGTTTTTCTTAGTGAACCACTTTTGTTCCCTGGTCTCATCATCTACCTAGTGCCAGCTAGTCTCGAGAATTAGGTAGAATTATGTGTGTTTAGTTTGATGGGCTGGATACTCGCAATCCTAGTAAGCTACAGATCATTTGCACAAATAGATCAGAACCTGTGATTGGGGTAAGTGTTGGAATTGCAGTATTCGGCTTCGACCGGAAGTTAAAAAGCACTGCTCCCCACTATCTACTTGGTGGTACCTACCAGAGACTACAAGACAGTTGAGTGGTTATAATGTTGCAATGAGCGATTGCTATTCATGTTATATTCGACTACCTAGGTACTCAAAAACGTACTTATCATTGTATAACTAATTTCAATGCCAAACTTGAAAAAAAAAAAACAGTTATACACCAATAAATATTAAAAGGTGTCAACCAATGAAAAGGTGGAAAAAAAGGTGTAAACCAATATATATAACTGTAACCAACATTTAATGACTTTATAACTAATGTTAATGCCAATAAGAGAAAAAAACGTACTTACTTATCAACTTTCTAGAGGTTTTAAAGGGATTTTATCATTTCCAAAAAAATATATTTCCCAGGTCTGAGCTGGAAGTATCTCGATACTAACATTGCAGAGCATTTACTCTTGAGTAAATAAAAATAAACAGATTTGGTTCTAGATATCGAGCTGGCCAAGAAATGTTGAAGTGTAGAAGCCAAAACGTTGATGGTAGAGAACTCACCGTTGATTAGCCTGATCTTCAAATGTTTGTTACTACCTTGATTCGAAAGAAAAATTTAAGTCTTGGGGATTAATCGCTTTTTTTCAATGCTATACATCTTCAAAACGTACCCAAATTTCCGTAACAAAAAAAAAAAAAAACTTTGGAATATGCTGTTACATCCATCTCAGTGTGGGAAAATTGCTCTACCGAAGTTATTTTCCACTAAACATGTAGACAATCTAACACTCTCTCCAACGGTATCCCCAAATTAGGATATATTTTCTAAGTTATGGGTGTTATGAGCATTTTAGTGATAGAAGTGTAAAAAACGATTCTTCAAGCGTAAAATCGACGGATTTGTAGTGAAGTAAAAAAGAAATTGTTTAGGTGTAGAAGTTGTTGCGAATTAGTTGTAGAATTCAATTGATCCTTGAAGTTTGGTCCACTTCATTCGTCTTCAGATACTAAACATGTTTTGAAAGATGTCGACCCCCCCCCCCCCCTTTCTTGGTCGCAAAAACGAGAAAATGGGATTTAAAGATTATAAATTTACATCCCTTTTAAACCATTTCACCCTTGGAAATGAGATTTTCTGAGTCAGACGAGCTCGGATTGATCGGGGACCCATCTCGATCGATACCCACTTAATTATTTCTGTAAAATCCTCGAACCTACAGAAACCTGTTAAACTATAGAACGAACCTCATATTATTGGTCCTTTTGGCTTTCCTGGACCATGTCAGACGGGCTACAAAAAAGATCGACTTTTTGAACAAAGTTTGATGTGGAAAATTAGTATAGATATTCAAGACAACAGACATGTTATACCCTGTATACCCAATGTATAAGTATAGCAGAAAATTAAAGTTTTTCCAGTGGAATATCTTTTACAAGCATGTAATACTAGTTCTTAAACAGTTTGGACGAGTTTTAATCCTTTGCAGGAGAAGGCTTGAGAATCTTCATCATTTGAATATTTGGTGCTACAATATAAACTTCAAACATTGGTACAGGGGAGCCCCTCAGTTTGTGGTAGTGTCGAACCTAAGCATTTTTGACGTCCGAATGGCCGATCTTTTCGTTCACTTTTTTTAATCATTATCTTCAGATAACCAGTGTCCTATTTGTCCTAATGGTCTTGAGTGTTGACAGTAATTCCAGCTGTCTTGACAACAAAATAGTAATTTTGAAAATTCCCCAAGGTAATCTACGGACTATTCGTAAGGTAGCATTGAAATGGGCTAGGGAGCATAGAAATCCTGACTACTGCACCACAACTCAAATCTTGAAATTTCGTTATGCATCTGGCGGATAAAAGGGGATGTTTTCTGGTAAACGATGACATCAATAGTCTTAATTCGACTCTAGCTTGTAATGAATGAAATAAATCGATTATATATGTCCTTTGAACTTGGATCAATCACCATCTCTAGACAGCACTAATATATTTCTCCGATTCTTAACAAATCTAAAATGACTTGACTCAATCACTCATTATGAAGTGAGAATGTCTCATAACATAAAGCAGCAGTAAGGAGAGAAGGGAAGAAGTATGATTCACAGCTGGAGTAAGGAGCTTTTAGGGGGAGACCCACCTGATAACATCAGAGAATAACCCTGTCCTGTGATCCAGTTATACTTGGTAGGTATACCCTGCCACGAGTCTACCTCCTTTCGCTGGTATCTATCTCTGTTTCTAGATACAGGCTCCAAGAATCTTGATGAGCAATGTCAATTTTCGTAATAGTTTCATTGATAGTTTCCACCTCTGGATCATGGTGAAGTCAATCATTCTGAATTTGCTAGGGTGCATTAGTTTCTAAGTGCATCATTTTGAAAATCCTGGCTTTGTTTTCAACTGGTCTGAGCAGCGCAGCCCCACAACTGCTCTCTGTAAGTCCAAACCAGCTTTAGGAAAGGGTTCTTTCGTTTGCAGCTAAAACAATATAATTCACTCTGGAATAAATATCCTTAAGTACCTACAACTAATCTGCATACTATGCCTAGTACTCCACAGGATGAACTCCGTGGAACAAACACTAAACAATAATACACAGAAAAAACAAAATATGTAATGGAATGTCTAGGTAAAAGCTCGGGCCTCGAAAGTTTCTATGTCCATGGGCCCTTGGATGCTTTTGGTTAGAGCCTAATAGCTGAAATTCAAGAATCATGGAACATGCTTTAGGAGCACTCACTACTACCTTATGAGGAGGTATTTTCTTTTCACCTCGGCCGTACAGTTTATACACCCTTTGTACCTATTCTTGGGAGACTTTATACTGCCCTGGGTAGTCTTTGAGCTGTCCCATTTATACTCTTGAGATGGTATACACTGCTAACCCCACTGTCCCTATTACGCTCTTGGGAGACTTTATACTGTCCGCTTCCCTTGGTGGGCCTTGTGACGCTCCTTTGTAACGGTTTTTGGGTAGCTAGTCCAAGACTAAATCACGTTTCATGCTAAGCTTTGATCATGGTGTCAAACACCAGCCGATGGCTCTCTTGCTTGAATTCCCATAACCTGCTTTTGAAGATCCAACATGCTTACAGTGCTTGAGGGCCCACCCCAATGAATAATGGGAAATGGAAACTCATCCAACCATTTCCGAAAAATTAATTGATCGTAATTTGTGATGATTGAATTGTCCGACAGATGGTTGAGGATGGCGGATTCGGAGCCACTGCACAGGAGGCATACGCGAAGTGTGAGCGCGGGGGGGAACATGCCCCTTGCTCCACTGTCCAGGCCCTCTGCCCTCAGAAAGACTCATCAGCGCGCAGCATCTCACGGCCAGGTAAGGACCCGTAATTCAAGTTCATAAACCAATAATCATACATACCAGAGATGGGGTGGGGTATTCACATTCACATTCATAGTCACATTCATAAATAAGGATATGAGTATGAATAAGTATTCAAATAAAGAATTAATCACCATTTTTTGGGAATTTCACAAAAAATGCACTCTTTTTTATGAATTTTCTCAACATTATTTCGGATTGGATAAATTTTGCTTATATTTCTGGATTTATTCTGATAAATAATCTGAAGTTTTTGTTTTTTAACCAAAAATATTGTAAAATTCATATTTATTGTGGGGTTCTGTACAACTCCTATTTTGTGTGTGTGGATTTTCCCTAAAATACGCTCCAACGGCAAATGTAATAATACAACGGAAAATTTTAATGAGATTCACAAAAATCAAGTGAATTTTAAAATATTCACAAAAAAATATGAAAATATGAATTCCTCCTCAATTTACATTTTAAAAAACTAGAATTTCACTCTATTTGATTTTAAAATAGGGAAACTTGAGTAAAATTTACGGAGGCCTGAGATTTACAAAAACAGTGTGCATTTTTGTGAAAGTCACAAAAAAAAACAATTCTTTATTCGTATTTTTTATTTATGAATAGAAATAGGCAAATCTCTGATACTCAGCATTATGCCTGGTGATTGTCTACTTTTAATGATATTATCCGACATTGAGAGGGACATAAAGTCTCATGAATTGCATCGCCATTAGACATTAGGAAAACTGTATTCATGTTTAAAGTAGATCGATTCCAATAATTGTGTCTGACTGAATTTAGTTTATTTCCCTGAATTCGAAAGAGTTGTTCCCGCCCACACACCGAACGCATTTTGAAGTTGAGTGATGGAGTCACCAAAAATTGTATGTGAACTTCGGATGTGCTAAGGAGGTGGGTGAGATTTCGTTTGTTGCCCGCGAAAAAATGTTGGTGAAACCTGTGGCAAGCATTTGAGGCTGGTCGTGCGGAATGAGTCATAAGAGAAAAGCTAGCGGTCCATGTTGAAGTGAAGTCATCGCCTGATGACAAAGTAGGCGGAAGAAGTTGAAAAATAACAAAGTTTCAAATGAATCTAACTTTGCGTGAGTCGTAAAAATAGATCCGACGCTAGTGAGGTCGTGACATACCGTGAAACAATACTTGTCACGCGCGTCGTTTTCAACTGATTTGTCGTAATCACATTCCGTTTTAACAGAGAACATCTGGTTTCACGCTACATTCTCAACACCCATGATGGACAAAAATCACGTCTGTTGTAACGTTTTTAATCAACAATAACGAAATTCAACAAATCTTCGAGAGATTGTGATATTCTGAAGCCCCAAGGAAGTGCTAATAACTGATTATTTTAAAATTAATCTGGCTTTTAAAAGAAGTCTTTGATTCCTACTGCTGAAAATATAAAAAATAAGTGTTTTCCAATTAACTTAGTCATTGTTTTGAAACCTTTATTTTATTGGCGAATGAACGGATTTGTTAATCCCAATCCTAAGGATAATTATCGTTTGGAAAGAAATTCACGTTCACATATGTATGTATCAAGAAATTTCAATTCCGGGAAGCATTGCAATAGCATCATTTCCCACGAAGTTTTGGTGATGGAGGAAGTGCATGTTTTGAGTGTACTGGTTTACATTTAACTCTAAGTCGGATCTCTCCTCTATTCCTATTCCTCTATTATATAAAATCTATAATAATTCCGAAATGTTTTCACTTATCTTCTTGTGAGGATCGATTTGAACCCCTCATCGGATTTATTGCATCTCTCATGAATGAGTTAAGAGGACGAGGGCAGTAAAAATTATGGCACTTCCCTATTCAAATGTGAGGCAAACCGCGATAGATTCCTCGTAAATTTTTAGACTCCACAGCTGCCGTTTTGGGCATAAAGCCAGAACACTAAAACACAACCATCAGCCAAAAGAGGGAAGAGAATTGAAGAAATGAAGCCAATCGGCCGCCTGTTGGGCCAAAAGGCATTAGGTGCAAAAACACTAAAAAACTATCTAATGTAGCATAGACAGTATTATTAGTAGAATGGCAAAGCCGCTCGGGTTTCATATTTTTCAAATAATTTTCAGATGGTTTTTGGTTTATTATTTTCAATAATAATCCTTCTTCAAATCGTATAGCACAATTTGTTTTATATCCCCCTCCCTTCTTCCCCCTCAAAATTTGTCACTTTACGTTTCAAGGTGTGTAGATTCAAAATCTGCTATGTCCGTCCGCCGTACTGGCCTTAAAAGGCCTCAGAATTGATGTATTGATGTAAAAATCCGTCCTTTGGCGCATGGGCTCCAATTGGGGTGTAGTTCGTCCTAACTTCTAGCCAGATCGATCACCTCACAAACGTAGATGCTTTCAACTGATCAACAACTTGGTTTTTCGGGGTTTTTACTGACATGGGCAACTGGGGTGTCTTTTTCTAGTAATTTTAGACGGTGAATCGACTGGGATAGTTTAAGATCCGCCTAAATTCACCCATAACAAATAATCGCAATTTCTGAACGTAAAAGTGCCCCCCCTCCCCCCCAAACACAAACAATCACTTATTACTCAAAAAAAGATAAACCTGTTTGTAGAATTGGCAGCGTGTTCAATAGTAGATAAACCTATTTTGTGTTTTTCCTTTGCCATTCAATGGATGAGTGACTATATTTTTTCAAGTATACATGGAGTATGATTAAAAAAGGAACCTAAAGTATTTCCCTCTTCTTTTTAATGGACTTGAAAATGAATACTTTATTATTATTGATTTTATCTCATTATTTCACCCGTATAATCACGGGTTTTTAAATCTTTTTTGTATATGATTAAACATTTAAAGCCCTTCCTTAGATGTGAGCCAAAAACTGGTCAAAAACGTGGCTTTTCGGGGGTTCTGCTAACAGAAGCAATTCATCAAGGTATCATTTTCAAGTAATTGTGAGCGAAAAAGCGACTGGGTTAGGTTTAGATCAGTAGAATTCACCCATAGCAAAAAGTGGTCCCTCAAACGCTATAAATTCTACCTAGATACATATAATTCCTATTCATCTGATTCAAACCTAAGGAGGTTTGATGTGGCATGGAAATTCTTATGCTATACAAGTACTACACTCGCTAATTTGTGAAATAAATACGTCTGTTCATCGATCTAAGTAGGCGTTTATAAAAGGTGCCTGAATCACGTATTGTTGAACATAGCTTTGTTCATTCGATTGGGTCCATAGCACGGAGCATATGGCATCATCATTAAGACTTGGTAACACCTATACGGCACAGAAAGAGAGTGGTGGAAAATATAAAAAGAAACCTGAGCTGCTAGTTGGGGAGATTGCCCTCCGGCGGGAAATGAAATCTGCGGCCCAACCCTCATGATTCCTTGAAATGTATTCGAAATCGAGGTTTTATTCAGTGTAGATGTCAGTTGCTAGGATCAGTGACAACCTTCGAATTGGTGTAAATAACTTTCAGCGTTTACTTTTGCTTACCTCATGTCCAAAAATTTAATTCCATTGACGTTTTACGTTTTAGACTATTCTGAACAACTTGCGTTGCTGTATAAATATGTATGTTTGGGACTGTTAAGTTTCGCGAAAGATGGTTCCCTTTGTAGACTTGAGCCAGGTAGAAGGCGCCGTCCCTCCCACCTTCGCCGAGATACACGATCCTAAAGTTTCTGTCATCGATATGTAGGTTCTTATCAAAGCCCATGGCCAGAAAATGTTGATTTACTTTCGATAATTGACCAAATAAAAACAAATGTTCAAGGTCCACCCCTCCGCTTTTCTCAAAATTTGCAGGTTTACGTTTCAGAATTTCCAGAATCCGAAAATAGGATTAAAACTACAAATGGAATAATTTTGAAAATTAAGGAAAAACTAACTTAGTAGTTGTTTAACGGATTTAGAAATTTAGCTCTCGAAGCTCTGCACGTGAGTCCATGGGCCATTTACACATACCTACTTACCATAATACGTTAATATTATTACAATAGCCATTCGAAAGGAGATGAAATCCGAGCCAATAGTTTTGGTTTTATTGAAAATAATAAACCGTTGAAATGAACGTAGAAAGTTTTTTTTCGCGTTTTGATATTTGTAGAATCCGAAAATTGAATACTAAGAAATACGTCCTGCGCCGTCAGGAGCTTTCCTTCAAAACTACTTATCTAAAGTTAATGAAACGTGCCGGAAATCACATTTTGGGCCAAAGCTCGCAAACGAAGAGCTGAAATATTAAAAAATCTGAATATTGAGACCTTTTGAGACAGCACTACACTAATATTTTTACGTTCAAAGAATCGTATGAGCCCACCCGGAATGCTTTACGTTCATCCGTTCACTCTTCGCTTCGACGAAAAAAAAGAAGTAATTTTGAACAGGTGAGTGAGTCCAAGGGCTATTTTCTGGCCTAATCAACCTAGATGGATGAAATTTGAGTGGAGTTTCTGTGGGGTGTCTGAATCTGAAGTGGCCACTCCTGCTAATCAACTGAGAGCTGAAATTTGAATGATATCTTGTGGATAAAACAGCAGTTTGAAGGTTTTGAAAAAAACTATGAGAAGATTGTCTTGAATTACCTTTCACATGATTAATTGTAACGTGTTAAAGGATAAGGAATGACCTATGGACACACGCGCAGAGCCTCTTGAGGTAAATTTCTAATTTCATTAGAAATGCTTACACTTCAGGGCACTAGGGGGCTTAACCATTTGTTTTTCTTGATCGATTACAAAGGTTCATTATTTAAAGTAGTTCATTCTTTAAAATTGCTTGGACATGGGCTTTTGTAAGCTCTGGCAGATTTATAAGTACCTAACTTTTGTTGAAAAAACGTTAGGGTTCGTACATCTCGGCGAAGGTGCGAGTGGAGGCGCTTTTACCCATCGATGTTGTAAACACACAGTGCATGTGATTACTACATCGATGCTTGTACCTGGCTCAGGTCTAGGAAGTGGAAGACTTGGTGTCTCGTGGCAATAATAAGATCGGCGTCTATTTTCGAAGCGGTTCCTCGCCTACCATTGAACCTTCTCTTCCCGCTCAGCGGCTCGACAATGGACCTAAAACGCGTCCATTCTGAAGCCATCGGCTTCCTTCACACGTGAAACGGCGCTTGGAGGCCGCTTGAGGTACCTCGGAGGCACGTCGCACAATGAGTCAGAAAGTTAATTCTACTTTCCCAACTCCCCGAAGCATAATTGGGTAACCCAGCCTGCACAAACTGTCTTGTGTTACTGGAATCCCATGGGGCAGCTCCGCAAAATCCTAAATTATGAACTCAAATCAATTCAAATACTTTTTTATTTGCCATGCCGCACCTCCACAAGAAAAATAACGAAATCAATACACAAATATTTATGAATTCTTTCATACGCATTGAAGAAACTTCAGAACACCCTACCAATTGTTTTGTTAATATCGTTAGACTTTTATGAGTTATAGAACTAGTGTTCTTTGTAAGGGTTTTTATTTTCCCAGAAGCTTTCGGTGCATGAGTGCACTCCGATCACAGTGCATTCACAGTTCAGATTTAGATACATTCATGCTATTATTATCCACAAACTATTAACTGAAACTAGGGACGAGACATCGAGACAAAACATCGATATTGATATTGGCATCGATTTGTCCTCCAATCTGGTGAAAACATGGATAATATCGATATTTTCAATGTTTTTGATATCGGTGTCCTTATCAGTTAACAGTATCCTGATTACACGCTATTATCGTTCGCTTCTTGCTAGAATTCTGAGGATTGTGTTCGTTCAGTGTTTGTACTTGAATATTCCATGAAGGTGCCTCCTAGTAAGTGGTGGCAGTTTTATCAAAAGGCCGCCGTCAAGTCTGAAAGATGCAAGATCTGTGGGAGGGAAAATAAAATTATGAGGAATATTGACTCAAAATCAACAATTTTATTTTGTGACAAATGATATTGCATTTTAAAAGTTTGTTAACGCTGAAGGAGATGGCTGAAAAAGTTCCAGTCATGCATCATGACGAAATGAGCAAATTTTCTCCAAATTATCTACCTCGTTTTATCATCTACAAACTGCTCTAGTTTGAACGGATTGAGATGTCTCCAATCCGAGTTCACGACCGCGTTCAGCGTGAAAAAACCTTTATATAAGAGGGTCACCTGCTTGAGAGTTTTCGGATAATTTTCCCCCATTTGAAATGCCCCAAATCTCCCTCTAGAGTGAGGCGATTGTGCCCATCTTCAAACTTATCCTTTTGAAAGCCTAGATGGACTTTTTGTGCAAATTTGAGCTTTTAATCTCAATTCTATCGAGAGTTATCGTCTGGAATGTATTTTTGGTGTCTTTTGACATTGGATTTAGAATGCTTTTGAAACGGATTTTGATGCAAACATTTTTTGAAAATTCTCATTTTAAATATTTTGGACCGAGAACAATAGTTTCTTTTTCTTTGAAAATTCGATAATACTACAGCAGTTGAAAGAATTTTTAATATTTCTTTTTTTTTCACGTTAGGTAGAAAGCAAACTAGATGGAATTTTATCTGTGAGTGAAGATAAAAGAGTCGTTATATCGATGTTATAGAAAGTGTGGCATCGATGGCAAAACATCGTATTATCGAAGCAAAACATCAATATTTCGATAATACTGATTTTGATGTCCCATCCCTAACTGGAACCTTCCTGATAACCATCACACTTCATATGTTTATTGTTCCTTCTACATCATCTGCTTACTGTGAAATTTCTTTTTTTTTCTCCCTTTTTGTATTTTTGTTATCAAACGAAGAGATTTGGTTAAAACCGCCTCATAGCTCAATCCGTTGGTGTTGTAACCAATGGGAAATGTCTTCTCAGTTGTAAGGGCACCAGTTTCAACTCAGTCTGAGATAACAATATATTTGGGCTGTAACAGTTAGTGCAGTCGGTAGGATTTTAAATAATACGAAGTAATAATTAATTATATCCCTCTCGATCCAAAAGACTGTAAACCTCCTCTGAAGTAGCATCTTTCACTTCCTCAGTAACTCGAGTCAAAACACAATGGTGACACTGACCTCACTCAACTGCTGACTTATTCCAGCGAGTATCGGCTGAGCTAGTGGCATACAATCTCACTTCGTCATTTCATTCGATTCCGAACCAGTCGAGGTGGCTGGTGTTTGACGCGAGGGACGTAACTAGGGAGGGGCAGCCCCCGGCGCCAAATAGGCAAAAAAGTGACAGTTTACCGAGTTCTTTTTTGGTCAAACAGTTTATACATTGAGTATAAATCAAATCAATTATATTTATATTTTGGTTCATTGGTATATTAAGATGGTATGAGTCATGAGATATCGGGCATATGCAAATTTATTTCTTGCCCCGGGTGAAGTACGGCCTGGCTAGGTACGTCCCTGTTTGACGCCCGGGGAAAATCTTATATTCAAGGATTGTAACCCACTGTCAGAGTTTTGATTAAATCGGCCTCATAGCTCAATCTGTTACAGTGTTTCGATTAAAGGGAATTTTTCCCAAAGTCACGGGTTCGAACTCAGTCTAAGTTGCATCCCGAGGTGGCATTACGTGAGATTTCATCAGCGTAGACCGAATAGGACAGAAAACATTTGTTTCATTTGTTAGTTGCACCGAAAACAATCGTATTTTACTTTGTTTAAAATCTCAGTCAACGGAACGAATAATTAATATGAATGGTACATAAACTGAAACGTTGTTGGTGCTGACGTGGTCATATCCAACGAGGCCGCTTTTGTTTACCCGTAAATGAATGATATTGAGATCTTGTAGAGTTTCCAAAAAAATTGGCACTCGAACAATATCAAAACCTCTTCATTCTTGGACAACGACGATTTTCAGAATTTGGCTCACTGTTAATTTATCTATCTGGAAATTATAATTATTTTTACCGTCAATTCCATTTATGGAAGCTCATGACGGGTGGACCAGCGACTTTCGTAATTTCCTAGAAATCTTATGTGCAATCCCTCTCCAGGTTATCTTCTTATTTTATATACATGTTATTATTATTATTTTTTTGTAGTTAGTTTTCATAATTTCTTATGTTTCTATGTATATTATTATCAATTTAGTATAATCTAATTAGATAGTTGTTTGATTTTATACTTTCATATTGTTTTACATTAGGAAGATTCTTCAAACCTTCCAGAAAAGCCAATCTTAGAATTTATCCCCCGTCACAGTTTTTAAAATCATTAATGCTAATGATAGTGTCCTCAAAACAAAGGAGTCTAGACCTGTAATATGTGGGACATTTACATAAGTAATGTTCCATTGTTTCCGCTTGCTCACATGCACATCTATTTGATATAATCGGATTAATTTAATTTAGTTTTGATCTATTGGCGTAATGTCCTGTTGAGGCCCCTATGACCCTCCCTATGGATATATTTATATGTGGAGTCCATATATATTTAGTTATAAGAGCTAATTTGTGTAATTTGATATGAATGTATTCGTTCCTGTCTTTTCGTTAGCGGGAGTTGAGGTGGGCGGTGGGTTGGTTTTTTGTTTTGCTGACCTAGTACCGTAATTGATGATGCTCGTATTTTCGTTTTGCACGCCATCAAGCAATGTGCGACCCCAATTTTTTGTTAATTGATCAGATATCTCTCGGGGACTCCATGTCGATAGTGGTTGTCGAACAGTTTTATTCAGTCGACTTGATCAGGTTATCAGTTGATGGCCGAAAACCAATGGGTTCAGTGAGAGGGAAAAAACGCTGCAATTTTACAAATTACAGAAGTGCAAGATTGCACAAAGGTTTATTATTTCTGCATCAGATGGGCATGAATTCTATAGGCTGTCCCTAAGAAAAGGATAATGTGATTGGTATTATGTGATGTAATTGGGAATGTGTCGAAGTTATTTCTAAATTACAATCTCAAATAAATGTTACTTCTGTGGTTGACTGAAAAAATTAGCTAAGAGTACAGGTATATCGCCACATGACGTATGAGTGTTGAGCTAAGTTTATACTATTTGGGAAGCATTTTCGTAGCACATTAATGTTGAGTTATTAATGGCCGAGTCTCAGTAGAAGGGTAATCTTCAGTTTCAAGTTCTCTAAAAAATACAAGGGCTTAAAACTTTTTTTTTCAACGTATATTCGTCCTTCAGATGGCAATTATAAACGACTAACACTTTTCAAGCCTACCATCCACTATACTGGTAATGCAGCCATGGGACTGACTCAATAAGGTTTAAATATACAAAAGTCGATTAGAAAATCATCTTTATTCAAAAGCTTTGTAATTATGAATACATCAGTCAATCAATGTGTTCATCAGAAACATCGAAATTAAAAAATCAGCATGTATTAGTAAGTGTAATACTTACAATGAATTTGACAATCCAAAGAATCGTTTGAGATGATGATTTACCGCACATGTTCAGTATCGTGTTACTATGTTCCATTCCATTTGTGAATGATTCAACCAAGGTACCGAATGGCATTGGACCACGAAACTGAAATCATCCACTTCTAACCCGACTAAAAATAACATTTTTAATCTGAACATTTATCACAAAAACATTAGAGCATTGTACTGACCTGAATAAAAATACCCCTTGAAGAACAACACTCGATCACCGCTAGGCGGGAACTGGTACGAAAGCTGACCCGAAAAACTTTGAAGCCGTTGATACCACTTGAAAACGGAACCATCAATTTTTCAATGTTGGAAATATTTCGTGTTCAACATGAAAAATTTGACTGTTCGCAAATATTTTTAAGGGAATGTGTGCTTGAAGCTTAGAGGACGTGGGATGGCCTAGGAAAACAGAGTCATTCCAGTACGCAAATCGTTGCGGTCTTTTACAAGTTTCATTAAATTTGCCCTTCTACAGAGGATAAAACTAATAGAGTAGTAAAAATTGTGATGATCACACATCATATACAAACCAAACACATCGACATCCCTGTAATGTGATCTTTTGAGTTATATTGTTTAGCTCGAACGTTTGCTACTAGAGTGAATTTGCATTGATCTTCTCTCATTTCCGTACAAGATTTCAGACATGTCATATATGATCTGTGTGTCTCAAATAAGGGGGAAATTGGGGACTCATGTGATCAGGTATACAGTCGACTAATCTGTTACTAGAGAGTTATACTGTTTAGTTCTGACATATTATGTTTTACAAACTGCCACTGTTTGATCGTACTGATTTTTCCTTATTTATCGCCCAACGCTTTAGACATTTTTTTTATTCGTGTAAAAGGTGGGTTAATGTACTCCTTGGGAACCTTGGAGATTTTGTAAAACAATTGACAAGAAAAAGGTTAGGCTCTGCCGAAGAAAACAAGGTAAAAGGAGTAAAGGTTATTTCGAGGGCCTCTCAATTAATAGGATTTGAAGTAGCTTCTGCTATGACCTGAGGTTAGGTGGGGGCTAGGTACGACAAAAAGAAAAGAAAATGTTGAAGAAAATGAAAGAATCATGAATGTTGGTTTTCTTCGCAGTCTCGACCAACTTTGTGAACGGTTGAACAAAGGGGTGTTAAGCAAGGAGGCATGTCAGGAATGGAAGCAGGGTCTTTTGCACCATCTTAACTATTTATACGAGGATATCTGTCCGCCTGTTCCGCGTGAGGAACCTCGGTCGAAGTCCAGAACTAGACAACCGGACCATTAGAGGGAATGAAACGGCGGATTTGGCGAGGCCAATGTCCCAGGAGCCCGAGGAGTCTTCGGATGCCAGTCGGCTCGGAAACGGCTGCGATTCCGCGAGGAAGGTCTTCTGACGCGATGTAAGGGAGGGGAGGTAAGCGATCGGCATCCCACATCCAGCTCCCCGCAGCTTTGTCCCTTGTCCAACCAATGAATGAATAAACAATGCCAAAACACTATGGGCTCGTTACATCATCGCTAGAATCAACCGAGTCTGGAGTTATCCCTAACAACGGCAGTGAAATAACTGGATTAACTGTGTGGTGGTTGTCATTAATGCGAGGTGATCCAAAAATGGAATATTAGTGATTAATCATTTTAACTTCACTATTTTCATTTGATTTTAATTTTGTATTAAATCAATTAATTTATTCTTATTTTTAATGAAAGGTCTTTTATATTAATCACATCAACTAAATATTCATTTTGCTGTGTTTTAGCCTGCGAATCGAGAATAAGTCATATTTACTACTAGCACCTTCACGTAGGGACACCTCTCAAATGCCTGCATTACTTCCCAATATCTTTATTTCTTCGTTACTTCTTGAATTCTATTTATGTTGAACCTAAACCGACAAGTCTTATGATAGTTTGAAAAATTAGTTTCTTTTTGGTCGATAACAAAGCTTTATTGTTGAAAATATTTTCTTTGCTTGTCACTATAGCAGAATTATTGTTTATGTTTGTCAGTTCTTTCTTGGTTCATGATAGTCAATCCCATTCCGAGTTCCTTTGTTATATTTTGATGGGGTTTTAAGATCTACAGGGATTAGTTAATCCATTCAAGCAGCATGCTCTTGGGATGAGGAAATACGTGTTGAGTCTGAGTACTGCCGAGTGAGTGGCTAGAGAATCTCCTTGACCTCAGGTACGTGTCACTCGGGTAAGGAAAGTAGGCCACCTACATTCGCATTCACAATACTCGAAGCTTCTCTTTTGTTGAAAAGGTTATTGTTTTCAGTCTGTTTTGCCTACTGGCAAGGTTCGCTCAGACGATCAAGATCAACAAGTTAATGGTTGCATCTGAAGTACAATGGAGTCCACTAGTGAACTTTCTTAGTTCGTAACATCGCCCAATAATGTCTTAGGTTCAAGGTGTTCCAATTGAACATAGAAAAGGGGCTGTGAAAGGTTACACAGGAAACACTTTCGATCGTGCAAATCATATTCAGAAATAAGTGTACTAAGTAGCTAATGCCTTTAGTTTCGCTGTGTGTGGGAGATATGGCACAATGGGACAAAAGGGTCTTTTTCACGGACATTGTGACCCTCACAATGATGCTTGACTCACGCATTATTCAAAAAGTAATAAACCCGTGTGCTTAGATGTGGCACCGTTTTTCACACTTTGTACATCTAATAAAGTTCTACTCTCAAATTTAGCACGTAGCCCGTAAATATGTCCCAGGTAGCATTGAAACTATCTAATAATAAATCAATTTCTCTAAAAACTTGCTTTTTGAAAATTTACTAATGTAAACGGAAAATGTTTTGAGAACGGATTAAAAAAATTGGACATTGATAAAAGAAGGGAATCGATGTGTTAATCAGAAGTGGTGTGTTAATTTTGGAAAGGCCTGTATTATTCTGCTTTACTTGATATTGTGGTTTTTTTAATTTTGCAAATTATATTATGCAATGTAACGCAAATTGCATTATTCAATGTAATGCAGATTGCATTGTTCAATGTTATGCAAATTGCATTATACAATTTAAATCATATTGAATAATGGAATTACTCTGGATAAATTTTTTTCTGACATTTTTTATTGTTATATTTCATAGTGATACATTTTCTCAAGTAGTACTCTACGAAAATGATGAATTTACCGATTTGTAACCTTTTGTTTGTTTGAAATCCGCGCAAAGAAATGCCTATCAAATCTTACACCGTAAGACACTACATAGTCTCAGGTGACGTATGAATCAAGTCTGACTCTAGTTCACTACCTTCATTCGCATCAGTGGAGTAGAACGGTAAGAGGGAATTCACGTAACACCGTTCATTCCTTGACAGCTCACTAACTTACGTAAAATGCCCTTTGGGGGAATTGGGTATTCCCCCTGCCATACGGTACTGACGAGCCTAATACACACATCTATACATCTACATGCATACATAGTTCCGTAAAAAGTGGGTCTTAGGAGTTCAGGTGATGTCAGATCCGTAGCTTAACAGCTTCTCAATTTCATTTCCATTTTTCCATCTCAAGTACTAAATTTAATACTTCCAACTTTTTTACTATGACTACTCGACTCCACTTCTAACATGTTTTTATGATTGTTACATATCCCAAAATATGCGTCTAGGGCGAATTACTACATTTACTTCTCTATTGAATCATGTGTATAAATCTGGGCGTTAAATGAATGTAAAATCTCCACGGTTTCCTATTGTTAACAACGACGTAAAGAAACTCTGCCGTTACGTCAAAATTTGGCTGAGTTTTCTCGACCGCTGAATTAAATTTTATCATGTTTGACTCTTGAAGGTTGTTCATATGACGAGTCTATTCTTCAGGCCGACGTTTCAAAATTTGTATACTTCTTCTCCAACTAATAACAGAGGACGGGTACATGAATCCAAACATTATAAGAGACAATATGTACAGACTGTGATCACACACAGAAAAAGCCAGAGAATAAGCAGTAAACAACTCGAACGCCTCTTCAATGTTTCTCTTTCTCAATATAATCTGTACAATATTATTCAGTTGTATCAGTGTAGTGAAAGATATTGTTCAAGTGGATAAGGGTAAATATGAAACAAACTTCAAGATATCTGCGTATTTCCAAGGTATATCTAGTACACATATAGACATTTGGTAATAGCTAAGTTGGATATATACAACCCATAGTTATCTATATGTTCATATTCACAAGCACATTAGAAAAATGTTTTTCGATTTCGACATTTTACCAACCCTCAAGACGCCCAAACATGTTAGACTATGTCAAAACTTTTGAGCTCCTGATTTGTAAATCGCTTCAACTTTATCCTTAAGGGTTGATTGAAAGTGATAACCAACATTTCTGGACCATTTAACCCATTTTGACTGAAGTTCTCACAATTTGGTCGCGTAGCTGGGGAAACGAGCAACTTAGAAAATGTAGCAGAATTTTTCCAACCTTGACCGCTCACTGATTTACGTAAAATGCACTTGCATTGATATTAGGGATTCAGTTATGTGTAGAGTGAAGTTTAGTAGGATCTTGTTGATTCTTCTTGTTTTGTTCTTTGTTCTTCTGATCAATCTTGAAAGACATGGATAGATGGAACTGGAAGATTCGAAATCCGGACTAAAACCATCCTTATAACCACAACTTGCCCGTAGTTGTACGGTCCCATAATCACTTCTCGTTTAGCATCGAGGCACACGTCACTTTTCACCTTCATCTCGTCAAAGCTTAAAACAACATCTCTTTCGAAATCAGTCATCATCAGAGCCGCAATTTAATTTTGGAAAACTCACTAATACGACCATGCAGCCTGACTGGAACTTATGGTCTTGAAGCATAACTGGAACTTATTTTCGTTATCCGGCTTAGTTGGAATTTAACTTCTGAAGTTACCGAGGTCACCTTAGGTTACCTTATGAAACGGTTGGGAGGGCAGTAGCTGGCACTCCAATTAAAAGAAGTGATGGACCTCCCAGAGCCGAAACCCGAGACTGATGGGGTGGCTTCGGATTTCACAAATCAATTCTCAATCTCCCTCGTCCCAAGTTGAACCCTTCATCCTGTCTACCGGAGGGGCTCATCCTTTAAAACCACTAACTGCCCTCGTCGTATTGGATCCTGTTGCATTATCCAAGATCCCTGCGTGCACTACCACTTGGGATTTAAAAGAATCCGGCCACGCTTTTGATCGCTTGAGAGGAACCAACTTTTTATGTGATAGGGAAGCATACAATTGAACTCAATGCTACGAAGACTGCATTTTAGCAGTAACAACTTGGCATTAAACTTACCGTTGGATTTCAACAATGTAAGTTTATAACTCTACAAGACCTAAGGAAGGTTTGTGGAACCTCCTACCTAATTCCTAAACTACTTAGGACCTTTCAGCAAAGTTTGTAATCAACGTTTACTCAATAAACTGGAGATGTCAGTTGTTAGTCAATGATGCTCGGTGTAACATAAGCGGTGCTGCGGTGTAAGTTAAGTTAACAGAACGACCCTTCATTTAAAGAGGTTCAATGAATAATGATCTTTATTTTAACCTAAAGTCTCACTCTTTCCTCACATCAGCTGATAATGTCAGCTGATAAATAATAATAATAATTTAGTAGGATACTACATCCCTTCTCCAAGTATCGTTAATATTTCCCCACAAAGAAATCCTTATACTTAGACAGTGGTATTCTTCTGCCGCTTCTTGTGACTATACCTGTATCCATATTCTCAGAGGTTGATACAGATGGTTCTTGGTTTGTGGAAGGTTGAGACATATCCTCTTCATGATGAAATTATTGAGGGGAATCTTCTGGTAGAGCAACTGTTTCTTGTGATAGTTTTTAAAAAATGATGAGTTTCTCGTTATCCTCCTTCCATCTCTCGACGCTGTTATCTTGGTACCTTCTACTTGCGTTATTTCTAGTGGCTTCGGATCATACACTGAGCTGTATTCATTAGTCTTTCTTTGCTTTACTAACACCACATCGCCTTAATGTAAGTCATGCATTTTTGTGTTTCTTCTGGAATCAGCGTACAGCTTTCTCTTTCCCTCACTTACTTCATCTTAAATTTTCATCAATATCTTCTTCATAATCGTCCGTAACAATCTGGGGAAGAAATGATCTGAAGTCACTTAGTAAAAGAGCCCGTGCTGGAGAGATCCGTGTAGAGCAGTGGGGTGTAGCACGGTATTGAATTAAAAACTCTGGCAGTGCTTCCTCCCAATTTTTCTGTTCAACACTCACAGAATTCATAGTTTTGTTCACGTTAGACATGAAACATTCTACCCGCCCATTAGCTTCTGGCCAACAACTTGTAACTGTTTGGTTCTGGTGAATCGACGATCAAGGACCCTAAATCAACGATCAAAACTAACCGATCGTATTGGGTGGTTTGTGTCTTAAATAACGATTAATACCAGTTATTTTCGCCGTCTTTGTTTGCATTCTTAGTCGAATGCATTTAATTAATTCATTAAGATCTGTGCTTTTGCTTAAGGGGGTCAACCAGACTAATACATTGAAAAATAAAAAGGTTACTAATAATTAGCTAATTATTGTTATTTAAGTAAGTACCACCGGGGATTAGCGCCATTTCAGGACTCTACGATTTAAGTAGAAAATTCTTAGTTCTTGGTACCGATTTTTTATTTTTTACATATGTATATATTACAAATGTATTGTGCAGTTTTATTGTGGCAACAAATATCTATTGCCTCAGAAGGTTATATAGTCAGACATACTTTGGTGTGAGGACTACCCAGAAAACAATAAATCCTCGCACCACCGATCGACAAGAAACATTATACAATGCGTTATACATTGTCCCCGTGTATTTTGACAACTCATAGAGTAAACTACCCTTCTGCCTTGTTGTTTGTTCTCCTTCTTCATGAAGTAATCATAGCTTGATCCTCGTTTGTTACCAAACCTTCCTCCGCTCTCCAAAAATCCAATTTTACTCTATGAAACTGGAGGTAGGTACTTGAGCAGAGCCCGGCAGTTCTACTCAAGTTATTATGATTTTTACGATGAGAAGGTTTCGAAGTCTGGCCATGAGCAGTTCTCGCGTTCATTGGAGGATGTTTACGCAACGTTTCCACTCTTGACAATATTCCCTATCGAAGAGCCTCTTTAGACCATTTTAGTCTCCTGGGAGGCGGCTTCGTTTGTTGGTCTGCTAGAACGGATGGGTCCTAAGACGAGATGGTGGCAGGTATGGATGATGTCATTCGAATAATAATGATAAGAAATTAGCGTGTCAAATGTTGAAGTGTGATTGTGGAGATTGAAGAACGTGTAAAATTCCTTTTGGATTGTTATTTTCAATAGCAAGCCTTTCTATCTTCAATCACGTGAGTTTGGACTGATGTGTGATCAATTTCAATCGATTCGGCGTCCAAAATTACTTGATAATAACAACCCACTTGTCTAAACCAATAAAAAAATCGCCGAAAACCACGGTTTTGGCTCGTTTTTGACCAGTTTTTGGCCTACACTATCTATGCGTATGAAGCGATCGGGCTGGCTTCAAATTAGGACCAACTAGACCCCAAGTTGAGTCCATGTGTGGAAGAATGGGTTTTTTTTTTTTTTACATCAATTCGAAGGCCTTTTATGGTCCCTAAGGCCTACGGAGATTGTAGATTTTCAATCTACGCACCATGGAACGTGAAGTACAAAGTTTGAGGGGAAACTATAAAAAACGGTTGCTCTTCCATTCTTAGCCATGTAACTTAAAAATTCAAGCTATTATCATGTATTCAATTTTCGATTAATAAAAATTTCTTGTTTTGATTGATCGATTGAGGATCGTGGGATTTTTCGTTTCAGATTGGCACGGAGGACGGAGGAGGGTTTATTAAAGGGCACAACCGCGTCTCGTCCAAGACTGACTTCATTCTGCCGCCAGGTCACCGAGACGGGACCTCAGCTCAGCAGCATGGGAAGGGCCACGCTCGCCAGGCTTCCAGGACCGACTCTATCTACACGCTCCGGCAAAACGCTCCCCCCTCGCGCCTCGATCTCCTCATCT